>CM040128.1:41214359-41683586 GCA_022559845.1 Amorphophallus konjac | reverse complement strand
CTCTGGGTAAGGCGAGTTGGTTTGATGCCATGAGGGCATTAAAAATGTCTGTTAAAGTCTCTGGCAATGGTGGATAGTAGGCTCTCTTGGGACCGAGCGGCCTCCTTTGTTGCTGTTGGGGACCATAGTTCCCTGGAGGTGGAACTTGGTTGTACTGAAGCGGTGGTTGTTGTTGCTGAGGTTGTGGTTGTTGTTGTTGGGGTTGGCGTAATGGAGGCATATTATCCTGGGGTGGATTATTTTGGGGTGGAGGACGGAGAGGGAAAGGACCTGGTTGAAGGGGTAGTCGGGGCATTTGTGGAGGCCTTGGGTTGACCGCATAGTTGGCATTGTTGACCGCACTGACTTGCTCATTTGTCACGACCCCTTCTGTGGCTCCGCCCGGGACACCAGCGCCTGTCTTTCTGACCACTTTGGGCTTCGGCGACTCAAACATATTCATGATGGGGGAGTCTTTTAGTTGGGTTTGGATGTACCGGGCCCTTTCGTAGAGTTCCTCCATTGTAGTCAGTTTATTCATGGCCAGGACATGTCTGAACTGTGGGGTTGCATTAGACACAATCATTTTCACTTGTTCGGGCTCGGAGAGAGTATCCCTTATTCTCTCCGCCAGAGACCTCCATCTATCAGCATATCGGACAAAATCCTCGTCGGGTTTCATCTTTTCGGCCACTAGGTCGGTAATGGAGAGTGAGGGACCGACCCTATCCCTATATTTCTGCAAGAACCTTCTCTGAACTACTTCAAAATTCTCGGCCTCGCGGGGCTCCAGAGAATAGAACCACTCAAGCGCGGGACCATCCAATGATCTCCGAAAGAGGTACGCCAGGGACCTCTGATCATTTTGCCAGTAGGAGGACTCATACATGAAGTCCTTGAGGTGAATGAAGGGGTTGCCGGTACCGTTGTATCTGCGGTACGTGGGCATTTCGGAAGGAGGAAGATGAATGACAGGGAGGATTGGCAAAGCAACCTCCGGGGTGGCTTTCACGTCCACCATCTTTCTCAGATTTTGAAACTGCTCATCCATGCGATTGAACCTATTGAGGAGCGATTGGGCGAGCTCCTCTGGGGGTGAAGGTGGCACTTGCCATTGGGGGAGAAACTGTCTCCCGGAGACTTGAGGGGGAAACCCGGAATGAGAGGGAACTGTCGGACCACCGACAGTTGGTCCTGGCTGAAACGGTGTGTGAGGAACACCGGGAGTTTGAGATTGTGACGGGAATTGGAATGAGGGAGGTTGTTGGCTCGCTTGTCCTTGAAGCGAGGGAGACTGGGTGGCTTGCGCCAATGAAGGAGATGGAATGGCCTGCACGGACTCGTGGAGAGGTGCGATAGCCGGAGTTGACTCCTGGGGCGTGGGGGAAACAGATTTCCCCTTTAGAATGGCCTGGAAGGCCCGGAGCTGTTCAGAGGTAAGCTCCATGTTGGCGAGGACGCCCAGTAAGGAAGTGATATCCTGTGGCGGGGACGTGTCCCCGGCAGTAACATGCACCTCATGCGAGGGGTCATGAGAAGGACCCGAGTCCATAGCATAGACTCGCGGGTCGGCTGTCAAACCACGACTAGGGTGGTTCTCCTCAGAAGACTCGTGAGACATGCTCACAGTTTTCCCAGAACGCAAAAACATACACTAGCAAGTAGGTAGCAGAGATTATCAAACAAGTGGATGCTTTTACGTCCTTTTTTTTGTTTTGATTTTGATGATTTTTTTTGTATTTTTAGCGAGATCCGAAGTTCACACAAAATGGGGACCCTAGTTTGTTTTTGTTTCACCGCCGTGTCAGCTAGGGTCTCTCGTCTCACCACGAACGAAATGACTAACTCCGGGGAACTTCAATGGTACAACCAGCCCAGTGAACGAAGAGGAGATTCTTCGATGTCGGGGACTTACGGAGGTCCCAGTGTAGGAGATTCTAGTCCGTTGAGAGGAATTCCCAAACGGAGAGTCCTTCCTTCACCGGGAAAGGGTGATCCTCAAAAAATGATAAAAAGATAGAAAGGAGGAATAGATGTATGCAATGGAATGCTGACAGATATATGGAGTGGGAAAACAACAAAAATAACAGACATATAATAACAAACAACCAAACAACTGACAGTGCTGCCGTGAGCACAACGGGGGCGCGCGCGGGCGCCAAGATGGAGAGGCACGGAGGGTGCCGAACTTGCAAGGGTAGCCGAGAGGAAGCAGTAGAAGTCCCACCGTGATCGCCAATCTGTGAGCGACGTCACGCGGTTAAGAGAAGAGCTGGATGCGGGGAAGAGGAAGAGGCGGAGAGCGCGCGGGCTCCTTCTTTTTTGTTTGTTTTGTTTGCTGCAACACAGAAATGAGAGGAAAGAGAGAAGGGGCCACCACGGGAGATTGCTCCGGCGGGGCGAGCGGGACAAGTATGATATAGCAAAATATGGGGATTAAACGGCCATAGCGGGAAGTGACTCGCCGCGACCTCGGGGGGACGGGAAAGATGCAAAAATTAAATAACAAGAATTGAAACGGCCATTGGGGAAGTTACTCGCCGCGGCCTCGAGAATATGAACAGAATATAACAGAATATAGAGAAAATATGAGAACAGAAATTTAAACGGCCATTGGGGAAGTGACTCGCCGCGGCCTCGATGATATGAGCAGAATATAACAGAATATAAAGAGAATATAAGAACGGAAATTTAAACGGCCATTGGGGATGTGACTCGCCGCGGCCTCGATGATATAAGCAGAATATAACAAAGCATAAAGAGATTTATAGTAATAGAAAATTAAACGGCCATTGGGGAAGTGACTCGCCGCGGCCTCGATGATATAAGCAGAATATATAACAAAATATAAAGAGAATATAGGAAACAGAAATTTAAACGGCCATTGGGGAAGTGACTCGCCGCGGCCTCGATGATAAGAGCAGAATATATAACAAAATATAAAGAGAATATAGGAAACAGAAATTTAAACGGCCATTGGGGAAGTGACTCGCCGCGGCCTCGATGATAAGATGTGATCGCCAGGGGCCAAAAGACCCCAAAATAAGAAGGTGATCGCGCCTACCTCAAGAGCGGGAGATGGCGGGTTGCTTCTTCCTCTCCTTCCGGCCGGCCGACGGAGAGGGCTTTCCTCGGGTACCCTTGCAAGACAACGACAAATAAATGACAAGTGGATTAGAAAGATGGAGGTGTAGTATTCGAATCCTTGCGATAAAAATAACGAAATGATGGCAAGACACACACCTGGTTGGTGTTATCTTTTAAACCCCTCTCGGACTCGAGTAGGAGGAAAATGAGATGATGGATGTAAGAAGTATAAGAGAAGAGGCCCCCTTGTGAAGGGGGATAGATGATGCAATATGATGAATGTAAAGGACTATGGAGAAAAAGGGGAAGAAAAGGCTTATTGGATGAGCCGAGGGTGAAATCCGGCGGAGCTCCGGCAGCGTGGGGACGACGTGGAAGCGCGGTGGATGAAGACGACCTTCCTCTCGCGAGCGTGAGCACCCGAGAAGCCGGCAGAACCTCCACCTACAAAAGAACCCACGGGTTAGAAAAATGACTCCGTAGCCTCTGGGCTGCGGCAGCCTATCGGATCACTGCTTCGCTCCTCTAGAACTGAGGGGGTGGGCCTCTATTTATAGAGTTCCGGAAGGTGGAGGCGTCCAGGACTCTGGACACCTCCATCAGGGCCGAAATAATATTTTATTCTATTTTTATTGATTTTTTTAGAATACTTTTATGGGGGCGTCCAGGGTCCCGGACGCCTCTAACAGGTCCACCGAAAACCGACGACGGCCGCACGCGGTTTGGCACAACGCGTGGTTTTGTGAGCGGCGCCTCGTGATTCAGAAATTGGCGCGTCCAGTCAGATGGACGTCTCTAAATTTGGCTTTTTTCACACACGACAGACCGTCGTTCGGTGGCCGGTGCCCGTGAGTGAGTTAATGGAGGCGTCCAGGGGCCTGGACGCCTCCAAAAGTTTATTATTTTTTATTATTTTTGTCTTTTATGCCAAGGCTGGCATTTTATATATATTTTTTTTTTTACATGTTTTTATGGAGGCGTCCAGGGGCCTGGACGCCTCCATTAATATATAACATTTTTTTTTAATTTTTTTATTTTTATATGCCAACTGGCAATATATATATTTTTTTATATTTTCTCTTTATGGAGGCGTCCAAATGCCTGGACGCCTCCATTAATTTATTATTTTTTATTATTTTTTTATTTTTTTTATTTAATTTTGGGCCCTGAAGAAAAAATAAAATAAAATAAATCAAAATCATGGGGGCGTCCAGGGGCCTGGACGCCCCCATTAAGACCCACCCGGGTCCTTGGATCAGGCGTCGGCGGCCGCCTGGCAGACCCCCTTCTTGATTCCGGAACCTCTTGATGCGTTCGACTGGTGTTGATGTCGTCCGAATGCCGTGACGGGACGATTCCGGATGCCGAAAAGGGCGGAAGAAGACTCAGGAAAAGGAAGCACTCGAGCGATTCGAAATGCGTAGGCCATCGCGGGGCGTCGTATAGTAATATGAGACTTTCTATGAGACGTCAAGAATGGCGTGTCTACATGGACTAGTGGACCACTACAATTATCCATGATGCTTGCATGATCCCACAACCGCTGCTCTGATACCAGCTGTAACGACCCGAGAATCCGATTACCGGGAAGGCCCGATAACCCGACACTCGCACCGCCACCCACGAGCCCGAAGACTCGGAAGGGTTAGAAGGGATGGTGTGAAGACTACAAAAGTATCATAAATAATTGCAGAAATTAAACAGTTATAATTAAGAAGGAAATAAATTAACATTTAATTAATACATGGTCCACAAGATAACAATAAAATAACAACGGCAATCCACAACTAGTACAAAGACAAGAAAGAAAAGTACAGCTACACGGGGCATACCCCGGCTCTGACCTCTAGCACTAACGCTGGGCACCCGAACCACGCTGAGCCTCAGACGCTCTCCCCTGAAGCCGCGCCTCGCCTGAAACACGGTAAAAACACGCAGGGAATGAGTCTCAGAACAAGACTCAGTAGGGGTCACTCGAACCCTACCTCGCGAACAGAGAAACCGCTACGCTAGCAGTAAGCGAGTACCTCAAAAGGGAAGCCCTGCGATCTACAAAACACCGGTTTCACCGCATGAAAATCGACACACGTGCCATGGTGAAACGACCGAAACACCACGGCTAACGCCACAAAACCCAAAGGTCGAAGTCACAAGACTGACAGTCTGTTGCTCCCGACTCGACAGGAGTACCTCCCACTAGAAGCACAGTCGGTAGCATCCCCTGACGTCTTACACCGCACCGCGGGTGAACTGCCTGACGTGGTAGCGCCTACCAGAGGCACGGACACCGAACAAGAAACACAACGAGTGACTAGCTAGGGTCACGCTCATCAGCGTGGGTCCAACCGCCCCCAACCACGTGTGCACACACAGACTATGCGTCCTAGGTCTAGCCCTCTGACCGATTTTCCTCCGTAGCCGGACTCTGGCTAACGACGAGGGGCCCGACGGAAACCAGTCTAAAACCGTCCTCAGGGTAGCCTCTCCACCACTCCCTGGTGGGACCACACGCGTGTAAGCAGGCTACGACTAGTGGAGGGTCACTGACGGAGTAGACTCTCAAGTCAACGGAAAACGACGTCCGCATCCGACGACGTACGAGGACCATCCCACGTAGCAGCACCGTCGCACGGCAACAGTCGGACAAGAAACAAGACTGCAAACCTCCCGGCACAGTCCAGAGCCTGACAGTCTACCCTAGATGCGTCACAGTCACCTGACGGTCTAGGCCGGACCGTCACAGACACCTGACGGCCCACCGCAGGCGCGTCACAAGACAACTGAAAACCAGCTGTGACGCATGCCACTCGGTGCGTCACAGCATGTAACGGACCAACTCTGGTGGGTTACAACGTGGGGACTCGTTAGCTCTGACGCACCCCCATAGGGGCGTCACAAGGCTATGATGCGCCAAGCCCGGTGCATCACACCCCTTGACCCCCAACGGTCACGCCAATGGCTAGATCACCCCTGGCGGTCCAACCTAGGCGCGTCACAGTGCCTGTGGCGGTCTATCGTGGGACTGTCACAGTCCACAGACCCCAGTTGGCTAAAACAGGGCTGTAACGCACCTACCTGGGCGCGTTACACTGTGTGACGGTCACTGGAAGGACCGTCACACCCACCCGACGGCGAAACGGCGTGAAACGCCCAAAAATTTCAACCACGCCCCTATGCCTCCATAGGAGAGGGGGAAATCAAAGGGGAAGACCCCTGGGGACCCCTAGCATGCTTCTAAGCCACCAAAACGTGAAATCGTGGCCTAAAACCATAGATAGGGCGAACTCTCCCAAAATCATGCTTTTGCCCAAACCCGCTCAAGGACACCCCTCGCGGCTCCCATTCGGCCTACAAAACGCGGGGGAGGATGGGATGAGCATAGGGATTCGTCCCCCTATCTCAATGGAGCGAAAGCTCCGCCGAATCAAGCTCAAACCACGAAGAACGCTTTTGGAAACCTCGTTCCTCCACACTTCCCACGAACACCGCACGCCCACGAGCTCGGCTCGCCGCCGCCCACGCAACTGCGCCGTCGCCCCGCCGCCGTCTGCAGCCGGAGAGAGGCCCGCCGCGATCGAATGGGAGAGAGAGGGGGAGAGGGGGGTGCTCACGGTGGGAGGAAGAAGAAGGAGGAAGAAGAAGAAGAAAGAGGGTGGGGAGAGAAAAAAAGGAGAGGTATTTATAGAAAATCCAAAAATTCCAGAAAATATCAAAAAATTAAAAATTACATTTTCGGGATCCTCGGAACGCACCGGTCGCAACGGTACCACTCTCTCCTAGGTGAATGACCCGGTTCACCCGCAACGAGGTTCCGAATGAATTGTCAAAACACACACCGGAAATAGGAAAACACGCACGGAAAAGCCGCGGACGCACTCCGGGCCTCCGAAACAACTCCAGATCGCGCCGACCAGAACACGAAAGATGTCCAAAATGAAATTTCGGACACAACAGAGCCGGACACTCCGAGAAACCAGATCTGAGACCCAAACAGAAGGATCCGAAAGGTCTGGGATATTACAAGAAGGCCCATTAAAGGTAGAAGGAGGCCCATCTAGATGAGAAGAGGGCCCATTAAAATGATGAGAAGGCTCATTTAGAGAATGGGGCCCATTAAGAGGAGGCAGCCCATTAAGAGAAGGAGGCCCGTTAAGCTAGGAGGGCGGATGAAGGTGATTTGCAATTAGCCTTTGGGACTGGGCCAGGTCCATTTTACGAACGAGGCCTGATAAATGGGTCATGAGATTGGCCTATTCCTCAGACGGATCAGAGTAACCACGAGGAGATGAGCCCGCATAGGAAGAGGAATCCACGCAGCAATAGGAAGACGGGGAAGAAAAAGGGTAATGTACAGGAGAAGAATGGCGCTCCATGAGGGCAAATGGAGACTTTATGCAAGAAAAATCAGGGAAACACAATGAGGGAAGTAAGGGCTCGAAGAATAAGGAGAGGGACTGACTTGATCAATAATGCAAAGGGGAAAAAAAGGACATATGATAATGAGACTAGACAATGGACACACAAAATGGACTAGCCTAAATGGGCCTAACAACAAAACCTATATGGATGATAGGGGATACAACACAACACACCACAAATGGGCTTAGACCAACCCGAACAATACAAACAATATGAAGGATTTCACCCATGTCAAACAAGGTTAATATGATGAGAAATATTTTATTGTCAAAGTTTTGGTGGGCCCTTTAAATGTTTTTAAATTAAGTAAAATTCCCTCAAGATAGGTATCCTATCGGGAATAAGGTCCAAACTTTGGGTTGACTAAGGTTAACTCCCTCACACAGATGCAAATGCAAAAACTATAGGGTGGAAAGGTACAACCGGCCCAACGTCTGTGTGGGAATATTCCACGGCTCGTGGGGACTTACGGAGGTCCCATATAAGATCACCTAGTCGAGTCTAAGGAATATGGGAGCGAGAGGATAACTTACGAAGGGGGAATTCAACTACAATATGAAAATATGCATTATCCTATGTGCACCGGAGTGTATGCAATTCTAGCCTAAATCTAGCACATCAAGATAATAATAAAACTATGCAAGCATAACCAAATGCATGAAAAATGTAAGACAATATGAATAAAAATAATGCAAGACCAGAAATAGGGACAACTAGGTACTAGAAGATAAGAAAAACTATAAAAGAATAACGTACCTTTGTGTTTGCCCCCCGACCTACAAGTGGATTTTATGCATAAAATACAAAAATGAAGGCAAGTTTTAACAATGCAAATGGAGTCCAATGCATGCAAATGATATATGGATGCAAAGATAATACAAAAGACTATGCAATGGAACCAAAAAATAGCACAAATAGACCCTGGGAGGCAATTTAAATCAGCAATGAAAATGGACCTATGAATCTGTCCCGAATCTGCCTGCAGACCAGATGCATAAAATGCAAAAATGGAGGCAAGTTTTAAATATGTAAATGATATCCAAACGATGCAAACTTCATATGGATGTAAAGACAACACAAAGGACAATACAACAGAACAAAAATCAGCCCAATCCGATCATGGGAGGCAAAGTTATGCTCAAATGAACAGGGCCTCCTTGAGCAGTGCGCCTGTCCTGCCAGAATCAAGTAGAGGTCTCCAGGAGACCGTTTCTAACCAAGTAGCGGTCTAGTGGTAGACCGCAACTAATCTGGCGGCCCTGAGAAGGCCGCTACCAATGTGAGACGGCCCCTGGAAGGACCGCTACCCCCTGACATACCCGAGAATGCCCAGAACAGTGAAAAAAATGAAGAAAACACTACATAAACATGGTCATACACCCACCCAACTTACAGGAGAGCATTAAAAACGTGATGGGCACTAGGTGTCCCACCGTGATCGCCAAAAAATAGAGATGTAGATAGATTAATCTACCCCGCCCCCGAACTAATGTGTATATGCATATGCATGATCATGCATCAATATGAGCAAAGAAAAGGGGCGATGGAGATATAGAAGTGACCGTGGTCGCCACCCAAGGATTAGCAATAGGAAATAGATGATATAATGAATAACGACCTACTACGTACATTGGGAAAATATGGAAGAAGACTCGGCCTAAAGGGAAGCAGCTACAAGGTGTGATCGTGCTTGAAGAGGGACGCGAGAACCGATGTGGGTGACACCTCCTCACCTCCTAGTCGGCTAGAAAGCAAGGGCCTCACGTTCTATCAACAATCTCCTGCAAAGTAAAGCCACAAACACAAGAGAAAACTCATTAGAAACATGTGTAGCATATGTCCCGAAATGATAAAGTAGCATGAAAGAAAGGGGGAGAACGCACCGGGGGAGGGTTTTTAACCCATGTAAGCGGGTGTAAATTAAAGGTGGGTGTATTGTGCATGTATACGATTTGAAATCACGAGAAATGATTAAGAGAATAAGGAGAAAAGTGAGGTACAAAACAGAGAAAAATATAGGCATGCAGAAACAGTGCGATTTGTGATGATTTTGAAAAAGTAGGAGATGAGAACTAAGGATAGGAGCGATGAAAACGAGCCCAAAGAGATGAAAATCAAAGATGATACTTCCCTCTTCGCAGTGGGGTCGAAGGGTTGGGTGGACGACGCAGAAAGGCTCCGCCTCGAATCGACGAAGAGCGTCCCGTCGCACAGGTTCAGAAGATGTGCAGAAAACCCAGAATCTGTGACGAAATGAAAAAAGTGAGGGCACAAAAGAGAGGGCAAACGATGATGAAATGAAGCCCAAATAGAATGGATGTGAAGATAATACTTCCCTCAACAGCCTGGGGTCGGAGTTGTGAGACAACGATCCGGCATGGCTTCGCCCCCAGGTCCGAGAGGAGCCCCCCGCGAACTGCGAAATGGGCAGAATTTATAGAAGTTGCTGAAAACCCTAACTTTCTCCCACGATTTCCAAGGATAGAAACCACCAAATCTCAAGATCTATGGATCAATCCTGAGATAATATTTAAGATAAGAGCTAGGAACAAACGGGACTCTATTTAGTGGAATGATCTGGAAGATATTCACATCGCAAGAAGGGCCCAGAGCCTAATTTGGAAGAATTTGTTGCACAGAAATGCGTAAACCCAGGACTTGCATCTACGATTCCCGCAGATATACTCCACTAAAATTCGAGTTCTATGGCTTAAACTCGAGATAATAATAAGGCGAAGAGATAGAAACAAATGGAAGTTTATTTGGTAGAATATTCGGGAAGATAGAGCCCTGACAAGGAGACCCCGGCATGCACAAATCGACCAGAGAGTCTAGCGGCGAAGAAATCGGAGTTCAGGATCATCTGGACTCTCTGGGAAGAAACGGTATATCGCGCGGCCACTTCATGAAGAAAACGGTCTAGGGAGGACCGCCAAAGGGACCCAAACGGTCATGGGATGGACCGCCTGGCGACTGGGGGCGACCGGGAGGCTTCTGGCACAAAAATTGAAGAAACGGTCTTCTAGAGACCGTTTTTTGATAGTAGCGGTCTCAAGAAGATCGTCATTTGACATTTTAAAAATAATAAAAAATAATAGAAAAATAAAAAAGTTACTGTTCATGTTGGTCAACTGCTGACCGCCTCATCAAGGTAGCGGTCAACAGTTCACCACTATCTTGGGGTGGCTGCCAGGCTCGCGCGACTTTGAAAATCAGAACATATCTCAAAAACGGTGTAGAACTAACAAAAGTAGTACAAGAAGAAATTGTAGATAATTGAAAAATGAACAACTTTTATGAAGAGAGCAAGATGAAAAGATGATCATAAGAGAGAGAATGGGGCGAGAACATAGAGGAAAAATGTCGGGACGTAGGTGAACAGTGCAGCATGTCGGAAAAACGTGAATAACTTGAAATCAGTGGAGAACTGGCCAATGGCATAGAAGAATAAAATGTAGGGCTTTAAAAATGAAATAACTTTGGTGAAGGACACTTAATGAATAGATGAACGGAAGGGGATGAAAAGGGACCATTGTTTAAGACTACGCAGCGAAAGGGGCCGAATGCTTGAGAGAGGTCGACCTAAATGGGCCGTAAGTCGACTTGGAAGGCCGGAAGGTGATAAGATAAGCTCCAGGACTCTAAGAAATCATGATCTTCGAAGTCCAAAGGCTAGGGAATAATGAAATGGGCTCGAAATCCATCCAAGGAAGGCTCCACAATAATGAATAATTCGGGACATCAAAATTGATGAATAAGAGAAATGACACAACTTGCGGGCTAAAAATGGGTGTCAACAGAGACAAGAAGCTGTTCAGCACGACAATCCTCCCTGTCAGGCGCTGGACATCCTTGACGTTTCCTGGTCGACGCATATCTAGGATATCTTGGATCTTTTCGGGAATCGCCTCAACCTCCCGTTGGGTTACTAAAAATCCTAAGAACTTTCCGGACTTGACTCCAAAAGCATACTTTCACAGGTTAAGTCTCTGCCAGTTCGAAGAAGTGATCTTCTTCCTTCGGTGACTTAACGAGCATGTCGTCAATATAGGCCTCGACGTTTCGACCGATCTGGTCTTCGAAAATATGGCTGACCAACCTCTGATAAGTTGCTCCGGCGTTCTTCAACCCGAAAGGCATCCGGGTATAGCAATACACGCCGAGGTCAGAGGTAAACACCGTTTTCTCAACGTCCTCAGGATGCTTCCAGATCTGGTGATATCTGGAGTAGGCGTCGAGAAAGTTGAGAAGCTCATTGTCCTAAGCTGAATCAACTAGTTGGTCGATGCTCGGTAGAGGATAATAGTACTTCGGAGTAGCCTTGTTGAGGTCGGTGAAGTTGACACACATTCGCCATTCGCCCGAGGCTTTGGGTACCAGGACGACATTGACCAACCAAGTCGAGTAAAGGACCAGGCGGAATAGCCTGATTTTCTTCCCCTTGTTGATTTGCTCTTTTATGATCTCTTGTTTCGCCGGGGTATGCGTTCTTTTTCACTGTTGAATCGGATTTACAGCTGGGCCAAGGTTGAGGCGGCGCATCACAGTTTCCTCGAGAATTCCGGGGAGATCATCATTAGACCATGCAAAGACATGAACATACTCCGAAAGAAAATCCTTATATTGAGCCTAAACTTCGGAAGATAATTACGCCTCAATTCTGACTTCGAGGGCCGGGTCATCTTTGAGGAAGATTGGCAGCAGCTCCCCACCGGGTTTGCCTATAGTCGCCTGGTCCTCGATGATACCCGGGCCTCGGTTTACATCCTCGAGGTGCACGGTTTCCACTGAGATTACATAGCACTTTCTAGCTGTTGCCTGATTTTCTCGGACCCATCCCGTACCAAATTTAGTAGGAACTTCATTTTTTGGTGGTAGGTGGATGGCACGGCCTTTTTTCGGCCGATGATGTCTCAGCCAAAGATGGTGTTATAGGCCATTATCCCTTTGACCACAATGAAGTTTGCCACAAAAGTCACGGCTCTGGAGAGAGTCACGAGAGTAACAGGCAGGGTTAGGGCTCCCTCGGGGTAAGTTGCTTGACCATTGAACCTGCAGAGAGGGGTTCAGACTGGACGCAGTTTCGACAAGGGCGGATTCAACGGCTCGGCTGACTCGCTCGGCATGGCGCTTCCTTCCTCAATTGTTGTCTCCCCCGGAGGCTGATCCCCCTGAGATAACATTAATGTGAATTCCTCACGGGCGATTATCGATCTCTTCTGTGGGGTCCACCTGGGCATCCCGACGCTCGGCCACATACTGGGCCAAAAGCCCGCAGTGGATGAGACTTTCGAGCTCATCCTTGAGCTGCTGGAAATCCCCCGTATGGTGGCCGTGATCATCGTGGAACTGGTAGTGCTTCCGATGGTTACGACGTCGGGGGTCGGCCCTCATTGGCTCGGGCCGATGGAGCAGACTCGAGTCCTTAATCTCTTGATAAATCTCGTAGACGGCAGTGTAGAACAGGGTGTACCGCTCGAACTTCCTTGGTGGCTCCTTACAGTCACCATCATGATTCCCCCCTTTTCCCTGGCTTGAGGCCTGCTCGGACGATCGCTTCCTTTCCCCCTCCTTCCCTCGGCCAGGAGAATTCCTACAGGCGGTGAGGACCTCCTCGCACTCTGCATGACCTAAGGCCAAGGTCACAAGGTCCGCGAGGGTGGCGGGAGGATGGAGCACTAGTTCTTGCTAGAGCCCTTTGTCGCAGGTACCCACAGTCAGCGTGGTGATGGCGGAAGCGACGTCAAGGCGGGGGATGGGCAGGGCCTCCGCTTAAAATGGTTAATATAGGCCCACAACTTTTCCCCCGGGGCCTGCTTGAGCGCCAATAGCCCCGCAATTGACATTGGGGGACCACTCCCGGTGAAAATCTCCTTAAAAAGTCACCGGCCCAAGTTGTCAAAAGCTAGTGATGCGCCCGGGGGTGAGTGCTCGGAACCAAGCCTGAGCCCCTTGCACCAAAGTGGTAACGAAGGCTTGGCACTTGATGGCATCTGTCACCCCCTGCAGAGTCATCAGGGCATCAAAAATGTCAAAGTGGTCGACCGGATCGCCCAGACCATCATAAGACTTCGTTAGTATTGGTGTGCTACAGGCTAATTTTGGGTCGGGTAGGCCCGATAGATGTACGATCTTGTTCATTATTAATAAAGTGATATTTGAGCGTAAATATACGATTGTGTATTACTTTACGATGTCCCTAGGATATGTGGTTGTAAAATCAACTCGAGATGGGATCTCGAACATGAGACTGACTTTACATGGACGCATACCTTAAACTGTTACTGGTTGGAGGGTAATCACTTGGGGACTTTGATTACCTATTAAACCAGTACACATGATGTGTTAGTGACCAGTCTCATGGTCATTGGTGCGGGGCACCAACACATATGTGTAGGTGTACGTCCTGGGAGGAAGTGCACTGAACTGATCCGCTTTTGGATCTTTAGATGGTTGATTATACCTAATGTCAACTGAAGATCCAACTGTCTCAGTAGCATCGTTGGTCCTTTGACCTGAGACATTGATTGGATCTTACACGAGGACTGGAATGGTTTAATTACTTGGCTAAGTGACTTTAACCATAAGTCATGAATTGTCGAGTCATTGACCATTTCAGGAGACGTGTGAAGATCATCAATGGTCAAGAGGGGATCGCTCACTGTCGGGTATATATCAGACAGTTAATGAGTCATGACATTGACGCTCCGTTAAATCCCTAGCCAGGGTCGTGTGAGTTCGTTCAGAACGAACGTCACACATTTTAAGGAGGTCATGGTCAAATGACACAATCATGGGGTTTAACAGAAACCATACCCTCGATCGTACCAGACTCATAGAAGGAGCGAGGGATTATATCGATGCAGTAACTATAGACTTACAGGTACCAGATCGGCTGGTTTAAACCTGACGTCCTCTAGGATCACGCGGATTTGCTTGACCCAACGTGATCAAAAGTTCGGAATAAATTAAACTATTATTCAGCTCTAGTAGAAGCGAATAATAAGTTTAATTTACTTCTAATTGGGAATTAGAAGTTAATGTGCCTTAAACTAGAGTGACTAAGGGCCTAGAGGATCACACACAATGGATTCTTGGGTGACGGATTATTATTGTACAAATGCATATAGTAATTCCCTTTAATTCCTTTTGGAAAGGAGTTTAAAAGAGGGCTTAATATATATGTACAATAATAAAAGGATATATATATGATTTCGGTCCATATGGGTTCTTTTAGAAATGGCCAAATCCTATATATAAACATGTTACGAGAACTTCTGCCCTCTCTTGGCTAATCAAGCATTAAGGCTAAGAGAGAAGGATTAGCTCCTCCCCCCTTTCCTCCCTCTTGCTCTCTCTCTCTCTCCAGAAGGTGAAAGGGTTGGGGAAGGTCGTGCCGGGGGACGCCGTCGCTGCGCAAGGATCCGTGTGGATCAGCTCTAGAGGCCGTACTTCTGTGCGGCTCGGTTTTTGTGAGATTCTGCATCGGGCACTGCAGACAGCATCGTTCCGCGCAAGGTATAAATACGCAAACCGTAGTTAGAGGTTGGGTTATTAATGCACCGATTAGAGCACAGATTTAGGATTCCACGAGGCCGGGTTCGGGCAAATTAATATTTGTTATCCGCTGCGTTGCCCGATGGTGCTGTGTGGAACCTTACAGACTTGAAGGGCAGGAGAGAAACTCTTGGAGATATCTCAGCTTCCAGAATCTCGAGGGAGAATGGGGATTGCTCCTCGTCCTCCTTATCCACGGAACTTTGCTGTAGAGCGCGGAGTGCGCGTTCCTACTCAGCAAATCGGCACTCAAAGTCTCAAAGCTGAAGGGAGAGCTCCGGATGAGCGCGAGATAGCATCGGGGGGCTCCTAGCATGCCCCTGATCTCCTCCCTGCCGCTTCATGGCAAGGGCAGATATCTCTGCCAATTGATGGGGGCGGTCATGCCTCGTTCCTCCTCCCTCGCAGGTTGGAGGAGGCCTCTTGTTCCGCAGCCAGAGGCAGGGGTTGAGAAGGTCCACCCGCCCAGCTCCGGAGGATGCGGCCATCTTGGAGGATAAAGCAGCCGCCGGCTGTCAATCGAAAGGCCTCTATATGGGGGGGGTGGCTGAACGAGAATGCTGGGACCGCTTCTCCCTGGCTACCTGGGCCCTCATCAAATCGAAGAGGGTGTCCAGTTTGGCATTAAGCGAGCGGAAGGCATCTAGATCCACCACGGTAGGTTGTCCCCCCAGAGGTGGCGGCGGGGGCGGGGCGTTGGCCTGGTCGTTGGGAAGGGGGCCAGTCAACGAATATGACTGCACGGGCCCTTCGTTTGTGACCGTCGGTGCCTTCCCCTTGTCGCCAGTAACTCTCCTGTTGCTGCTTCTTCGCACCATACTAGATTCTCGCTCGTTTCCCACAGACGACACCAGATGAAGAGGCAAGATCTCGTGCCAAGCCGTAAGCCGTCAAATCTAGGGTGATCGCTGGGCAAAGCCACCTCAGAGTAAAATTCTGCAAAAAGGGGAGAGAGCGATCAGGGGGCCCGGGGTTGTAAACCTAGGAAAAATCCTCTGATGCTTAAGTCAGCAATAGTGGTATGAGCAAGGTGTAGAAAGGAGGTAGGAGAGATGAAGGGCACGGGATGACTCTCCACCAGTTGAAGTGCCTAAAATTGTCTTACCTTTCTAGAGGGTTCCCTAGGTTTATATATATAGCTGTCGACTCCCTTCCTTGGGTAAAGGAAGCATGAGGGTCTAGAGGACGCTACGTTCATAGGAGGGACTCTTACCGTTCAAGGATTCTTGCTCTCCCCTTATCTGCTTGAGCTTTCCACTCCCAGGTAACAGCGTAATATCCGCTTGGATGGGCACTCAATCGCGTGGACTTCGGGGAGTCTTGATGACAGGCTGATCCATAAAAGATAAGAGATATCCCCTGCCCACGTCGAGGGGTCGAGATTTTGGACACCCCTAAGGGAGCATTCTTCCGCCTTATGATCGCTCGGTACGATCATCTGTAGACTTTTTCCAGGTGTTAGAGAGGCATGTCGATCGGGCGATTGAGTCAAGGCTCGATGAGCTATGCTAGTCTTGAGCGGATGAGGTCCCATAGTAAGTGGGCCTGACTGGGACTGTCACTTGTTGGGCCAGATAAATCTTGATGGACTATCTAGACCATGTGTACGGTGGGCCGCGAATCTTTCCCTCTCTAATATATATTCTCTCTTGACGGTGTGCGGCTCATTGTGACCTGCTAGGCCTTTCCAAAAAATCTTCTCTCATGAATTTGTGTCCATTTGTTGAGCGTACGATAGTCGATGGCCTATAATTTGACGGTGCTCTCAGAGTGTAATGGGTCCTTAAATAATAGATCGGTAAGAGAAAACTTCACCTATTTGGATGCATGTGTCGACCACACACTTCATCAGGTCTTGTCATAACAACAAGATCAACTTCAGGCAGGAAAATGCAGCCTCCGTCGTACGGGTTGGGGAGCCCTGACACGTAAAAATGCTGCTCGAGGCAGAGGACCCACATTTCTAGCCAGTTCTTCACGACTTTTTCAAACTGTCGCTAAACATTCGTCGCTAATATTCTCCCATTGCCGCTGTAATCCATTCCAGAGGAACCGCCTGATCACGATTACTCTCCAGACACGAGATCCCCCAGCCACTTAGAAAAACAAAACAAAACAAAACAAAACTGAACGGCGAGACCTTTCACATGCATGAAGTCTTCAGATTAAGATCTTCAACTACTCCTATAGTATTCATCGTTGAAAAGACTCGATCACGAAGAATTGACGCTATGGATATAGAGCTAGAACTACATAATTGAACGGTCGACCAGGCGAGAAGAAAACCGGGTTGTAATTAAGGTGAGACCTGATTTTTCCTTTTTTTAGAAGGCCGCTTGCTTGCGAGGTTATCCAACTCCAAATGTGTCAGTTGAAGTATACCACCCTGCAGCCTGCAGATTGTTTAATCCTTTTCAGGGCTAAAGCATGCAGACATGCGAACAACGACTCACCCAAATTAAGTATGCTAGCAGATGGGACGTGATGCTGATAACGAAGTTGAAACCATGCATGCACGACAAAGGAAGAAAAAAAGAATTGAACCACGTGCGTAGGGGATGCAAGCCACGAGACTAATTAACAGAGGGACTGAAATAGAAGTGCTTCTTCTAGCTAGCTTCACAAATGGCAGGCGGATCTACGGGTTCATACCGGATTGCTCATCACGTACGTCTTTCAGAAGCTATGCATGCGCCCTGTTGGCATCAAACTCACCTGCAGGAAGATGTGAGTTTGCTTGCTTGGGCATGCTGCCCAGTGTCAGATTCTGCCCAATTCAACCCAGTGCTTGGCTCACGAGGCGTCTGTTGTAACACCGTGAGGACAACCCCCTATTGACATTAAAGTAGGACGTATTTGACTATAATATCCTTAAGAAGACGGATTCCTACCTAATGGCCATAATTCCTAGGTCAAATTGAGATTCTCTACTCCATTTTTCCATGCACGCCATGTTGTGCTCCACTTCATCTATAGCCAGAAGTACATCTGCTACGGCATTTACATCTCTTTTGCATCATGGAAACCGGAACTCTTAATTATGGTCAGTTTCTTAACGGGGTGGGGTTAGCGCATTCGACCCCGACCAGAGAGTTGAATATACTAACCAACCCGGGTAGTGGGTTTGTGTGTGAGGAGAAGACGTGGGGCCCACATTTCTTTCACCTGAGGTTAGGTATCTTTAGGGGTGTAAATGGGTCGGATCCGGGTCGGATCCTTTGTGATCCGAATTCGAATCCGATAATATTATATCCAAACCTGACCCGAATCCAAAATAAAACAATATTTCGAATCTTCGGATCAAACCCGAAATCAAAGGGAGCCGACAACAGCGCCCGTCCAGGCATCCCTCCATCTCCCGCACAACGCCCTTCCACCCCCGCCTTCCTCCCTACCCTCTCCGGACGCTTTCGCAGCGCGCCCCCTCCCCTTCCTCGAGCTCAAGATTAGGTCGACATTTGTTGCGGCAGTGGAGCAGTTGGGTCGTCCTCTCCCACACAGCTTTTGCTTACGCCTTCTTCCACCTCCCACCTTTTCCTCCTCTCTGAAGGAAGTGGCCCGAGGGGGGGGAGGGCCGCACTACCGGCTCCTACACATGTCGATGCTGGGGAGCGCCGTCAGAGGCGGCAGCGGCGGCAACATGGGCACCTCCTTCTTCCTGGAGCTAAAGAAGCAGGCATCCTGCTTCTTCAATGAGAGGATCCGGACCGCCCGGCTGACCCTCACCGACGCGACCCCCTCCCAACTGTGCGCCCAACCTAGCTCCTCGATCCCTCTGTGTGGGATCTTGGGTGTTTCCCTGTCTGGGTTTCGATTTTTGATGTGGGTTTTGGTCTCTCTAATTTGGGTGAATTCACCACGTTGGCGTAGGAGGCGACGAACGGGAACCCGTGGGCGCCGGACATCAGGACAATGGGTTTCATATCCAGGGCGACGTTCGAGCTCGACAAATACTGGAGGATCGTGGACGTCCTCCACGTGAGGTTGCCAAAGCCTCTGATTTTGTTTTTGTCCTACCCATGCTACCTGAAAGATCTACCGTGAGGGCTTGTTTCGTAGGTGATGTGGATTTGGTGGAGCGTTGTGATCATGAGAAGTGAGAAGGGTGTCGCGGCGTTGAGGAAGACGGTGGCCCCCAAACGGTGAGATGCTGAGAAGAGACAGGATCGCCGTCGGGACCCGAGATCGCCAAGTGAGGAATGGGAGACGGTGGCCCCAAAATCCCCAAAACCCTACCCCTGGGATGGGAGACGGTTGCCCCAAAAGGGAGCTCCCATGTACCGCCCCGAAATACGCCCCGAACTGCTCCATTTTTGGATCAAAATGTGTTGCCCCGATTACGCGAGGTCACCTCATTTCGGATCAAAAGTCTGATCCGAATCCCAAAAAAATTTTGAATTCGGATCAGATTTTAGGATCTCATAAACCTGTTGACACCCCTAGATATCTTAACCCGATAACAAATTGGGACTTAAAGATAAGACAAAGATATACATACACATTTGAGATAAAGTGGAGCATAAGATGATGCAGGAAAGTGGAGGTAAGAAAAATCCGATCTAAGGCAATCAGTGGGTTACGTACGTCTACCGTTGGTTTACCCCCATAGGATGATCACATCCAGGTACCGCTTCATCTGGAATGGCGCAAACCGAGAAACGTCAACTTTCGTATCCCTTGTGATCAAAAGAACATAATCCTCGTCACTAGAGAAAACTATGGACAAGTTGTGTTTTCAATTAGAGTAATGGAACTTTTTCTTCCTATTAAGGTATTCGTTACATATAAATCTGTTCGTTGATGTTCCTAGGGCCTCTTTTAATAAAATAAAAAAGAAACAATCTAAATGCAGTCCTCGTTGAGAAAAAGATACAAAATAAATTAGTAAAATGTATGCCAAGCAGATTCAAGACCTTAATGTGGCGCCCCCTTCCCTTGATTCTAAGACTAGATCCGGAGATGCTCACTTTACTTCAATCAATCTATATGTTGTGAGTCTTGAAAATCTGCGGGTACTAGATCAACTATCATGCAAACTCAAACATATCACACATATCATTTTCACAAAATATAAAAGGTTTTACTGTAGTCCTCACAACACATTCGATACTACAGCACTGATGTGACACAAAAAGTCGGGGTCTTCAAGATCTTCAGTCGGAGCTCGGGGCAGCTGTCAGGAGAGGCTTCATGAACACGGTCGGGTTAATGACCGTGTTCATAATGAACGCGGCCTATCGGCCCTCCGCGTTCAGGACGCATCCTCTGTCAGGGTTCTGGGCTTCCAAAACGGTGGTGGCTCTGCCAGGGGCGTCTGTGGGCGACTTTCCGAGGTTTCTGGAGCGATTGGGAGCTAGGAAGAGGGTGAAAGAGAGAGAGAGGAGGGATTATAGCTAGATCCTGTAGGTAATAAGGCTACTAGGAGTGGGGAACACGGGATTTAAAGATGGAAACGGTGGTGGTGGTGGTGAAGGTGGATGGTGGCGGTGGGATAATTAGAGGAGGAACGAGAGGCTCGTCTGGGACTTCACACCCGTCCCCATCACATGCAGGGACGATACAATCGAAGCTTCTCGCTTCATCTCCATGGTAGAATTGAACCTTCACGGCTCAAACGAGGGCCTCACACCTGGTTCTAAAAATAAGGAAAGAAACACCATAGCCAGGGCCAGATTGAAACTTCTATCTTATTATCTATTCATTTACAGTAGAGGGAGGTACATATAGGGGAAAGGGGAAGATGAAATGATGAGATTACATTAAGAAAACATGTGGAATAGCAACTCCATTGATGCCCTCGAGCTCCCAAGCGTCGGACGGTTGACTGGTGGCGATTCGGAGCAGAGACCAGATCGCGGTCCCCTTGGAGGCCGCATCCTGGTCGCGGCCTCCAGGGAGACCGCGATCATCCTCATGGCTGACAACTGCTTCGGTGGACAATCCTATCAATTACTTTCTGATTAAGTATTATTTATATTTCATACAATGGGATTCCAAAATATTACATCACAAAAAGAAAAAATTAAACCTTAAACTACGAAGCTCTGTTGGCTTTCAAAACACTCCTAGGATCTCCTTGATACCAGTCGGACCTTCACCAAGTACGAGCTACTATACTGATCTCCTGAAAAAAGGTTAAAGAGTGGAAATGAGTTCTGAGACCCAGTAGACATCAAGACTGCTAGCATACCTATCATATAGTACTCATCTGAAAGATTATTGTACAATAACTACATAATGATCATGCATTCTTTCATGCTTTTATGTATAATATATTTCAAGAAATAAATGTGCAGAGTAGTATGATATTTTGTATGCAATTCATATTTTAAGTTTACGGTGGGCTGCACCACAACACAAATCTATATCGTTTAGCAGAATATGTCAGTTCAATTGTAGGTCTAATAATAACAGTTTATGTCCTTTGTACTATCACATAATTGGTGCAATTGACAAAAGCATTTGGAGTTGTTATTAAGCACAAATTCATTTAGCAATCGGACAAACATCATAACCACAAAAGTAAAGGTATTAGATAGTATCACGTACTACAGCGCCCAGACGTAGGCCTTAAACGAATGGCCTATACGTGGAGACCTAACGATCTTTGATCAATTGCGTAAGATCGGGAGTCAAAACCCCACCATCCACCAGATTATCATCCAGTTTTGGTTTCCAGATTTCCAATAAGTATCCGTTAGTCCACGGACATTGAGCATAGTCCCGCAATATATGTTTACCATACGAGTGTCAAAATAATAACTTCCCTTAAGGTGGCATTATTCATATGCTCATTTTAATTTTATTTCTTACATCATCCCCACATATATATCTCCTATCTGCTACATGCACAGATGATGTCACAATAACTAAGATTTATGGCTGATCGGGAACAAATACTAGTAATCAGGTCATATATACTATCATTAATGTGTGAGATGTGGTATCTAACCATACTTGATCACTTTGGGAGACTACATGTAACTAAGCCCTATTCATACTGTTGTCTCAATGCATCCCTGGTCAAAACATCCCCCAAATAATGGCTACAGTCTGCCATGCAAGACTTAAGATTTTGAATATCAAAATATAGTTAAATAAAAGAAGTAAGAAATAAAATATTCTCAGTCTATCACATGTCTACCTGCACTGTGAGATCCTCTGTCACCGTAGGTTTCTCTTTCCAACCTCACTGATAGTCCCAGAACTATCCCTAGTCGTCCTCCTCGTGTTAGGGACGGTTATCTACTCCTGAAACCACAAGACAACACTGTCTAATTAAGTTCCCTAGATAACCTTTTCAACAACCTAAAACTCACATTTTTACTTTTCTTCATCTCTGTCGTTCGTACTATTCCTCTTCTATGTTCTTACGTTGGGTGCTCTGGATAGACAAAGGAGTAACATGAGGGGTAACAAAGGCTTAAATAGGTTATCCTCAAGACTAATTAATAGAGAATTTTTTAATTTAGAAGTCCTTCTCTTTACAATATCTTTCTATTAATCCTCCAAGAGCTCTCCACCTATTAGTAGTAAGCCTTTCACCTATCGTAACTATTCTTAACACCCGGTAGAATTGCTCTCCACCTGTTATAATATCTTTATTTATAGTTAACACATATCATACACACTTGTCTCACATCACTAACCCCTATCATTCATATTTGATCCTCACTGAATAACTCTGATCTTCGTCAGATATCACTTGAGTTCATTTCTAGATTTTAAAATTCTTAAGCTTAATCCAACTCTTCCATGTTAGCCACCTGGAACTTCTAAAATTGCCACATGTTAACCCATGCAAAATAACTCCTTACATTATTGAGTGACAAAACTATAATTTTACTCTCTACCTAATTTTATTTTTATCATTTTTGACTTAACATATGTCATAATTAACAAGGATACTTAACATGATATTTAAATATAATTAGGTTATGTTTCAAATGAGTCTAATATTAACTCATTTTTACATTTTTACATGTAGTTAACCTTGATAAAAATAATTTCATAATTTATATAAATCTTTAATCACATTCTATCAATTAACCATCATCTATTTTTTATTAATTATCCTTCCTATTATCTTCATTTTTAATTTATCGTCAATATATCACCTATCTCTCCAATGTATCGTCTATCAGCTTCCAGATTAGGCGATACTTCGCCTATCTTTACATCGTCTAACTCTCTCGACCATCTCATCATCTAAATGTTTTTCACTTAAACGAACATCGTCTATCTCTCTCTCTTTTTTCAATCAACACCGGCCCTCAGAATCATCAACTAGTCGAGTGCATATCCCCCCAGCAGGGGAACATGTTCTCACTCCCCCAGGATGAAACTGTGGCCTAAGATTTTATTAGATTTTCTGAATAAAGGAGGTACATGATGTTGGGGATTTCCCCTGTCTGTACAAGTTACCAAAGCTGGAAAAAGATACCAAAAAATTCTATTTACAAAAACGAAAGGAAGGCAAGCCTCCTTTATCCAGTTCTTCTGCCCGAGCATTTATCTGGGACTGGGTGCGTCGACGCCAGCATCTGGATGCGTCGACGCTGTGTGAAGATTGCTTCTAAGGCTTCTTTCAGTTTAAAGCTTCAGGCAACCGCTGCGTCGACGCTGGTAGCTGGTGGCGTCGACGCTGAGTGAAGATAACCTGAAGACAGATTTCTATCTTGGGCTTCTGCAGGCAAACGCGTCGACGCTGCCCGAGTGGCGTTGACGCAGTTAGTATGCGCGTGATACATGATCTTTGCGGCATTCCCCTGTCTGTACAAGTTGCCAAAGCTGGAAAAAGATGCCAAAAACTCTATTTACAGAAACGAAAGGAAGGCAAGCCTCCTTTGTCCATCCTATAAACTCCCCTCACCATTTTGGGCAGATCACTTACAAGGGTAAAAATGGAGTTTGACTGACAAGAGCTAGCATAAGAGGCCAATGCATCAGCCAGCTGGTTGCCTTCCCTATAAACATGTCTCACCGGACAGCCACTTGAGGATATAAGTTCCAATATTTCACTCCACCAAGGATAGACAGTCCAGCTAGGAACTTTCTTCTTATGGATGGATTCCACTAGAAAGGCACAATCTGAAAAAATTGCAGATACTTTCAGTCCTCCCTTATTAACTATTGACAGCCCATCATAGAGAGCCCTTACTTCTGCAAGAAAACTACTCCCAAAGCCATAATAAAAGGCAAAGCCGATGATCATATTTCCTGCTGAATCTCTAACACAACCACCACCTCCACAATTTCCCTGGTTCCCTTTTGAAGCTCCATCTACATGAAGAGTAAAATGAAGAGGAGCTAGACTGCATGAAATAATCATTGGCATCCTTCTTGAAATAATCTTCGGGAACAGTTGGAACTGATTCAGGATTTTTATTTGATCTGCCGAGCTACTATCTGGAAAGGAATGGTTATCAAGGGCTTGAGAGAGACCTGCCACCACTTTCCTCTTGATACTTGGAATGTTGATGGTCACATTTTCAAACCTGGCAGAACATCTTGCCTTCCAAATCTCCCATACAATTAGAACTACAACATGCATACCAGAATAGCTGAATGCTGAATGCAGCTTGGAGCCTGTCAAAATATTCCAGCCACGAATTGTAATGTGCTCACTCAGATTAATTTTAGTACTAATCAAGGGGGAGACCCATTTCCATAAAGCAGAAGCTAGATCTCCTTTAACAAACAGGTGATCTAAATCCTCCTGAGAAGGGAGTAGGTAGCAACTGCACTTTGAGACTAAGGAAATTCCACACTCAGAAATTCTGCCATCAACTGGAACTGCTCTATGAAGCAGCTTCCAATAGAAATTAGCTGCCCTTGGAGAAATGCTAGAGTGCCATAACTTGGCCCAAGGCTGCCTTAGTATACCTCTTTGTCTCAGCAGATTATTAGCAGACTGAACACTAAAGTCACCACCTACTGTACCAGTCCAGATGCAATGATCTGGCCTATTACTCAACTGAACTTTAGGTAGCAGTGAGGAATTACTGAGTAGGGACCAAACTGGATGGTTTGGATCAAGAAAAACCTCTCTAACTGTCAGCTTTGGCTGCCTCTGTATATTATTGAAATTGCCTGAAGGTATATTGTTGATTAACGGCCCTCTGCCAGTCCAATTATCCTTCCAAAAGTCTGTTCCCTTACCATCCCCAATTATCCATCTAGAATTATTTATGATTAACTTCTTAGCTTGCTGAAACATACTTTGAGACATCCCAGCTGGAAAAGGTCTTGTGCAGTCGAAAAGATTTGTTTTAACAAACCTTTGTCTGGCATACTGAGACCAAAGAGAAGACCCCTGAATAATTCTCCACAGACATTTAGTAGCCAGCGACAACTGGGTGAGATTAAGATCTCTAATACCAAGGCCCCCTTCCAGTTTAGGCATTTGGATTTTTTTCCAGGAGATCCAATGGCGACGCCTCAGAATTTCAGAACCCTGCCAATAAAAGTTGGCACAAAGTCTATCAATGGTATTGATAATTGACTTAGGACAGAAGCAAACAGATGCCAGGTATATTGGAATGCTTCGGAGGACAGAGTTAATGAGAATTGCCCTCCCAGCCTGTGAGAGTTGTTTGGATTGCCATCCCTCTAACTTCTGCTGAACTCTATCCACAATGTACTTAAAATCCTGGCATGTGTATCTTCCTTTCTTCACTGGAATACCAAGGTAATTAAAACTAGTAGAAGCAATTCTGAAACCAGACTGCAGTTGTATAGATTGCTTTATTGATAGGGGAACTTTGTCTGAAACAATTATGCTACTCTTGCCAACATTTATTTTCTGCCCTGAGCTATTCTCATATCTTGAGATAAAATGCAGCAGTGCTGCTATGTTGTGTTTACTAGCATTCAAGAAAATAAGTGTGTCATCCGCATACAGCAGATGAGATATTTGGGTAATATTTGTAGGCCCATTGTAACCCTTCAAAGCTCCTGATTGGAATAGAACAGTCAACCCCCTGCTTAGTACTTCCGAGGCTAGAATAAAAAGATATGGGGCAAGAGGGTCACCTTGTCTAATACCTCTGCTCGATTTAAAGAAACCTGCCATATTGCCATTGAAATTGACTGAAAACCAACAGTTAGTTAGAATCATTCCAATGTAAGAAGTGAATCTAGTATTGAAACCAAATTTCCTTAGGGCTGCCAGTAAAAAGTCCCACTCAATTCTGTCATAGGCCTTGGCCATATCCAGCTTGACAATGGCATTATGACCCCTTACTTTCTTATCAATATCTCCCATAAGTTGTCTTGCTATAGCAACATTGTCCAGAATATTACGACCTTGGACAAAAGCTCCTTGTTCCTTGGAAATAATGGTTGACAGAATTGGTGCAAGCCTCTTCGAAATGATTGAGGAGATAATTTTGTAGGAGAAATTACAGAGACTTATTGGCCGAAAATCATTAAAGGACTTAGGCAGTTGAATTTTTGGGATTAAAGCAATTATTGAAGATGCCATTCCTCTAGGAATTGGAAACCCCATGAAGAAGCTTTGCACTGCACAGAAGACATCTTGGCCTATAATGTCCCAAACATGCTTATAAAACTCTCCCGGAAAACCATCCGGACCAGGGGTGCTGGATCCTTTTAGAGACCATACTGCTTCTTTAATCTCATTGCCTTCAGGAACAGAGCAAAGGAGACTGTTCTGATCATTAGTGATTAGTTGAGGAATGCAATCTAGTATGGAAAAGTCCATTGTATGGTCTTCAGATGAGAAAAGCTTCTGGAAATACTGGTTTGCCTGCCTGCAAAGAATAGCTTGGTCTTCATACCAATTATCAGATTCATCCAGCTTTAACCTACAGATAAATCCTCTTCTTCGATTTTGTTGAGCAAGAGAGTGATAATATGATGTATTTCTGTCCCCACTTTCAATCCAATCTGTGCGGGATTTTTGATGCCAGAAAATTTCTTCCCTATACAAAGCCTGATGGAAATTTGCCATAGCAGCATTCAATTTACATCTGTTTTCAGTTGAAGGAGAGATATCAAATTCAGTTTGTTTCTTTTCCACTTCCTGTTCTGCTAATCTAACATTCTTTGTCACATCTCCAAAGATTTCCCTATTCCATTGGCTAAGAGACATTTTCACAGCCTTTAATTTGGTAGATAATCTAATCATTGCATTTGGATGTTGAACAGTACACTGCTTCCAAGCATCAGCTACAACTTGATTAAAGGATTTATGAGTACACCACATCTTTTGGAAAATGAACCTGGAAGGACCATGAGAAGAATTATAAGATGATAATAACATCGGGGTGTGATAAGAAGGACCTCTTGCTAAGTGCTTCACAACCAACTGGGGAAAAGCATTTTGACATTCAGTGTTAATAAAGACCCTGTCCAGTCTAGCTTTGATGTTTGCAGCTCCAGTTCGGTTATTATTCCAAGTCATTGATTCACCAACATAGCCTGCATCCATGAGCCCTGCTGAGCAAACAAAGGCATTAAATTCAGCCATATTGGCCATTGAGGGAAAAATTCCACCCTTTTTTTCTGAAGGCTTCAAAACACAATTAAAGTCCCCTCCTATTATCCAAGGGACAGTCACTGTACCAGCAAAAGTAACTAACTCATTGAACAAATCAAGTCTAAGATGGGAATCACAGGAAGCATACACAAAGGAAAAGAGACTATTAAGTCTATTATCCTCCTTTAAACCCAAAGTAATATGCTGGGCAGATGAGCCAAGAACATCCAGCCTAAAGCTGTCATGCCAAAAAACCCAGATTTTAGAATCAGTTAAGGAATTGACAGCAAATTTTGCCAATTTTATAAACCTTCCAAGCTTCATAGCTTTCTCTGCATCCAACATTGGCTCACTAATAGCAACTAGGTCCACTTTATGAATTTGAATCAACTTCTTTAAACATCTCCGAGAACCTTGGTTCCCTACTCCTCTAATATTCCAAATAAGGGTTGTGTTTAACATTGGAATTCCTGTGGTTGAGCTTCAACCGATCTGGCTCTAGATCGTGTGATAATCCCCTTTTTTGAAGGAGCTCTTCCAGCAAGGGCCTCCCTTCCTACTTCAACAAATTGCATTAAGGAATTATCACTTTCAGCCCTTTCAGCAATAGAATTTCCAATCTCTGATAGCTTCTGGATGTCTGGCCGTTCAGAATCCCCTTGCCATTCAGAATATCTTCTTGATAGAATTGAAGAGGATTCAGTAGCAGGGAAACTGAAATTGCTTGAAGAGTCTATATTCTTCTTGGCTTCAACCAATTGAAGCTTACTGCATTCAGGATTTGAAATATCCTTCTGACATAACAGAATTTCCTCTTGTACCTGCTGAACTTTTCCATCAGATATAACTTGCTTGTCTACCTCAGTATTTAGTTCTGTATTGACTTTCAACTGATTGGAAATTTGATTTTTTCTGCTTGTTTGTTCCTGAGCATCTTCCTTGCTTGCTTGGGGAAATTCAGATGAGTGAATTATAAGTACCTCATCAACATTTTGTAATGCTGCAAATCTATTCTCCTCTGAGACCACTTGTCGAACATGTTGTGGATCTGCTATTAGTGCCTTTGTAGAACCATTTGATTCTAAAACATGGGGACCAGAAGGCCGAGGCTTAAAGGTCTAAGGTTCTTAGTGATAGTCGGCTGACGACTGGCCTTCCCAAGCTTCTTCTTACAAAATTCAGCAGTATGACCAAGTTTATGGCAAAAAGAACAAAGAGCTGGTGCTCGATTAAAATTGACAGTCTGCCAATATCCTTTTCCATCCAGATCAATCCACAATCTCTCCTGACGCGGGGCTAGAATATCCATTTCTATGCATACAAGGGCCTCTGAGGTGTCTGTCAAGGCTAATGACTTCTCATGAATTCGTAAAACTGGGCCAAAATTTCCAGCAATGGAACGCAGGCAATCTTCATGGTATAGATTAGCCGGGAGCGCAGGAAATCCAATCCAAATCGGAACGGTCGGCGGATCCATTTCAAAATTAAAATCAGGAGTCCACCGAAAAAATCGAAATAGGAAACCATTTATGTACAGGTTTTTCTGTAAGAGAAGTTTCAGGAAATCCTCTTCTATGTCAAATCTAATTAGGAGATGTCTAGGATTTAACTTGCTTATAATAAAACCATTTGATATTGCCAATCGCTGCACCAGGCATAGTTTTATTTCAGCAAAAGAAGGCCTACCGTATGAGCACTTTGCCACGATTGCAAAGGAAAGAACCTGTAAAGAAGCTTGAAGATCTGCCTTGGAGAAATATACAGCTGGCTCTCCTTGCTCGGTGAAAGCAGGTTCCTTAATCGGTATAGAAATTGATGCAGACCTTAGTTTCTCCATGATAACTTGAGCAAAGGATCGCCGGAAGATTTCGCCAGAAGAGGACGATCCGCCCCCTGGACGATCTCTGCCCCCTGCTAGCTCCGATGGAGCCCCCAGCATGAAGGAACCAGAAGGAAACCCCGTCGCACCGGCCATAGCCGGCTGGGAGGGAGGAACTCCAAGAACGCGGGAGAATGCGAACCAGAGTCTCTCACTCTAGAATCTAGAGAGAGAAAGAAAAAAAATCGGGTCGTCTCTCTCTCTCACTTAGACGGAACATCACCTATCTCTTCTACTTAGACGGAGCATCGTCTAACTCTCTCTCACTCAAACGGAGCATCGTATATCTCTCTCCCACTAAGTTGCTTCGTCTAACTCTTCAAAGTCTAAAAATTACTATCCAACATGGTATTATATTATTTAATATTTTTGACCTATTAAATGATAGAATCTCAAAAAATACTCAATAGAAATTTTATAGGTAATCGAGTTATCTTTTCAACAATCTTAATTTCACCTCATTTGGATATTTATATATAAAGTTATGTTACAAATAACGAAGTATCATATTGGAGTTACGAATTACACCCAATAGACGCAAATCTATTAAATGGGCCTACTAATTGGGCTACTATCAAGGAAAATATCTAATAAAATTTTTGGATCTTAAGAAACTAAGGTGTTGCACTTCAATACTCAATACCAACTATAATGTTAGACATGAGTGACGAAGAATTACAATACGAGATTTTCTAATGTGACGAGAAAAATTCTTAACTTCTTATTTTGAGGAGGAGTTGCGACCTAGAAGGTACTTTCGTCAATACATCGATCAACATCATCATTAATTAAGAAGAGTAATGCTTAGTGCACTTAGTGCACTAATTACATCTATCGGTGTAATTAGTGCAACACTTATTTTTTTTTTTGAGGTAGCGTGGGGGTCAAACAAATTTGGGGTGAGAGTCACTCAAAAAAAATTAAAAAAAATAAGTGTTGCACTAATTACACCGGTGGATGTAATTAGTGCACTAGCTACACTAAGTATTACTCAATTATGAACATCATCCTATTTATCTGGGCTCAACTATATACTTACATGGTTTCAACCTCATTATTTTAATCTATCCACTTTTTGTAATTAAAGTTCATTAGGAAGGTTATATCTTTTCTTACTATGCTAAGCCATCCTATATTTTTATGACTCGTTTGGTCAGTTTGACATTCTTCATTTGAATTTGGGAAAAAAATAAAAATCTTTTAACTTATGTAGAACCACGTTAAATAAGGCCCCAAAAGAAAATTTACAAAACAGATCATGTGTTGGGCTGAATCCTGAATGCAAATTTACTCAACAATATTCACATAAGGGTGTCAACATGGTTAATTAGTTGTCCACTGCCAATTACCGACCAAATCAAAACTAATCACACTCTTTAAAAGATCCACTTCCATCCTTCGTGGACCAGTTTCTAGTTTCCCTTGTTGAAAAGGGTACATAGAAAATGGTACTCTTTGTTTTCATAGAGAAATGCAAGTTACCCTCCTGAACGGGTAGAAAAGTTATCCATCCAATATATTATTGGTTCATGTCATTGGCACGTGGATCCCACTCATTGAATTCCTTAAATACATGTTAAATGCTTATGTACACTTCCATCCATTTGTCACCCTTATTCATGTATTTGTCACCCTTAGGTAGTTATTTTAATTTCACCTTTAGATAGTTGTTTGTCACTCTTAAATAGCATTGGAAGTCTCATTCGTTGTCTCAAGAACACGCGAAAACTGACAGGAGTTGACTATTTGTCAGCCTTACATAGCTATTTGTCATCTTTAGATAACTATTTTTCACCCTTACATAGTTATTTATCACTCTTAAATAATATTGAAAGTCTTATTCGTTGCCTCGGGAATACGTGAAAACTAACAAGAGTTGGCTATTTGTCACCTTTACATAACTATTTGTCACTCTTAAATAGTTATTTGTTGTTAGAACAAAGAGCCATATATCCGTAGCAAAACGGATCAGCAAATGTGTGATCGGCAAGTGATGCGTGTGGCAAAGATTAAATGAGAATATTTAACACTAAAATAGACAAAGTAAACCACAATGAGATAATAATTTTTTTACGTGGTTCGGCCAAGCCTACATTCACAGGGAGAGTTGAGAGACTTCACTATGACATAGAAGAAATACAAAATAAAAAGATGCTCTTACAACATCACCGAGCAATCTTCTTCAAAAAAGGGAGCACGAACATTGATCTCCACCTTAATCTTTTTCTATGCAAATCGCACAGCACAAACCGCCGCCGTCGTCTCCCACACGCATACACAAAAAAACTTTCGTCACACCTTTTTTTACGGGAACCTACAAAGTGACACCAAAAAAGGGAATCTCACTACCCTGTTTTGGGTATCCCACAAAAGGACAAAAAAGTCCCTTCCAAGTCAAATAACAACAAATCTCCACCTTTTGGCATGGTCAAACAAAAGCTTCTAATAAACTTATTCTATAGTAGAACAAGAAATCTCTCTAACAAGAAGAAATATACCCCCTCTCCCTGGCGCCTTCACACCTCAGCATGCGCGATCATGAGCTAAGTCCAGACAGTGCTAGAATTTAACTGTTGGTAATGGCTTGGTCATCATATCAGCAACATTATCCTGAGAAGGTATCTTTATGAGTTGAATATCGCAGCCTGCAATGAACTCCCTGAGTTTGTGATATCTGACGTCAAGATGCTTCGTTCTGGCATGATATACTAGATCCTTTACAAGATAAATAACACTTTGACTATCACAATGCAAACTAACACTCTCCTGAGTAATTTTGAGTTCCTTTACCAATCCTTTCAACCGAACTGCCTCCTTAGTAGCCTCTACTGCAGTAATGTATTCAGCTTCTATAGTTGACAACGCCACGATATCTTGGAGCATGGCCTTCCAACTTATTGGATGACGCGGACAGCGTCGGAGGACGGATCGACGACAGCTCCGGGACGCGAACAAGACGGGATAGTTTGCTGTCTCGCACAGCTCGGCCTCACACCGGGCGGTCTCTCACCGGGCGACACTCAAAACTTGCAAGAAGTAAAGAGGGAAGGGAAGCACACAAGGCAAAGAAACTTACGTGATGGCAAACTTCTTCATTCATTCATATCATATGTAACAACACCCTTAGCCCCCTTTATATAGGGAATGCTATAACATTCTTACCCTTGAACTTTTCCTAATAGTATCTATACCCAAGCCTAATAAAACAAAACCCACCAACCCACCTTTTGACTTGTGAGTTTAAAATATAACACTTTGACTCAATAAGAATAAAATACTTTGGTGGTTAAAATACAAATACCACCATAGTAAAATACACACAATACATACACACATACGTACGGATACGTACGCAGGATGCCGAGTCTTCAAAAGAGTCTCCGAGCCATAAGCTCGGTGCAGTCGGGGCGGTGTGGCGTTGGCTCCGAGTAGTGGGTCCGGTAGTGGGCTCGGTGTCCCCACCAGCCGGGGTGGCTGAAACTCGACTCCGTCGAGTAAGGGGGGACACGGCTCTAGTAGTGCTCCAGTAGATCTGGATCGAGGCGCTGGAGATATTCCCGACTGATCCAAGAATCATCGAACGGTGGACGGTCCCGCCAGCGGATAAGGTAGCGCTGGTACACCATGCTCCGTGTAGTGGTTGTGAACGTGTCACGTGGTGGATTGAGAGAGAGATGGGGTTTCGCCCTCTCAGTGAAAGGAAAAAAATGATGAAACGCGTGCGTAAAGGGGGGTGAAATAGAAAAAAGTGGAGAGTACGACCTGAAAGGACACTATGTAGGGGAACGCGGAGAACCTAGACTTACCAAATTCCGGTACAAGGCAGAGATAGGGATCCGAAGACCCTCTCATGTAAACTGAACCCCTTCCTGGTAGGCGTGACCTACCATTCCGAGAGCAATTTTTCATATACCGAGTTCGTATCCTGGGACTCTACGTAGTAGAAATTGGCGGACACAAAAACACACGTAGACTCGGAATTTGGAACGGCATATCACTCCTCACACAGTTATAATAGCAAAAATATAACAAAGAGTAAACAAACCGCCGCAGGACATTGATCCTGCGGGGTTTTAACAATAATATAACAAAGTGCAGAAAGGAAGTGCTGAAAGTAAATGACCATGGTGAAATGACACCGCGACCGATTATAGTACAAACAGACCCGTGCGGGATTTAGCTATCTGCGGGTATTATAGACATAAAATAAAAATTACTACAAGCACGTGTTTGGTGGTGTGATCGCCAGGGACCGAGGGCCCCAAACTGGTTGATCGCTTTTGCCTTTGACGCGGGATGATATAGGCTCCTTCTTCCTCTTCGTTCGACTGGCCAAAGAAGAGGGCTTTTGAGTTGGTTACCCTGCAAAACAAACAAACACAAAAATTACATCAGAACAATGATATAACAACAACTCATGAGATAAGAAAATAATAACTGAATAACATACTAAAAAAATATAAAACAATAAGAACGAGAAAAGAAGCCGCTGATGGCAACACAAGCACGGGGCGAGCGAAGGTGGGACGAAACGACCTCCCCGTGCACGGGAAACGGGGGAACACTAACTGATGCGACACGCCTAAGGATGATGGTGCTCTGATACCAATTTGATGAGACACGACCCCTCGGACCTAGAATTGCAAGCAACCGAACCGAACGGCGGACCCACTCAAGCGGGTTCACCCGCGTCGCGCACACCCGGGTCCGTAGGCGGACCGGCGATGATGGGGAGGGTCCGAGGTTGGACCTCAAGGTTCCAAGGGTATGGCCAGCTAGGGATGGTCCCCAATGGGCCAGGGATGCCCAATTTCAAGGGCGGTCGGCATGCCGAGGGCGTGGGTTGTAGTGTCACACTCTCAACTCACTCCGCGGTGTTCACACAATTCAACGGCGTGTGAGATCGGACGCTCACCTCACCGCCGACGGTCAACTAGAAACAATACTAAGACAAGCAAAAGTAAAACCAGCAGAGGAAGTGGCCCGGCCGGAGACGAGGGCGAGCGGGGAAGCGTGGGCTACCCGCACGCCGCGCCGATGACGCTTCGGCCGCTTACCTGCTAGTACAATCACTACGCCCTCACAGAGGGGGTGGACTAGGGGTGGGGAAATGAGGTTACAAACCAAACACTACCTCCACGCAGGGAGGGGCGCTAAGCCGGCCTGGCGGCGAAAGGAGTTATGCTTGATTAGCGCCGATGAAGCACCCCGCCGAATCTGCCCAGGTCTGGGACAGCAGGACAGGGGGTCGGTGTAGTCGTCACTGTGCACTCCTCCAAACTCATAATTTGATGAGACCAGCATTGAAACGACGCTGACAGATCCAGGCACGTCTGTGAATTTTTGTGGGTAGTCCTGAAGTCGTCACCGGCTGGGGCAGGCTCTGGAACAGGGCCCCTGCGCTCAGATTCGTACTGTTCCCAGGGTGCAGCAGCAGATGGAGGTAGTCACCACGACCGCTCCTGAAGTCCGATTGATACGAGACCAAGTCGAGGACGACCGTGGACGAGTCTTCTTCGAGCAGAAACCAAGAAGAGCACCAGACGATGTCGGGGTGGCGAGGAGAAGTCCGTTGAGTGAGGGGGGATCAGGGCAAGACCTGAACGATCTGTTCTGCGCGCCCGGGAGAGAAAAATTGGAAAAGGCTCTTCCTGATGCCGAAAGGGAGGCCGCTTGTTGGTGATGGTAGATCCCTTGTGGTAGCAGCTCTCGTCCAAGTGGCGCCTTCAGAAGTTGAGGGGTGTGGCCGTGGTAGCTTCTGCACTGCAGCTCTGGTCCAGGTTCTAGTCCCGGTTGCGCAGTCGGACGAGAATGGGTACCACGATCTATAGTGAAGTCGGAATGAAACGATTCCACCTCGCCTGCGAAGAAGACTGGAAGACCTTTCCGGCGATGTATGGCGCACCTCTAGATGATGTCGGACAGCACCAGGGTAGTCTCTGGAAGTCGGGCTCCAACTACTGCCTGCGAACTGAGATGGATAGGGTGATGAAAGGTGATGGGAGACGGAGTAGATGGGGTGGGAAATGGGGTGGATGGGTGTGGGGGTGACACCTGACTATGTGGGGGTCTGTTAGGGGGTGATTCAAGGTATGGGAAGGGCAGAAAGGGGGCTGGGAGGTGGTCTAGCAAGTGGAGGGAGGGGGAGATGCGAATTTGGGTTGGGAAGGAGAGAGGGAGGAGAGATCTCTCCTTTGTTTTGAATGGTGGGTTAATGGAGGGGTTAATGGGGGCCTAGAGAATGGAAAGGGTTACCTTGGGGAGGGGAAGGGGTGCTTGGGAGAAGGGATTCTCCCTTGGGAAAATGAAAGGTTGTATGGGGAAGGGGAAAGGTTGCTTGGGAGGAGGGAGAGGTGCCTAGGAGAAGGGGATTCCACCTAGGGGTTGGAGGGGACTTAAATGGGAGGTATGGGGAAGGGGGAGGGGTCTTAATTAGAGGTGAATAGGGAGGAGAGAGAGTGAATTTCAAATTTGGGGGTGGGGAGTGTAGATTCTAAGAAATCCACTTAATCAAATAGAAATAATGAATAAATATAGCATGAAATAGCATTAATAAGCACGAGGTCCTAAGATGGAGTTTGTGATCACCAGAGACACGAGGCCTCAAAAGATATAACAATAATAATATGGAGGAGGGATCGCGAGGAATACCTTGAAAGCGCGGGTGATGTGAGTGATCCTTTCTCTTCTAGATCGGCCGGCCGATGAAGAGAGTTTCTCTTTCTTGATTACCCTTGTAAAATAATTAAACACCAATAAAGAATATAGAATTAGAACATAGTGAGTGTAGCATCAATTCTTAATAAAAATATGAGCATGAAAATATGATGAAGAACACACCTTAAGGGTGGTTGCCCTTAAACCCCTATGCAAAAAGGGTGTGAAAAATATGGTGTATGAAGATGCAAATATATGAATAAGGGAAAGAGTGCAAGAGTTGTACTTATGGGAGATACTCAACGTGGTTGAGTTAAAAAAAATAAACATGAATATGAACATGCATGCATATGAATAATGATAGTAAAAAGAAGAATAAAATAAAAGAGGAGCTTATTGCTTGTGGCTTTGATGCTCGATGGGGAGAAGATTTCAAAAGGATGATGCAGTGAACCGTGGAGAAGCCCCTCCTTCAGCCACAGCAACAGCAACCTGCGAAGAAGGAAAGAAAGAAAAGAAACAGAAGAAAGGAAAAATAGAAGAAGAAAGAAACAGAAGAAGAAAACCGGAGGGAGGAAGAAGAGATCGAATCCCACCTAAACAGAGTCGCAGAAGCTCTATTAAAGGGGAGAGATCCAAAAAAAGAGATAAGAACGGACAAGAGCCCAAGGAGGGAAGGATTAGAATGGGCAAGGGTGACCAAACGAAGCAGGGACTCTCTGGGAAAGGGCTGCGTTCGTTTAGAACCCGAAAGGTGAAACACGACCTGAACAAGAGCATCAATTCAAGAATTGACGACCTACCAGAAGACGTTATTAAAAACACGACTTAGATCAGAACGTTAATTCAAAATATTCAAAATAGGGCTATTTTTTATTTCTTAATATTATTTTCCCATTTTTTAGGTGAAGGTGCATCTCGATGTGCTGATTCCAACGACTATTTTTGCGTATTTTTCTGACACCCGGAAGGCCACCAAATCACCTCTCAAAGGGGGTTAAAAAATATTAATAAAATAATCAATTGAAAAGTGACTCCCACACTATATGTCGTGAATTCAATTTTTATTTTATTTTATTTAAAATAAAGGTAACGTCCTATTCTTGGTCGTTAATTCTAAAAAATTCTAGAAAAATAGGAATTTGAGAGAAATGGACGCCCTCATTATACGTCGTTAATTTTCTTTTATTTTCTTTTAATTTTCTTAAAAAGAAATGACGCCCCTCTTCAAGTCGTTAATTCTGAAAAATTCATAAAAATAGAGAAAAATACCCAGAAAATCCAGAAAAATCCAGGAAAATAGAAAAAAATAAGAAAAGGGAGAAAAAATAGAGAAATCTAAGAAAAGTGAGGAAAACCACTCAAACAAAGGTAATTTTAGGGTCAAATTAGGGCATTACAAGGTAATATGAGATGTACTCATAGTAACGTCAATTTTGGCGTGTCTACAGCTGTCCCGCCTCGGCGTCTGCTTTGCAAGGGAGCAGAGCAAACTGAAAAGTAGATGCCAAGGTGTGATGAGACACGCAATCAACATCACTTGATGAGAATTAAATCAAAAGCTCGAGATGAAGCAATCCCGGGAAATTCAATGAAATCAACGATGTTTGGATAAAAAGAGAGAGTGTGCACGCGGACACGAAGGAGATAAAAGAAGATGATCAACTTCCAGCGCGCTGGAAGTACCTCAGGTCACAAACCTGCAGGTTTTACCATTAGGGAGCGGTTACCAGCCAATGTGGACGTGCTGCAGCCAAGGTGGATCAAAGGGAAAATGATTAAAATAAGATGATAGAAATCTAAACAAGGAGCTTTCGAGAAAATGACCCAAAACAGCGACAAAACGAACTGAGGACACAATTCGACATGGAATATCTCATATCTTGGAAATATGATCAAATTTAACCCTCAAAATCAACTTATCAGAGTGATTTTCCAAAATTGATTCAAAATCCTACATGAATGCATGCTGGGTTTAAAGGGAAAAATTAAATCAAACGAAAATATAAGATAATCAAGGATAATATTGTTAAATTGTCCAGACTGAGTCAAGAAACCCATTCTGCGAGCTAATACTAAGCCGAAACCCGTTTATCCACGCACCAACTCACAAAAGGGAACCATCGTCCCCAGTCTTAGACGGCTCAACGGTCTATCCGTATGACTAAGACTCCTCTGGAATCATCATTATTTTTGATGAAGGGGAACTCAGATTCCAGATTTACGAAAGCCACAAGGTCCTTGATATAATCTAGTAGCGTATGTAACATATAGTAGAATGCATACAGGAAGATGGTGATAGCAATGATCATGAGGAACTGAGATGAAATAATGTGCAAACACCGTGGGGCTTGGATGTTGATGATGCCCAGTCAGTGGGACCAAGAGCTTCTTATCCTGCGCTCAAAGATTCATCAGCCAAGATATAAAACATAACAAGCAATGAATAAGGCATGTAAGCACAGTCATCAAAGCATATCATCAATAACATGTATATGGCATGAATAGCATAGCAACCATCATGATTGCAAATCATCATTGTTTGTTGTTTTGTCATGAGGATGACAACTTGGCTAATCAAGATTTGGAGTTGAATGATCAGAATGATATAATGCCCAGTGGCAGAATTGGTCAAGAGAAATTAGCAGGAGTTGATTGAAAAATCTGGAGATGAGTAATCAGAATGATAATCAGGAGATATGATAAAGAGAATGATATAGGGAGATGATAATCAAAAATGCCCAGGGTGGCATGTCATGAGAATATCGGGAGAAATTGATAGCAATGAGTGGAGATAGGACTTATCCCGCGCTCTTGATCCTTGCAAAGTTGTTCCTGCAAAACACCATCAGAAAATAAAATGCATTTTTTTATTTTTGAAATATGCAAATTTTTATGAGTTTTGGAAAAGATATTCAAATTTTTATGATTTTTTGGAAAATATTTCAAATTTTTATGGATTTTGGACAAGAAATATTCAATTTTTTTGTTTGAATTTTGGTTAGGAAATATTCAATTTTTTTAGATTTTGACTCAGGACATATTCAAGTTTTTTTTATTTTGGTTTAGACATTGCTAATGCAGCATCAAAGGGTGTTTTAAACCACTGGCTAGGGGTCCTCGTTCATTCCCCTTTCGCTAAAAACTGCCCAAAGCTAGGCGTGCATTGAAAGTGGCATCCTATAACCGACCGCCTTTGATCAACGGTGCCCCTACCAAGGCCATACCTGAGAAACGTTCGGTCTTGGAGGGAGAAGAGAAGAATAATTGAGGATAAGCTTTATGCAGGATGGGAGATGTCGGGACTTGAATTCCTTCCAAGGTGTTTCCCCTCAAAGAGGTAGTCTGTTGCGCCGGGGCTTTGTGCCTTTTGATTTTTAGACCCTTGACATGCATACGACCAGGGTTTTCCCTACGGAGACTTTGCCACTCTTGTCATGCCTTAATTCTTAATTTTACATTTATCGAAATTTTTGCTTGATTTTCATAATAGCCCTTTTGGCGAGATGTATATCATAAAAACTCATATGAAAATTTATATTTATTTTGAGTCAAGACTGCCCCTATTTGAGACTTCTCTCGTCTTGGGGATTATCGAGGTTGGTCACCTCATCCGTCAACCTCTTGCCCCTGCATTCGGCCGAGTAAAGAAGAGAAAAGACTTTCAGATATGCTCATGACATGGCCAAAGTAGCAACGGTGTTTAACCAAAGGAGCCGGCTAAGGATGCCGTGAAGTGTGTGGATGCCCAGCTAAGGGTTGCTCTTAACAAGCGGGGAGAGAATGCTGAATTCCCAACACGGAGTTCTTATTAACCAATGGTGCTGCAAAAGACTCTTTTCATTTTTTTTTAAAAGATGAAATTCAATAAAGATAAATTCCTAGGATAAAGGCTTAAAATATCACTCTTAATCATGTTAAGAAGCACTTCACTTTGAAAATCATGCGTGAGATAATGATATCATAATAATGCGTACTTATGCCAATATGTTACCTTGCAACCTTTGTAGAAGCAGCTGCTAGAGAGACGGTTGATCATCGTGAGATAGTCCTCTTTCGTAGTCCAAAGGATTGGAAGCAAAGGGTTTGAAAGTGACTTAACAAGAAGGAGTGGTGTCAAGACCAGACTCAGACGAATAAGGAAAAAAGGAAGAGAGGCGAGGGCTAGAACTCCCTTACTAAGGCGCGGAGACCCTGATCACATGGAATGGTCTACAGAAGAAGCGGAGAATTAGAAGGAGGAGTGAGGACTAAAGCCTCGAAAGCAGTGAGAGAATGGGCAGATGCCCAAGGCAGTGGATGTGGAAGAAGTTGGGTCGGACCCAGGATTAGGAGAAATTAGAAGAAGAAATTGATAGATGGAAAGAGGCGGATCTGGAGGGTCCGGAAGTAAAGGAGGAGAATCGTGATAGGAGGAATCATCCGGAGGCTCCCGAGGGATGACGAAAGAAGGGACGCGATGCCCTGGGAAAGAATAGGGAAAAAGATGATGGGTAAAGAAAATGAATGATGTGATGTCCTGGAAGATCAGAAAGATGAATTGGAAGAAAGATGGAGGGTCCGGAGGTTCCGGAGGAAGAAAATGGAAAGGGGCGTCGTGCCCGAAGGAAAGGTATGAAGGATCCGGAGGTTCCGGAGGAATGAGAAGGGAAGGGACGCGATGCCTAAAGAAGAGGGAAATAGAATCCGGAGGTTCCGGAGGATTAAGATGGAAAGGGGCGCGATGCCCGAGGGGAAAGCCCGGAGGTTCCGGAAGAATAAGGTGGAAAGGGGCGCGATGCCCTGGGAGAAAGTCCGGAGGTTCCGGAAGAATAAAGTGGAAAGGGGCGCGATGCCCTGGGAGAAAGTGAGAGAAATCCGGAGGTTCCGAAAGAATAAGGTGGAAAGGGGCGTGATGCCCTGGGAGAAAGTCCGGAGGTTCCGGAAGAATAAGGTGGAAAGGGGCGCGATGCCTTGGGAGAAAGTCCAGAGGTTCCGAAAGAATAAGGTGGAAAGGGGCGCGATGCCCTGGGAGAAAGTCCGGAGGTTCCGGAAGAATAAGGTGGAAAAGGGCGCGATGCCCTGGGAGAAAGTGAGAGAAATCCGAAGGTTCCGGAAGAATAAAGTGGAAAGGGGCGCGATGCCCTGGGAGAAAGTAAGGGAAATCCAGAGGTTCCGGAAGAATAAAGTGGAAAGGGGCGCGATGCCCTGGGAGAAAGTAAGAGAAATCCGGAGGGTCTGGATACAAGAGCTGAAAAGGGACGCGATGCCCTGAGAAGAGATTGGGGAGGGGGCAACGCCCGAGCAATGTAAGGGGACCTAAAGATCCCGAGGATGAAGATGAATAAGATGGTAAATTCGGAATATCCGGAGGTGCCGGAAGGCGGGGAAGATACGGGTTTGGAAACCCGGGAATCAGGAGGTGTATGCAAAATGATGGATGCGATGAATGCAGTGAATGCGCAAATGCAACAAAATGCGTGAGATACAAAGAAGATGGAGAATGTGAAGGGTGAGAGGATGAGATCCTCCTCCTAACCTCGGGAATGGCCCATGAAGAAAAAGTGATAGAAATGGATGCATAGAAGGTGGAACAAATAAGGGACGGCCCCTTAGCACTAAGATAACTGCCCCTCCACGGCAGTGAAAGTGTATAATCGAACGGCCCAATGGAAGAAGCTTCAATAATAAATGACAACCCCCTTGGAAGGCAAGGATTAATAATGTAAGGGAGTTGGAAAGTTGATACAGGAAGCATTGCCATGCCCATTGATTTGAACGGAATAGGAATTTGCCCCTTGTATGGAAGAATGGATTTAAGATTTGAAAACTGGAGCAAGGGGTGCCATGCCCGGCCCTTGGATGGCATCGACACTTGGCATTCTTCTCTGAGCAATGGCGGTGACTTGGCTTCTTCAACCATGCTTGGCACAACAACCCGGATTGGCATCCGGTAAATAAATTCTGGCATCTTGAACAGCACGGTAGTGGCCAAATTCTTCTTACCCGGCTTTTGCTCATTTTCGGCACAAGTACTTTCAGAAGGCCGCCCGTTCCGAAAGGGGGGTGAAGCGGAGGCGGAAGGTTCCATGGATGGTGGAGGTATAGTGGAAGGTGTTGGAGAAAGGGTGAGTGGAAGCGAAGGTTCAAACACGTCGAGCTTCCCCCTTTGCTCGGAAGCAGCAGGGGTTGGCTTGAGTGCAAAAAGGGGTGGACCTTGCTCAGGATTAGCCACGGGTAAGGGTGATAGGTTAAGCAGTGGAATAGGGGAAAGGCCTGGCCAAGCTGGTTTTGGCGTTACAGGGATAATGGACGGCTTAGGTAGCGAACAAAGAGGAGGGGTAATAGAAGGCTCGGCAGAGACCGGCGTAGTGGAGGGTGATGGAGGTTCGGCGGAGGCCGGTGGAGTGGAGAGTAGTGGAGGTTTGGCGGAGGCCGATGGAATAGAGGTTAATGGTGTAAAAGGAAAGGGTTTGGTGCGCTGAAAATGTCGGATGGGGCGAGAGGTGTCAGGTATAGGGGAAGGCGCATGATGCACCGGTGTGGGTGACTGGAGTATCGACCCATCATCGTAACACCAAGTATTGGGGTGAGGAGGAGACTCATGGTGCGGCGGTATGGGTGATTGGAGTATCGACCCATCATCGTAACACCAAGAGGTCTCATAAATGGGGGTTGGATCGGGGATTGTGGCATAGTCCTGAGCATAGGGGTCTTCTGACAGTGGAGGAAGAGGATGGCGAAGGAAACTCGGAAGGGATGCCTGCGGAGCTTCATCATCGTATACCGCTTCAAGTTCTTCAATTGTCGGTTCTTCATCATCAAATGCAAGTGGACACCGTAGTGGAGGCATATATGTGGATGGAGGAATGTAATGATGTTGCGTATGTGGAGGTGGAAGGCCATATGAATGAAGTGTGCGGATGGGTGGAGGGCGGACGGTGTCCACTTGATCGTCGAAATCTACCAGCTGTTGCTTGCTTGAGCTGCCGATACCATAATCATCTCTCCTATCCTTCCATTCTTTCTCCATCTTAGTAATATTATCCAAAGCGGCATGGAGAGGATTGACCGGAGTAGGAGGAGCCATAACCCTTCTTAATTGTTCCTCCATCAAAGTGACTTTATGAAGAAGGGTTTGTTGGAGGGGTGTAACTTGAGCAACCAAGGGTTGGCAGGGCCTTGAAGGAGGGGTGGCATAAAAAGGCCGTGGAGGGGAGTTAACGGGATGACCCGCAGAAGAAACTGGATGAGTCGGATCACAAGGAATAAATGGGCCTCGGGGCCGTGATGGAGAAGGAATAGAAGAAGGCGGGTGTCAGATCACCAGAGGAGAAGTATGTGTGGATGAACGAGATGGGTAATGAGCTACCCTAATATGAGTAGACAGGGGAGGTGGGTGATGGGCCACCCGAATAGGATTAGAAGGAAGATGAGATGAAGGAGATGCACCCTCAACGGCGGCCTTAAGGGCTTGGATCTGTTGAGGGGTGAGATGATCTAATGCACGCAAGATTTGGGAGACCTTCTCATCGTTGGGGGGAGACGGTCCCGGAGGAGTAGTGGCTCGAAATTGAGTAGGGGGCCATGAGAATGGACATTGCCCGTGGGCCGGGTAACACCATAAGAATGAGGACGTGGTCCCTTGAAAGTATGGTGAGAATTTTGATGAACATGTTGAGATTGAGGAGAATAAGATGTGCACGGTTGTGCATCCTCATGAATTGAATTAAACATGTCGGTTTTCTTACCATGGTAAGCCATTATACAAGCAAAGTTCAAGCAATATAATTCGTAAAAACACACAAGTTGGAATGTGGATTTGAACTTTGGTGGATTAATGACTTTTGCAAATAGATATGCTCACTCAAGGGGCGAACCTAGTTTCAAATGAGGTTTAACTTCTGTGCCAACTAGGAACCCTCTCTCACCATGCGTAGGCCAACTAAACCCGGGGAACTTCAAAGGTACAACCTGCCCAGCGTCCGTGAGGGAATCCACGGGTGCGGGGACTTATGGAGGCTTGGTTTAGGAATTTCCAGTCCAAAGAGACGGAGTGCTCAATGGAGGGTCGTTCCTTCACCAAGGGGTGTGTGTAGCTCCTAAAGATGTGAGGAGAGGAGGTCTCCCAAACCAATATGAATGAATGAATGCAATACGTGCACGGAGATAAGCAAACCACCAATAGAGCCAAATAATCAATATAAATCAATGAAGCACGAATAAATCACAGGAAAGAGACGACCTGTGGAAGGTCGCTACTAATAAAAACGCGCCCTGGTGTGGGGCGCTATCAATAAAAAGGACGCCTGCTCCAGAGGGCGTCAAATGCGAGTGGTGCACACGTAATCAAAACAAAACGCGCCTGCGCCAGAGGCGCTACTCAATAAAAAGACGCCCTCACAGAAGGCGTCAAACGTGTAAACGACGCCCTAGGGCAAGGCGTGACATAAAAAGGCGCCCTCGTGGAGGGCGTTAATTAATTCTCCTGTCCCAGAAACCCTCCAGCGGCCAGAAATATCAAACATCAATACGCTCACAATCACATGGCAATCAATAAAACGATAACATGCTCATCAATTTTTATTTTTAAGAGGATAAATGGAATTTCTAAAAAAAACTCTAACAAACTAGCCAATCACTAGTGGGGAGGGTGCTACATGGAGCACGAAGGGAGGCGCACCGTGGGTGCAAAAAGGGAGATGGCACACGTGGGTGCCTAAGGGAAAGGGTAATAAAAAGAAGAACACAAGGGTTCCCACCGTGATCGCCAATTTGTAAATTCTAAGAAATCCACTTAGTCAAATAGAAATAATGAATAAATAAAGCATGAAATAGCATTAATAAGCACGAGGTGTTAAGATGGAGTTTGTGATCGCCAGAGACACGAGGCCTTAAAAGATATAACAATAATAATATGGAGGAGGGATCGCGAGGAATACCTTGAAAGCGCGGGTGATGTGAGTGTTCCTTTCTCTTCTAGATCGGTCGGCCGATGAAGAGAGTTTCTCTTTCTTGATTACCCTTGCAAAATAATCAAACACCAATAAAGAATATGGAATTAGAACATAGTGAGTGTAGCATCAATTCTTAATAAAAATATGAGCATGAAAATATGATGAAGAACACACCTTAAGGGTGGTTGCCCTTAAACCCCTATGCAAAAAGGGTGTGAAAAATATGGTGTACGAAGATGCAAATATATGAATAAGGGAAAGAGTGCAAGAGTTGTACTTATGGGAGATACTCAACGTGGTTGAGTTAAAAAAAATAAACATGAATATGAACATGCATGCATATGAATAATGATAGTAAAAAGAAGAATAAAATAAAAGAGGAGCCTATTGCTTGTGGCTTTGATGCTCGATGGGGAGAAGACTTCAAAAGGATGATGCAGTGAACCGTGGAGAAGCCCCTCCTTCAGCCACAGCAACAACAACCTGCGAAGAAGGAAAGAAAGAAAAGAAACAGAAGAAAGGAAAAACAGAAGAAGAAAATCGGAGGGAGGAAGAAGAGATTGAATCCCACCTAAACAGAGCCGCAGAAGCTCTATTAAAGGGGAGAGATCTAAAAAAAGAGATAAGAACGGGCAAGAGCCCAAGGAGGGAAGGATTAGAATGGGCAAGGGTGACCAAACGAAGCAGGGACTCTCTGGGAAATGGCTGCGTTCGTTTAGAACCCGAAAGGTGAAACACGACCTGAACAAGGGCGTCAATTCAAGAATTGACGACCTACCAGAAGGCGTTATTAAAAACACGACTTAGATCAGGACGTTAATTCAAAAGATTCAAAATAGGGTTATTTTTTATTTCTTAATATTATTTTCCCATTTTTTAGGTGAAGGTACATCTCGATGTGCTGATTCCAACGACTATTTTTACGTATTTTTCTGACACCCGGAAGGCCACCAAATCACCTCTCAAAGGGAGTTGAAAAATATTAATAAAATAATCAATTGAAAAGTGACGCCACACTATACGGCGTGAATTTAATTTTTTTTATTTTATTTAAAATAAAGGTAACGTCCTATTTTTGGTCGTTAATTTTAAAAAATTCCGAAAAAATTTTAAAAAATTCTAGAAAAATAGTAATTTGAGAGAAATGGACGCCCTCATTTTATGTCGTTAATTTTCTTTTATTTTCTTTTAATTTTCTTAATAAGAAATGACGCCCCTCTTCAAGTCGTTAATTCCGAAAAATTCATAAAAATAGAGAAAAATACTCAGAAAATCCAGAAAAATCCAGGAAAATAGAAAAAATAAGAAAAGGGAGAAAAAAGGGAGAAATCCAAGAAAAGTGAGAAAAACCACTCAAACAAAGGTAATTTGAGGGTCAAATTAAGGCATTACAAGGTAATATGAGATGTACTCATAGTAACGTCAATTTTGGCGTGTCTACAGGGAGGAGAGAGAATGGGGTTCGCCCCCTTTAGAGAGAGAGAAGAGAGAGAGAGAGAGGGAGGGAGAGGGGAATCCACCCCTAGAGAGAGAGAGAGAATCTCACACAATTTTGGTGGATTTCCAACTTTCATTCAACAATTCATTAGTTCCAAATGGTGGGAGTGGGGTCCTATTTATAGGATTCCCACAATTTAACATAAGTCCCTGACTTTTAGACTACTAACAAGGAACCAAGGGAAGGGGGGTGCCCATGGGCCTAGCCCATAGAATTCGGCCTATTAACCTATCAAACTGACATAATGACTTAAGACTTAGGTAATGACTCACTTAACCTAGATACTTGACTCAAATAAAAGGAAAATTACATAATAAGAAAATGAAAAATACATCATATGACTCGAAATATAGTGGCGGACAAGATGTAGCATAGCTGGCGAGCATCTGGATCCTCGAACAAAGGGGAAAGCTGGTGATGTCCTCATCATACCCCCGGGGTGCGGAGAACTCGACTCCGTCGAGTATGGGCCCACCGGGGGAGCGGTCCTCCAAAGCAGCTCAGGGCGACCCTCAACCTCCAAACTCAACCAGCATCTACGACCAGGGGACAATCCTTCATCCTCTCAAGGTGGCTGGGGCACACCCTCTTGCTGGCGATGGAACCCTGCTTGCATAGTATTGCCCCTATGTGCACACGTCGGGCTCTCAAGGTTATTTTGTGGTGGCTCTCCGGGGTGTCCCTCTTAAAGGAAGGTATAGGCTCAAAGCACTCACTAGGATCCACCGCGGTGCCCATATAGGGTGCCGGGTCTGTCACGTGATAAGTGGGGTATATCCCATAACCCATTGGTAAATTCAATCCACAAGCTGTGTTGCCAAAGCCATTAGGAATAGGGAAAGGTCCAAGTCCTCGTGCCCTCGAATGGGAGGTGACCCTAAGGTAGAGCCACTCCGATGCCATCATCACCAAATCGCCTATTTGAAATTCCAAGTGGCGCTCGCGAGCTCTTATCCGCTCTTTATGAACCTCACCGCTTATTGCGAATTGCTTGCGTGTATGCGTATGCCATGCACTATGATGCGGTGTGGGTGTGAAGAGCTTGGTGTGTAAAGGTGGACCGGGGCAACCGTAAATTGACCTATCATGCTGTGATGCCATGTGAACCTTGATGAATTTAGGTGGACCGGGGCAACCACTAGTGGCCCTGTAATGCCCCGGATTTTTCGGATATTTTTTGGATCATTGTAGTGGGTCTCGGAGTGTATTATGTGCTTTACACGTGTTTTTTCCCTGATGTGCCTTCGGAACTCTTTGCAGGGCAAACCGTGGCGTTCTGCGACTCCGGGACAGTACCACTGCGTTGTGTTCCTTCCGAGGATCGCGGAGGTAATTTTTCATAATTTTCTGAATATATCGAATTTTCGGGTTTTCCTATATATACTAACCCTTTTCTCTCTCCCCCTCTCATTTCTCTCTTCCCTCCCTCTCTCTTCTCTCACGCCCTCTTTCTCCCCTCTCTTCTCCGGCGGCCGACGGAGCGAGGCGGGGGTGAGGTGGAGGTGGCGCGGGCGAGGATGCGGGCGAGGACAGGTGAGGATCGAGGCGGAGGAGGCGCGTGAAAGCTTGGTGGCGAGATCGCGAGCCAGCGAGGGTTTCGCGGCGTTTTCTTCGTGGATCGGCGTCCACGACGCGTCGTTTCTTCGGTGGAGGTAGGGTGATGGACCCTCAGCCCGTGTACTTCCTTTCCCGCAAGTTTCGTAGGCCGTGGTGAGCCGAGCGGGCTAAACAGGGCATTTTGGGGAAAATGTGTGTTTTTGGGGTGTGAGCCGGATCTCCCGTTTTATGGTGTTTTTGGGCGATCCAGGGGTTTAGATGCATGCCTAGGGGCTTGGGGAAGGTTTCCCCTTTTGTTTCCCCTTCACCTGGGGGTGAACGGGACGTGGCATGGCTTTTCCCGCGGTTTCCACAGTTTTCGGGCACGGACTGAGAACGCGCTAGCCTTGGGTAGCGCGTTCTTGAAGGTCGCGCTGCCCCGATAGGGCGCGTTCATCGGAGAAGATGAACAGTAAGGCGGTTTGGGTCGCACCTTACGGCCCCAGCACGTTCTGGTTGTCGCGCTATAGGATCATAGCGCGACCTGGCCTGGTCGCGCTATGGTCATGTAGCGCGTTCATGTTGAACGCGCTAGGCACGTATAACGCATTCTGGCTGAACGCGCTATGCACGTGTAGCGCGTTCTTGGAGGGACCAGCAGGGCTGCCCAGGGCGGGCGGTCTGCGGCTGATCGTGCTCCCCTTGGGCCGTGTGTGCCTTGGACACCCAGTGGAGTTCCGTGACCGTGTTTTGGGATGTCTGGAGATTCCGTTTACCTCGTTTTACGTGCCCGTGCGCTTAAGGGTCCGGGTGACCTTTTAGCATCCGTTCGCATTGTGTTGGTCTCCGGTCGACCCGGTTGGGACCTAGTGGTCGACCTCCGGCCTTGTGAGTGTCCTGGACACCCCATGGGTTCTGTGTCTGTGTTTTTGGGGTGTCAGGAGGGACCGTGTTACCTCGATTAGCGTGCCCGTAGGTGTGGTGGGTCCGGGTGACCCCACGTGTTCCGGGCTCTTGTGTTACGCTTGATCGAGTCACCGTGTGTCGGTGTGTGTGTGGTGGGGTCTCCCCCGCATATCGTGGGTTCCTTTGGAAGGCGATTCCCGTGTGGGCCATGTGTTTGGCCTTGGACTGCGAGTCCAGTTGTCCGGCCTGGGGCTGGAGGTTCCCCGCTTGTTTCAAGATGGGAAATCGTCGTGGCGACTTGCGTGCTGCCTTGGGAATCGTGCTTCAGTGTTTTTTTTCGTGTGGCCCGTGTGAGTGGCCTTAGTCCCTTGCGTTCCCTTCCCGAGGGAGTGGTCTTGGCGACTTGTGTGTTGTCTCAGTACTCGTGCTACTGTGTTTTAGACCTAGAGATTGGACTAGATTGATGGCCTTGTGCTGTTGCGTGCAACGGTCTTGACCCCGAGTCTTGTGACTCAAGGACCGTTGGCTGTAGTGCGTTTAGAGGACTGTCCAGAGTCTAGTGGCTTAGTGCCACTTGAGTTTTCTCGACTCTAGCGCACGGTGCGTGCGTGGCCGTGGACTGTGAGTCCCGTTTCTTCTCCGACTGTGGTCACCGTGCGACGGGGCCGGTACGTGGGGTGGTCCCCGTACGTCGTCGGATTCGGACGTTATTTTCCGTTGAGTTGAGAGTCTACTCCTTCAGTGACCCTTCGCTAGTCGTAGCCTACCAGTACGCGTGTGCTGGTCGCACCAGGGAGTGGTGTACGGGCTTACCCTTAGAGGCGGTTTGTGGACCGGTTGCCGTCGGGCCCCACGTCTTGCAGCCAGAGTCCGGCTAAGGGGAAAACCGGTCAGAGGGCCAGACCAGGGACGCGCGGTCTGTGTGTGCACACGTGGTTGGGGGCGGTTGGACCCACGTCGATGGGCGTGACCCCAGCTAGTCACTTGTTTATGGTTACTTGTACGGTGGTTGCGCCTCAGGTAGGACCTACCACGTCAGGCGGTTCACCTGCGGTGCGGTGTAAGACGTCAGGGGACGCTACCGGCTGTGTTTCTAGTGGGCGGTACTCCTGTCGAGTACGGAGTGACAGACTACCAGTTTTCGTGGCCTTGACCTTCGGGTTTTCGGTCGTGTTGACCGTTGAGTTTCGATTGGTTCGCCGTGACGCGTGTGTTGGTTTTCGCGTCATGAGATTAGTGCTAGTGGCTTTACCGAGGTTGGGTTTGGTTGTGCGGTACCCGCGATCGGATGGTCGGGGTTGCACCTTGGACAGCGTGTCCAGGTCGGCTGTGTCCGGGGGACAGGCCTCTGCGGCATGGTTGCCATGTGTTGATACTTCGGTAGGCGGTACTAGCGTGGTTAGGTAGCCTCGACTGCGTGATCGAGGTCTGCCTTCTGGCAGTAGGAGTAGCTGTAGTGCCGAGTTTTGACCGGCCACCAGTTTGTTGTTCCTGCTGTAGTTGTAGCTCTCCTTTCCGCTACCGCCGTTGTTTCCGGTTGGGGTTCCGTGGGATCCCTGCTGAGTCTCTGTTTTGGAGACTCATTCCCTGCTTTTCAGGTGTTGCGGTTCTTCCTCGTGGTTCGAGGATGCGGAGCGGAGGTTCTCAGTTGCCAGCCTGCCGGGCCGAGTGTTCACTTGGCATGTGGTACGTTTTTACTGCTTTAGACTGTACTTTCTGTTGGACTGGACTCTGTTGTAGCTGTTGTTGTTCTTTCTTTCAGCTCGTTGTTGTTGGTTGTCCTGCTTTATTTCCTATTTCTTTGTTCCTCCACACTCCTTTTAGCCCTTCCGAGCCCTCCCGGCTCGTGGGCGGCGATGCGAGTCTCGGGTTATCGGGCCTTCCCGGTAATCGGATTCTCGGGTCGTTACAGGCCCTATCATGCATGGGCTTCATAACAATGGTGGGAGGGCCATGGTATCTGTAGGAGAACCTATCACACAAAGTGGTGATGAATGCCGGGGGACCTGGACACCCGTAGATGCTCCTAACATGCATATGATCAATGATGAATGAGGGAGGACCAGCACATCCAAATGTGAGCCAGTCATGCATTGGGCCTAAAGTGTGCGTGACATGTATGAGATGACTGGGCTTACTAGCCCTACCAAATGATGCAAAATGTAGTGGCACATGCATTCCCATCCAAATGGTTTCTCTTATGTATATGGCTTGGTGTAAGAGTTTCCACTCATAGGGGTCAAAGGGGTCTAGGAAAATGGAGTGGACTTGGTCCAATAAGGTCGGTTGGGGTAGGAAAAGGTTGGTGGTGAGTAAGGTGGGGGGGTATAGGAGGGGATTGAAGGAATCATGGTAAGGGTCACCTAATGAGAGGAACTCTAGGTCCTCATGGTCCTCACAACCATTTGATGGCGGACTCTCCTCCTCTAGTAAAGTGATTAGACCAAAGTTTTTGGTGGGATGGTCGACCATGAATGGAGGACTAGATGTTCTACCCGAGACAAGCAACTCTAGTTTGTGGATAGCAACGGGCTCGTCGGGTGTTGGGAGGAGTAAAAGAAGGTCGCTAGTGTAGCAACCCACAGTGTAAATAGAGGAGATGGATCCGACACATAGGTGTAGGAGGTCAAGGCTCCTAGGTCGGTCGGCTACTGTAGTCAACATGCCAGTTAGTTCCATTTGCCAAGCTATACCCTTAAGTAGATCCCCTAATGTTTCCACTTGATAGGATGATTGGATTGTGGTGTGATAGGTGGATAAGGTTACTATGGGGAGGTGTTGTTCCATGGAAGGGTAAACAAGGGGCAGGATAGGGTGAGCCCGATTTTCCACAAGCCATCTAACCAAGGGCCCACTTATGATCAGTTCACTCCAAATTGGGGGTGGCATGAAAGGTGAAGTTTCTTCCTCTTTTTGGCCATGACTTTCCTCCAAGATGGGGAGTGGTTCTGGGGTGTTCCCTACTAGGGGGTCGGGTGTGGGGATCATGGTTTCCTCTACCAAAGAGGTGAGTAGGTCCTTTGTGGGTGGGGTGATGATGACTGGCATGTGGTGCTCTTTGGGTGGTGGGTAATGGGGGACTTGGGATAGAATGGGGAGGGGTAGTACTTGGGTTGGAGTTGGGGTCGGGGGTGGAAGATCGGTTGGTTGAAGAGGTTTGGATTGTGGTGCGTAGATCTTTCTAAGATCGGCCCTCATTTCATCCCAAGATTCAATGGGTGCTTCCCCTTTGGCTTCTCTCAAACCTACAATGTTCTCCCATTCTTTCCTAGCTTGGCGCTAGAGCAAACACTTGGCATAGTTGACTTGCATAGGCCTTGATAGAGTGAACCTCCCAAAGTGTCGATCTATGGAGTCCTCCCACTCTAGATATATACTAGGGTGGGTTCCATCAAACACAAAGGCTTCTAATGGGCCTAAGAGTGGCGAATATGCCAAGTATGAGGTAGTCATGATGGAGGACAAGGGTGATGCATGCAATGGCCCTAGGACAAGACTTAGTATAGACAAGTCTAGAACCTGGCTCTGATACCAAATTGATGCGACACGCCTAAGGATGATGATGCTCTGATACCAATTTGATGAGACACGACCCCTCGGACCTAGAATTGCAAGCAACCGAACCGAACGGCGGACCCACTCAAGCAGGTTCACCCGCGTCGCGCACACCCGGGTCCGTAGGCGGACCGGCGATGATGGGGAGGGTCCGAGGTTGGACCTCAAGGTTCCAAGGGTATGGCCAGCTAGGGATGGTCCCCAATGGGCCAGGGATGCCCAATTTCAAGGGCGGCCGACACGCCGAGGGCGTGGGTTGTAGTGTCACACTCTCAACTCACTCCGCGGTGTTCACACAATTCAATGGCGTTTGAGATCGAGCGCTCACCTCACCGCCGACGGTCAACTAGAAACAATACTAAGACAAGCAAAAGTAAAACTAGCAGAGGAAGTGGCCAGAAGCTCACCTGATCGGCGTGAGGACGCCGATCCCGGCCGGAGACGAGGGCGAGCGGGGAAGCGTGGGCTACCCGCACGCCGCGCCGATGACGCTTCGGCCGCTTACCTGCTAGTACAATCACTATGCCCTCACAGAGGGGGTGGACTAGGGGTGGGGAAATGAGGTTAAAAACCAAACACTACCTCCACGCAGGGAGGGGCGCTAAGCCGGCCAGGCGGGGAAAGGAGTTATGCTTGATTAGCGCCGATGAAGCACCCCACCGAATCTACCCAGGTCTGGGACAGCAGGACAGGGGGTCGGTGTAGTCGTCGTTGTACACTCCTCCGAACTCAGAATTCGACGAGACTAGCACTGAAACGACGCTGACTGATCCAGGCACGTCTGTGAATTTTTGTGGGCAGTCCTGAAGTCGTCACCGGCTGGGGCAAGCTCTGGAACAGGGCCCCTGTGCTCAGATTCATACTGTTCCCAGGGTGCAGCAGCAGATGGATGTAGTCACCACGACCGCTCCTGAAGTCCGATTGATGCGAGACCAAGTCGAGGACGACCGTGGAGGAGTCTTCTTCGAGTAGAAACCAAGAAGAGCACCAGACGATGTCGGGGTGGCGAGGAGGAGTCCGTTGAGTGAGGGGGGGTCAGGGTAGGACCTGAACAATCTGTTCTGCGCGCCCGGGAGAGAAAAATTGGAAAAGGCTCTTCCTGATGCCGAAAGGGAGGACACTTGTTGGTGATGGTAGATCCCTTGTGGTAGCAGCTCTCGGCCAAGTGGCGCCTTCAGAAGTTGAGGGGTGTGGTCGTGGTAGCTTCTGCACTGCAGCTCTGGTCCAGGTTCTGGTCCCGGTTGCGCAGTCGGACGATAATGGGCACCACGATCTATAGTGAAGTTGGAACAAGACGATTCTATCTCGCCTGCGAAGAAGACTGGAAGACCTTTCCGGCGATGTATGGTGCACCTCCAGATGACGTTGGACAGCACTAGGGCAGTCTCTGGAAGTCGGGCTCTAACTGCTGCCTGCGAACTGAGATGGATAGGGTGATGAAAGGTGATGGGAGACGGAGTAGATGGGGTGGGAAATGGGGTGGATGGGTGTGGGGGTGACACCTGACTATGTGGGGGTCTGTTAGGGGGTGATTCAAGGTGTGGGAAGGGCAGAAAGGGGGCTGGGAGGTGGTCTAGCAAGTGGAGGGAGGGGGAGATGCGAATTTGGGTTGGGAAGGAGAGAGGGAGGAGAGATCTCTCCTTTGTTTTGAATGGTGGGTTAATGGAGGGGTTAATGGGGGCCTAGGGAATGGGAAGGGTTGCCTTGGGGAGGGGAAGGGGTGCTTGGGAGAAGGGATTCTCCCTTGGAAAAATGAAAGGTTGTATGGGGAAGGGGAAAGGTTGCTTGGGAGGAGGGAGAGGTGCCTAGGAGAAGGAGATTCCACCTAGGGGTTGGAGGGGACTTAAATGGGAGGTATGGGGAAGGGGGAGGGGTCTTAATTAGAGGTGAATAGGGAGGAGAGAGAATGGGGTTCGCCCCCTTTAGAGAGAGAGAAGAGAGAGAGAGGGAGAGGGGAATCCACCCCTAGAGAGAGAGAAGAATCTCACACAATTTTGGTGGATTTCCAACTTTCATTCAACAATTCATTAGTTCCAAATGGTGGGAGTGGGGTTGTGGAACGTGGATTTTATCTTATTTATTTTATTTATTTATTTACTGGTTTATTGGCATGCCAGTCACATGTGTGACGATTTCATTGTGCGCTCGATCTGACTTGGTCAGTCGATTGTGAGTGATCGCGTCTAGACTAGAAGTCCGTCATACCATAAAGGTTATGACGTTAATTACGTCCTTCCTAAGAAGGACAACCCTTGATTAAACGCCAAAAATAGGAGGCCTCGAGAGGCAAACATATATTCATGTGCGCAAATGGAACTTCATACCGAGCCAGGGAGGCGGGCAAGATAATAACATCAACCATAGATACAGATGATATCGTTAAGTCAGCGGTTCAAAGACCGGGCTTAGGGGGGAAGGGAAAATTTCAGTCACAGGCAGACTGGGCCGTGGCCATGATGGGGGTTCAAAGCATCGATCGATATTTCGATAGCATTTCCCCTTAATCTGGATTATGCCCAGGGGGAAATAGACTATCACCCACGGAGTGCCGGGATGAAAGCCGAAAGAGAGAAGTGCTGAACTTCCCGAACCGCATATCTGCCATGGGGCAATGTTTGATATTCCCTGTAGAAGCCGGCGGAACTCATGCAGTGGCAGAGCCCTCCCGAGCTAAAGGGGTTATTCATGCACCCGATGCGGGACGACGGAAAGTGAGCGAACGCTCAATGTTGCGCCCTCGCACGCGGATCGACCTGGCAAGATTTGGATTGAAGGCTCAGTAATAAAATATTTGAGTAGGTTATGAATGCAGTTCAAGGGTGCATAGGTTCCCGGCGCGAAGGCAAGATGGCCAAGGCTCCTGGCGCAGGAAGGAGGGTTCCCGGCGCGCTAAGGGATGGGGTTCTCGGCTTGGCAGAATGGGCAAGGGGGCTTCCCGGCGCGCCAAGGGATGGGGTTCTCAGCGCAAGAAATCATGCGCCGAGAGCTGCTCATGACTTTTACTATTTATGGCGCCGGGAGCCAAGATGATGCCGAGATGGTCTCTAAGGGTTTACGGAACCTTGCTTTTGGGTTTCTTGACTATCCAGGCCATGGTGAATGGATTCTTTTGGGATCAAAGTGGATCAGTGCATCAAATCTGAGCTGGATTAGATTTGGGCTTTACAGGAGCATCGGGATAGAAAAGGAATTTGGGAAGTCTAGGGTCGAGGGAAACCCTGTCACCATTATCATGCGGAGCCCGGGGGACAACCTGATGTCTACTTTCATCTTCCTGAGAGAATTTTGGCAACACCTCCCCTGGACCGAGCATTTGCCAGAGAGCGGTATAGGCTGACATCCACGGAGTGCCGGGATGAAAGTCAGAAAATGAGTGAGCACTAAGGCTCGAAGAGACTATCCATGTCTCTGGCATCGGTCACTATTCCCCTTCTCAGAGACTGACGAAACTCATGTAGAGACAGGGTTCGTCAGACCCACGGGGTGGCATGTGAATCCTGTTAGGGACCTCAGAATGTAGGGGAGGTCAATCCCCAGTTAATTTATCCCCTGGGGTACGTATGACGACTCACGAACGCCCCAGATTAAATGGACGAAGAGGCCAAAGGAGTGGACAAAGAAGAGGCTCTCAGCATGGTTTTTATTGGCAAGAAGATGGCTCCCGGCGTGAGATTATAGGTTGGCCAAGGGGCTCTCGGCATGGGTTTACAGGTTGGCCAGAGGGGATGCTCTCGGCATGGGTTTAATTGCAAAAGAAGGAAGGAGGGAGGCTCCCGGCGTGGCTCCAAATGCAAAAGAAGGAAGGAGGGAGGCTCCCGGCGTGGAGCCTCTCGGCGCGCTCCTCACCGCGCCGGGAGGCTGGCGCCGAGAGGCCAAAGGCAAGGGGTGGAGGTCTCGGCCAGGGGCTTCCCGGCGTGCCCATTACCGCGCCGGGAAGGTGGTGCCGGGAAGCTAAGAGCTGGGGGGGTTCACATGGAAGTGGCATGGAGAGACTTTTGTCGATTTGCTGAAGAGGGAGGTCTCTCGGCAGCGTAGTTCTCGGCGGGGAATTTTACACGCCGAGAGGATGGCATTGCTACAGGATTTCATGGTTTACAGAGCTCAAACGATGCTCTGTTTGGGGATTTTATGAGATTTCTGGCTCGGATTGAGGCTGGATTTAGAGGGTAGGCTAGAGATTACATAGAGATGGGTTTGATTTGCTAAAGATGGGCTGGGTTCAAAGGGGAATCGAAGGAATCACTGCAGGATGGGGTACTGAATCGTCATATTATTATTGACCCTCAGGGGCTCCTTTGCTGGCATCTTTGGTCGCCTGGGAGCCAAGAGATGGCCATCTCTGACCCCAGGGGCGACCCTGATGTAACTGTTCAGACTGGAGCCGGCTTAGAAACCATCGGTATCAATTTATTGAAGCAGCTTACTTACTCCTGTGGGAAGAGGATCTCAAGCAAGCCCTCGGAGTTACTGCCAATATCGGTAGCAGACTGCCCCATAAGCCAAGAGATGGTCTGTCTCTGGCCCTAGGGCAAGCCTGGGAAACTTTATGCAAACAATGCTGAATCGGAGAGGGACATCGGACACACTTCAGTTGGACTTAAAATGAAAACATATAAAGGAAAAAGCATAGCAGCAGACGGAGAGATAGCGGGCAAATACTTCAATCGCCTAGCGCCCAAACGGGTCACTGGAGCATTTCATACAATCACATCATTCCGGGACTCACCCCAATCACATAGAGGGAATGGAGGAAAGGGGGATGAATGGCGGCCGGGATATCCCGGTTACAATCGATGAATCGAGATAAGACTCGCATGGTTACATAAAGAAGAAAACAGAAACAAAGAAGATGAAAAGGGGGGGGGAGGGGGGAGCATTGAATCCTCTCCCTCCCCGGCTGCCCACCTTGAGCTTCTGCTCCTTCGTCTCTTCTCAGATATTTCTTTGCTTCTTCGAGTCCCTCCTTCTGGAGCTCTCCTTTTCTTTTTCTCTTCTCTCTTTCTCTATCTGTCTCTTTCTTTTCTCTCTTTTTGTTCTTCTGTTCTGTGTTTTCTTGTTGTCCCCCCCTTTTTCTTTCGAGAGAAAAGGGCCTTTTTATAGCAGAACCCTCCGGCTTCTCGGCATGATCACTTCGGCACGATAACAGGATGCTCCCGGCGCGCCTCAGTCGAAAGCTGCTAGGCTTCTCGGCGCCAAAAAAAATGTAGCTTCCCGGCGCCCCTCCCCCATGTGGGCTTTGGGCTCCCGGCGCCAAATTGGTGAGCTCGTTTAGGGCTTTAATGCTTTAATTTCTTATCATCAGTAGACCTCATCTGTTAGAGATGCCTAATCTGCCTTTTCATTTGCCAGTCCTTCGAATCTGTCAGGACACGCGGAGGTCCCTTAGTTGATGGGTTGACATAGTCTTATCAGCATATTTCTGGAGATTTTCATCAGTCAACAGACTGCAATTCTTCATCAGTACTGCCATCTGAGTGATGACAACACCGGACATCGGCTTGGCCGGGAAGGGCTTCGGCTGGGTGATAGCTTCGGTGACGACTCTTCTGTAGTTTTAGCTTTGCAGGAATTCCTGGGATCTTCATGTCTGATTTCATCTTCTCTTCGATTTCATCTTTACCCTTGATTATATTTCAGGTGTCAACAGGGGTCCTATTTATAGGATTCCCACAATTTAACATAAGTCCCTGACTTTTGGACTACTAACAAGAAACCAAGGGAAGGGGGGGTGCCCATGGGCCTAGCCCATAGAATTGGGCCCATTAACCTATCAAACTGACATAATGACTCAAGACTTAGGTAATGACTCACTTAACCTAGATACTTGACTCAAATAAAAGGAAAATTACATAATAAGAAAATGAAAAATACATCATATGACTCGAAATATAGTGGCGGACAAGATGTAGCATAACTGGCGAGCGTCTGGATCCTCGAACAAAGGGGAAAGCTGGTGATGTAATAGCAAAAATATAACAGAGAGTAAACAGACCGCCGCAGGACATTGATCCTGCGGGGTTTTAACAATAATATAACAAAGTGCAGAAAGGAAGTGCTGAAAGTAAATGACCACGGTGAAATGACTCACCGCGACCGATTATAGTACAAACAGACCCGTGCTAGATTTAGCTATCCGCGGGTATTATAGACATAAAATAAAAATTACTACAAGCACGCGTTTGGTGGTGTGATCGCCAGGGACCGAGGGCCCCAAACTGGTTGATCGCATTTGCCTTTGACGCGGGATGATATAGGCTCCTTCTTCCTCTTCGTTCGGCTGGCCGAAGAAGAGGGCTTTTGAGTTGGTTACCCTACAAAACAAACAAACACAAAAATTACATCAGAATAATGATATAGCAACAACTCATGAGATAAGACAATAATAACTGAATAACAGACTAAAAAAATATAAAATAATAAGAACGAGAAAAGAAGCCGCTGATGGCAACACAAGCACGGGGCGAGCGAAGGTGGGACGAAACGACCTCCCCGTGTACGGGAAATGGGGGAACACTAACGGGGCCAAGGGCCGCTTTTCTTTCTGCACATTCAAAAGGGTAACAAATTAACACGAATGAAATATGTACATATACGTAACTCTACACGTACACATATCTTGCAATATGTACATATATAGATAGAAGCGTACTAGATATACATGTGTGTGAATAAATATACTTTTATACATATGTTACATACCATCTTAGATATATTACATAAACATATATATATATATATAAACATATTACACACATGTGAATATATACATATTATATATACATATATATATATATACATATATATATAATATATATATAGATGATAGGGTTATTAACTAATTAAATCAAAAACTACATGAGCTATACGTGCATGGTGTGTGAGTGATGTGCAGGGATGTGAAAAGCATGAGTGTGTGCAGTGTGAAGGTGAAAGTGTATCTACATGTGCATTGTGTATGTGATGTACAGAGATATGAAAAGCAACAGAGAAGGAAAAAGCAAAGTGAGAGAGAGAAGAAATAAAGAGGAGGTGGGACTTGCGACAGAGAGAGAAGGAGAGAGAGAAAGAAGAAAGAGGGAGTAAATAAAAATGAAAAGAGAGAGAGGGATTAGCGAGATAGATAGAGAGAGAGGGAGAGAGAAAGAGAGAGGGGGAGAGAGAGAGAGGAAGACACGCTGGAGATAGAGAGAGGGAGTGAGAGGATAAAAAATGAAAAAAAATATGAGAGAGAGAGAGATCGCAGGAGAGAGAAAAGAAGGATAAAAAATAAAAAAAAGAGAGAGGAGGGAGATCGAGAGAGAGAGCAGAGAGAGAGAAGCAGAGAGAATAAAAAAATAAAAAAAGTGAAGAGAGGGGGGCGAAGGCAGAGGGAGGAAGAGGGAGAGAGAAGGAGAGAGGGAGAGACGGCCGGGGGAAAGAGAGAGAGAACCGCGACGGCAAGAGAGAGTCGGCGAGAGAATGAAAGAGAGGGAGAGAGATCGCGGGAGAGAGCCGCGGGAGAGAGAAAGAGAGAGAGGGAGAGAGAGAGAGAGAGAGAGAGAGAGAGAGAGAGAGAGAGAGAGAGAGAACTACGGCGGGGAGGAAGAGGAAGAGAAGGAGAGAGAAGGAGGAGAGAGAAACGGAGAGAGAGAGAGAGGGAAAGGGAGAGAAAAGAGAGAGGGAGAGGGGAGAGAGAGAGACGGTGGGAGGAAAAGAAGGCGGAGGGGAGGAAGAGACGGAGAGGAGGAGGAAGAGAGAACGGAGGGGGAAGACGGTCGCGGTGAGGGGAGACGGTCGCGGCGGGAGGTGGAGAGAGGAAGAGAGAGGACAGCGGTGCTCGCGGGCAGTGTGGAGACGACGACGGTGACGTCGCGGAGGGCTTCGCGACAGCAGCGACGACGGTCGTGGGTGCACCAACGGACGATGGCGGTTGGCGACGGGCTTCACGGCGACAACGTGAAGAGAGGGGAAGGATGACGCCGGTGACGGGGGTGGCGTCCGGTTGTCGGAGGTGGTGGTCGCGGTGTCGACGGTTGGAAGAAGACCGGCGACTGGGAGGAGGTGCCGTTGCGAAGGGTGCTACCGCGGTTGACAAACGACGGCCGGAGGCGTGGTTGCCGGTGAGGACGCGTCGAAGGTGGCGGACGTGGCACCCGGGGGTGTGGGTGCAGGTGGAGGCGACCCGGGGAGGCTGCCGATCGTGAAGACGGTGGCTGGTGAGGGTGGTTGCGGCGGCGGGCTGCTTGCGGACGGCTTCAGCGGCGTGGGAGGTGGCTTAGCAGGCGTCAGGGACGTTGGCGGCGTGGCGACTGGGAGAGCGACGACGAGGGTGCCTCTATGAGGTGGTTTGCGGAGGAGGGCGTGGGCGGCGTCCGTGGGTGGCGGTTCCACGGCGGTGTTGACGGCCGGTGAAGGTGGAGTGGTCGGGGTGACAGTGGCAGTGGAGGGAGGTGAGGTTGCAATGGGCTTGGTGAAGGTGGAGATAGCCAAGAGAGGGAGTCTCGCGCAGGGGTTCTTCTCTGCGTAGAAGAGAGGATGGAGGGAGATATGTGTATGGGGGTGTCGTCCGTGAAGGTCAGTGGTTCACGTGGGGTGTTGGGGAACAAAAGAAAGTGGGAACAGGGGGATAAGAGGGTGACAAGAGAGAGGTGGGGAGAAGTGTGTTGGATCTAGATTCTCTATGTCGGGAGAATAATAAAGAGAAGGAAAAAAGACAAACTAAACGAGAGGGACGTGAGATGTGTGAAGATGTTCTCTGCTGGGCTATTAGGTGTACGAGACATAAAGTGATAAGGAAAGAAGAGATAGGTGAGGGATAGGTGTGTGGTGGTGATTGGAGGAATTGGATACGAAGAGGGAGAAAGAGGGAGGTAAGGTGGGAGGTGCGGAATAATTAAGTTAAGGGATTAAGTTAAGAGAGGATTAGTGATAATAATGGAATTAAGTATACAAATATAAAAGTGTTTATTTATATATTGAGATTTGTTTTGTTTTATTATTTTTATTTTTTCAAGCATTTTCTCATTATTATTTTTAACATTTTCTTAATTTTTTGGATTTTTATAACCTTTTTTTGAATATTCTTGCATTTTTTATTAAGCTTTTTTGTATTTTTATAGCCTTTTTCGATTTTTTGTATTTTCTTATAACCTTTTTTTGATTTTTTTGTATTTTCTTATAATTTTTTTTGTATTTTCTTGTAACCCATTTTTTTACTTTTATTTATTATTTATTTTTTGAATTTTCTTATAAGCTCTTCTTTTTTATATATATAAGCTTTTCTCATTTTTTTGTATTTTTCTAACCTTTTCTGATTATTCACTTTAGGACATGTTTACTTTGAATGTACAGACTTGCTAAAGATGACTTACTAAAGGCTGAATGTATAGACTTGCTAAAGCTGAATGTACAGACTTGCTAAAGGCTGAATGTACAGACTTGCTAAAGCTGAATGTACAGACTTGTTAAAGGCTGAATGTACAGACTTGTTGCAACGTGCAGACTTGAATGTATAGACTTGCTGCAACGTGCAGACTTGAATGTATAGACTTGCTAAGTCATCAAAGCAAAAATGATTAATCACCCACATGAATCAAATGCGCAAGTCACTTTAGGGCATCACGGTGTAATATGAGATTTACCCAGGAAAAATATGAAAACGGCATGTCTACAGTGGTCACCTGCTCATCCAGTATCCTCTCAATGTGCTCGCGCGGTACTCTCAAGGCTGTGGGACGCACAGGGGTGGGCTCACTCTCAATGGGAGGAGAAGGCTCGAAAGGGTCACTAGGAATCACTGTAGGTTCTTTGTAGGCCACTAGGTCTGTCACATTAAAGGTCGAGCTAATCCCATATTCGGAAGGTAAGTCCACAACATACGCATTAGAGCCAGTCTTATGCAGGATTGGGAAGGGACCATCACTACGGGCTTGTAACTTTTTAACGGCTCCCGAGGGGAGTCGTTCGGGCCGGACTCGTACCATAACCAAGGCACCTTCTTGAAATTCATGGTGACGCCTATGCGAATCAGCCAATTTTTGTAAGTCTCATTACTGAGGTTGATTTGCTTTCTAATTGACTCATGCCGACTTTTGACATGCTGTGCAAACTCCTCAGCTGACTTGGATGTTCTAGACTCGAGGGGAAGGGAATGAGATCCACAGGTTTCCTAGGTTTGTATCCATGCACGATCTCAAATGGACTCATACCTATGGACCTATTGACAGAGCTATTATATGAAAATTCGACTCTGGGTAAAAGAAGGTCCCAAGTGCCGGGGTGATCCCCTACAAGACAACTCAATAGATTCCCTAAACTCCTATTGATGACCACGGTTTACCCATCAGTTTGGGGGTGATAGGCAGTGGAAAATTTCAGTTTGATGCCAACTAGGTGCCAAAGTGTCTTCCAAAAGTAACTAGTGAACCGGACATCTCGGTCAGATACTATTGTTTGGGGGAGACCATGCAGGCGCACGACTTCATCGAAGAATAAGTGGGCTACTCTAGATGCATCCGATGTTTTGGAACATGCAATGAAATGGGCCATCTTAGAGAACCTATCAACGACCATGAAGATGGAATCGTGTTTGTAAGCAGTACGAGGTAATCCAAGGATGAAATCCATGCTCATATCAACCCACGGTCTATCAGGAATAGGGAGAGGAGTGTCGAGACCAGTGTTTTATTTGACCTGTTTGGCCATTGTGCATGTCCTACACTGGGCTACAATTTTGGCCACATCTTTCTTCAGGCAAGGCCAATAAAAATGCTCCTCCACAGAATGGATGGTCTTATTGCGGCCAAAGTGACCAGCAAGACCTCCAGCATGCATTTCTCAAATCAGGAAGTCCCAAACAGAAGTCCTCGGGACACAAAGTTGCTGCCCTCGAAATAAAAAACCATCCTACAGAGTAGGCAGGGCCAAAATCGGGACATTCTTCATAGCGTTCCTTCATGCGGTCGAATCCAGTGACCTCTACCCGAACCATAGAAAGAAGGGAGACCCTTCGACTCAAGGCGTCGGCTACCTTATTCTCTTTTCCAGCCTTATGTTTTAGGACAAGGGTGAAGGACTGGAGTAATTCTACTCACTGACCATGGCTTGGGTTTAAGCCCTTCTGAGAGCTAAGAAATTTTAAAGCCTCGTGGTCCGAGTATAAGACAAACTCTTGTTGTAAGAGATAGTGTCTCCAGTGTTTGAGAGCTTGGACCACGGCATAGAACTCCTTATCATAGGTGGAGTAACGAAGCTTTGCATCAGAAAGCTTCTCACTGAAATAAGCCACAGGGTGGCTCTCTTGGCTAAGCACTCCTTCTATTCCTACGCCAGATGCATCACAGGATATCTTGAACACTTTGGAAAAGTCTGGCAGGCGGAGGATAGGGGCTTTGGTCATAAGCTCCTTTATGGCAAGAAAAGCCTGGGAGGCGGCTTTAGTCCACTCAAAATTCTCTTTACAGATTGAATCTGTAATGGGTGCCATAATGGTGCTAAAACTATGAATGAAGCGTCTATAGAAAGTGGCTAACCCATGAAAACTGCGAACGTCATGGACGTTCTGGGGCTCAGGCCAGTCGACTAAGGCTTGGACCTTGGATTGGTCCACAGACACTCCATGACTCGAAACCACAAAGCCGAGGAAAGTGACCCGATCTATCATGAATTCACACTTCTTAAGATTGGCATACAGTGTTTCTCTCCTCAAAGTCTCGCAGACTTCCCTCAAATGATGGATGTGGCCCTGAGAGTTGTGGCTATAGATGAGAATGTCATCGAAGTAGACGACAACAAAGCGACTGATGAGAGGGCAGAGGACTTCCGTCATAAGTCGCATGAATGTGCTGGGGGCATTGGATAGCCCAAATGGCATGACAAGTCACTTGTACAGACATTCTTTTGTTTTGAAAGTTGTCTTCCATTCATCCCCTGGTCGGATGCGGACCTGGTGGTAGCCACTTTTCAAGTCAATCTTAGAAAAGATGGTGGCTCCACTCATCATGTCAAGCATGTCATCAAGACGGGGAATGGGAAATCTATACTTGAGAGTGATTTTGTTGATGGCGCGACTGTCAACACACATCCGGCAGGTGCCATCTTTCTTGGGTGTGAGCAAGGCAGGGACAACACATGGGCTCTTGCTCACCCTGAGGAAACCTTTTTGGATAAGGTCCTTGACAATCCTTTGGAGCTCAGCATGCTCCTTGGGGTTCAATCTGTAGTGGGGAAGGTTGGGTAGGGTGGACCCAGGGACAAGGTCAATAGCGTGTTGTACATCACGCATGGGTGGGAGTCTAGAGGGTAAATGTAATGCCCCGGGTTTTTTGGATCCTTGTTCATGGGTCCCGGATCTGGTTGCTCGGAGTGTCCGACTCCGTTGTGTTTGAAATTTTGTTTTGGACATCTTTCGTGTTCGGATCGGCGCGATCCGGAGTTGTTTCGGAGGCCTGAAAGCGTTCTGCGGATTTTCCGCGTGTGTTTTCTGATTCCCGGTGTGTGTTTCGGTAATTCCTTCGGAACCTCGTTGCGGGTGAACCGGGCCGTTCACCTTGGCGAGTGTGGTACCGTTCCGATCGGTGCATTCTGAGTATCGCGGAAACGTGATTTTCCTATTTTTGGTATTTTTAGGAATTTCCAAATTTTTCTATATCTATAACCCTTTTCTCTCTCTCCTCTCTCATTTCTCTCTTCTCTCCCTCTCTCTTCTCACGCTCTCTCCTCTCTCTCTCTCTCTCTCCGGCGACCGACGGGGTGGATCGTGGGCGAGGTGGGGACGGCGCGGGCGAGGCACGGGCGAGGATGGGTGAGGATCGAGGCGGTGGAGGTGCGGTCAAGCTCGGCCGTGGGTTTATGGAACGGTGAGGCTTCAACGGCGTTTTCTTCGTGGATCGGTGTCCACGGTGCGTCAAATCTTCGGTGGAGGTAGGGAGATGGACCCTCAACCTGCGTACTTCATTTCCCACGAGTTTTGTAGGCCGTGGTGAGCCGAGCGGGTTTGTTTGGGCGTTTTGGGGAAAATGCATGTTTTGGGGCGTGTGAGCCGAATCTTGTGTTTTGATCGTGTTTTTGGGGTTTAAATGGGTCCTCTCGGTGATGGAGAGGTTGGGGAATGTTTTCCCTTTTGTTTCCCCTTCACCTGGGGGTGAATGGGGCGTGGAATGGATTTCCCGCCGTTTTCACGTTCTTCCGGGCGCGGACTGAGAACGCGCTAGTCTCAGGTAACGCGTTCTTGAGGGTCGCGTCGCCCCGATAGGGCGCGTTCATCGGAGAAGATGAACAGTTAGGTGGTTCCTATCGCGCTATAGGGTCCTAGCGCGTTCTGCCTTGTCGCGCTAGGGGTTCCTAGCGCGATCTGCCTAGTCGCGCAGTTCCTAGCGCGACCTGTCTCGTCGCGCTAGGGGATCCTAGCGCGTTCTGTCTTGTCGCGCTAGGTGATCCTAGCGCGATCTGTCCTGCTGTCTCGTGCTCCCCTTGGGCTGTGTGTGTCTCAGACACCCCGTGGAGTTCCGTGACCGTGTCTTTGGGTGTCTGGAGGTTCCGTTTAGCTCGATTAGCGTGCCCGTGAGTTTAAGGGTCCGGGCGACCTTCCAGTGTTCCGATTGTGTTGTGTTGGTCTCCGATCAACCCGGTTGTGACCCAGTGGTCGATCTTTGGCCTCGTGAGTGTCCCAGACACCCCGTGGGTTTCGTTACCGTGTTTTGGGGGTGTCTGGAGGTACCGTGTTACCTCGATAAGTGTGCCCGTGGGCTTGGCGGGTCCGGGTGACCCCAGGTGGTCCGGGCTTCCGTGTTCTTGCTAGATCGAGTCACTGTGTATCGGTGTGAGTGCGGTGAGGTTTCCCCGCAAGTCGTTGCTTCTCTGGAAGGTGGCTTCGGAGTGGGCCAAGCGTGTGGCCTTGGACGGTGAGTCCAGTCTCCCAGCCTGGAGCTGGAGTTTTTCTTAAGTTCCCTCCTCGAGGGATGGGTCTCGGCGGTTGTAAACTGTCTCGTGAGTCTTCCCATCATTGTTTTGGACCTAGGGATTAGGCCAGATTGACGGCTTAGTGCTATCATGTGCAACGGTCTCGACTCCGAGTCTTGTGACTCAAAGGCCGTTGGGTTTTGTAGGTCTAGTGGACCATCTAGAGTCTGGTGGCGTCGTGCCACCTGTTACTTCGTGATACTCGCAATGAGTGTGTGCACGGTTTTCAGTGTCCACGTTCGGTGACACGTCCACTAGTCGTAGCCTTCTTACGGCACGCGTGTGCTGACCCACCTGGGAGTGGTGGAGCGGCTGACCCGCGAGAGGCGATTTTTAGGCTGGTTACCGTAGGGCCCCTTGCCTTTGCCACCAGAGTTCGGTGGGGGGAAAAATCAGCTAGAGGGCCCGACCTAGAGCAGATGGTCTGTGTGTGCACACGTAGTTGGGGGCTTAGGACACGCGCTGACGAGCGTGACCCCAGCTAGTCCTTGTTGTGGTACTTGTTGCGTGTCTGAGTCTCACGCCCGGGGCGTCGTAGCTAGACACTTGTGACGCAGTGTTAGACGTCAGGGGACGCATCCGGTCGTTCTTCTAGTGGGTGGTGCTTCTATCACGTGACGTGAGTTGTCGTGACCATGTTCCCTGACCGTGTGGTTTTGGCTCTGGCCCTTGTGAGGGCAGGCCTCCGTTGCGGAGGTATCGTGGCGTTTTTCCTGGTAGCGTGGCTAGGGCGGTTCGTGTCTGGTGGTCCCCGATCGTGGAATCGGGTGGTCGGGTGCGTGGCTTGGTTGTCCCCCGACGGGAGACTAGGTCGTGTTTTCTGGTACAATAGGAGTAGCTCTAGAGCCGAGGTTTTTACCAGCCACCATAGTTACTTTCCTGCTTTCGTAGTTACTGCTTGTGTGCCGCCGTTGTTCTCAGTTGGGGTTCCGCGGGATCCCTACTGGGCCAGTGACAGGAGGCTCACCCCTGCGTTTCAGGTGCGGCGGTTCTTCCTCAAGGTTCGAGGGTGCTGTACGGAGGTTCTTGGTTGCCAGCTTGCCGGGCTGAGTGTTCAGAGGACGCCCAGTAAGGAAGTGATATCCTGTGGCGGGGACGTGTCCCCGACAATAACCTGCACCTCATGCGAGGGGTCATGAGAAGGACCCGAGTCCATAGCATAGACTCGCGAGTCGGCTGACAAACCACGGCTAGGGTGGTTCACCTCAAAAGACTCGTGAGACATGCTCACAGTTTTCCCAGAACGCAAAAACATACACTAGCAAGTAGGTAGCAGAGATTATCAAACAAGTGGATGCCTTTACGCCCTTTTTTTGTGTTTTGATTTTGATGCTTTTTTTTGTATTTTTAGCGAGATCCGAAGTTCACACAAAATGGGGACCCTAGTTTGTTTTTGTTTCACCGCCGTGTCAGCTAGGGTCTCTCGTCTCACCACGAATGAAATGACTAACTCCGGGGAACTTCAATGGTACAACCAGCCCAGTGAACGAAGAGGAGATTCTTCGATGTCGGGGACTTACGGAGGTCCCAGTGCAGGAGATTCTAGTCCGTTGAGAGGAATTCCCAAACGGAGAGTCCTTCCTTCACCGGGAAAGGGTGATCCTCAAAAAATGAAAAAAAGGATAGAAAAGAGGAATGGATGTATGCAATGGAATGCTGACAGATATATGGAGTGGGAAAACAACAGAAATAACAGACATATAATAAACAAAGAACCAATCAAAACTGACGGTGCTGCCGTGAGCACAACGGGGGCGCGCGCGGGCGTGAAGGTGGAGAGGCATGGATGGTGCCGAACTTGCAAGGGTAGCCGAAAGGAAGCAGTAGAGGTCCCACCGTGATCGCCAATCTGTGAGCGACGTCACGCGGTTCGGGGAAGCGGAGGAGACGCGGAGCGCGCGCGGGCTCCTCTTTTCTTTCTTTTGGTGTTTGTTTGCTGCAACACAGAAATAAGAGAAGAGAGAGAAGGGGCCACCACGGGAGATTGCTCCGGCGGGGCGAGCGGGACAAGTGTGATATAGCAAAATATGGGGTTTAAACGGCCATAGCGGGAAGTGACTCGTCGCGGCCTCGGGGGGACGGGAATGGTGCAAAAATTAAATAACAATAATTGAAACGGCCATTGGGGAAGTGACTCGCCGCGGCCTCGAGAATATGAGCAGATAATAAGATGACAGAATATAGAGAGAATACAAAGAGCGGGAATTTAAACGGCCATTGGGGAAGTGACTCGCCGCGGCCTCGAGAACACAAACAGATAAGAATATAACGTATAAGAACGTGAATTTAAACGGGCATTGGGGAAGTGACTCGCCGCGGCCTCGAGAACACGAACAGATAAGAATATAACATATAAAAACGGGAATTTAAACGGCCATTGGGGAAGTGACTCGCCGCGGCCTCGAGAATATGAGCAGAATATAACAGAGTATAAAGAGAATATAAGAACGGAAATTTAAACGGCCATTGGGGAAGTGACTCGCCGTGGCCTCGAAAATAAGATGTGATCGCCAGGGGCCGAAAGACCCCAAAATAAGAAAGTGATCGCGCCTACCTCAAGAGCGGGAGATGGCGGGTTGCTTCTTCCTCTCCCTCCGGCCGGCCGACGGAGAGGACTTTCCTCGGCTACCCTTGTAAAACAACGACAAACAAATGACAAGTGGATTAGAAAGATGGAGGTGTAGTATTCAAATCCTTGCGATGAAAATAACGAAATGATGGCAAGACACACACCTGGTTGGTGTTATCTTTTAAACCCCTCTCGGACTCGAGTAGGAGGAAAATGAGATGATGGATGCAAGAAGTATAAAAGAAGAGGCGCCCTTATGAAGGGGGATAGAGGATGCGAGATGATGAATGCAAAAGAACTACGAAGAAAAAAAGGGGAAGAAAAGGCTTATTGGATGAGCCGAGAGTGAAATCCGGCGGAGCTCCGGCAGCGTGGGGGACGACGTGGAAGCGCGGTGGATGAAGACGACCTTCCTCTCGCGAGCGTGAACACCCGAGAAGCCGGCAGAACCTCCACCTACAAAGGAACCCACGGGTTAGAAAATGACTCCGTAGCCTCTGGGCTCCGGCAGCCTATCGGATCACTTCGAAGCTCCTCCAGAACTGAGGGGGTGGGCCTCTATTTATAGGGCTCCGGAGGGTGGAGGCGTCCAGGACCCTGAACACCTCCATCAGGGCCGAAATAATATTATATTCTATTTTTATTTATTTTTTTGAAATATTTTTGTGGAGGCGTCCAGTGTCCCGGACGCCTCAAACAGGTCCACCGAAAACCGACGACGGCCGCACGCGGTTTGGCACAACGCGTGGTTTTGTGAGCGGCGCCTCGTGATTCAGAAATGGGCGCGTCCAGCTGACCGGACGTCTCTATAATTTGGATTTTTTCACACACGACAAACCGTCGTTCGGTGGCCGGCGCCCGTGAGGGAGTTAATGGAGGCGTCCAGGGACATGGACGCCTCCAAAATTATATTATTTTTTTATTTTTCTTTTGTCTTTTATACCAGGGCTGACATTTTGATTTTTTTTATTTATTTTTATGGAGGCGGCCAGGGGCCTGGACGCCTCCATTAATATGTATTTTTTATTTATTTTTTGTCTTTTATGCCAACGGGCATTTTATATTTTTTATATTTGTTTTTATGGAGACGTCCAGGGGCCTGGACGCCTCCATTAATTTATTATTTTTTATTTAATTTTGGGCCTTGAAATATAAAAATAAAATAAATTAAAAGATTGGGGGCGTCCAGGGGCCTGGACGCCCCCATAAAGACCCACCCGGGTCCTCGGACAACGTGTTGGCGGCTGCCCGGCAGATACCCTTCTTGGTTCCAGAACCTCTGATGCGTCTGACTGGTGTTGATGCCGTCCGAATGCCGTGACGAGACGATTCCGGATGCCGAAAAGGGCGGAAGAAGACTCAAGAAAAGGAAGCACTCAAGTGATTCAAAACGCGTAAGCCGTCGCGGGGCGTTGTATAGTAATATGAGACTTTCTCAGGAGACGTCAGGAATGGCGTGTCTACAGCTGCCCCGCCTTGGCGTCTGCTTTGCAAGGGAGCGATACGTAGTGGAATGGTATCGAAGTGGAGTGAAATGGAGTGGGAGCGGACTGATAAGTTGATGTCAAGGTGTGATGAGACACGCTTTTGACGTTACTGTTTGGAATCTTTCCTGGAGTTTCAATGAGGCGACCTTGAAGAAGGTCTTTCAAATATTGACGATTGCTTGGACGGAGATCAAATAAGGGAGGGTGAGATGTGCGCTCAGGCACGAAACAAAAGGAGACCAACTTCTCGGTGTGGAAGTACCTGGGTCATAAACTGCAGGTTTCACCTTTGGGGAGCGGTTACTGTTGATTTGTTTTTTAATTAGATTAGATTCCTATCCCGCCCCCTTTTTAAATACATACATGCATAAACATGTGAATCAAAGACAAGGGGATGAAAGGATGGAAACACTAACCGTGATCGCCACCAAGGATTAACAACGTCAAAGGATGAAGAAGCGTAAAGAACGGCGCCGTGTATCTTGGAACTTAAAGACTTGATCGCGCTTGAAACGGGGTGCGGGGAACTTGTGGATTCAAACCTCCTCTCCTTCCAGCTGGCTAGAGGAAGAGGGCCTCACGTTGTATTCATGCTCTCCTGCAAAACAAAGATCAAACAAGGACAAAAAACCCATTAGAACATGCATGTGTAGTATCAATCCCGTAATGATAAAATAGTGTTAGAAATTGAGGAAGAACGCACCGGGGGGAGGTTTTTAACCCCTGTGGAAGGGTGGAAGTAATAGGTGGGTGTGTTGTGCATGCATGGGATTTGAAATCACGAGATTTGATTGAGAGAGTAGAGAGAAATCAATGATGCAAAACGGAGAAAAACGCATGTGTAGCAGAAAGTGCAGGAAACTGTGATGATTTGTGATTTTAAGAGGAAGAGAACTAAGAGTGGAGATCATGAAATCAAGCCCAGAAGGATGAAATTAAAAGCTAATACTTCCCTCTTCAAGATGAGGTTGAAGGATTGAGTCAGCGGTGCAGCATGGCTTCGCCCCACGTCCGAAAAGAGCCCCCCATCGCGACTGCGAGCTGGGCAGTTTTTATAGAGTTTTGCAAGAAAGCCTCATCTTCTTATCACGACTCCCGGAGATAGAGTCCAAGATAAATCGAGTTCTCTGGATCAAACTCGAGATAATACTAAAGACAAGAGATAGGAATAAACGGGGATCAATTTAGAGGAGGATTCTAGAAGATATGTCTTTTGGAAGGCAGCCCCGGAGCCTTATCTGCAGAGTTTTAGTTGAACTAGGATACTTAAATCCTGATCTTTCGACCCAGATCCCAAGAGATATAGCCAATGAAAATTTGATTCCTATGAACCAAATTCAAGATAATACCAAGGGCTAGAAGCAGGAAAAAACGGGGATCAATTTGGATAAGAAGTCAAGAAGTTATGGACTCTTCAAGAGGGCCACGACGCATAAAAACGGAGTAGAGTCCAGCACGAATTGGACTCTCTGGTGCATGTAACGGTCTATCATAGGACCGTCAGAGTGATGTAACGGACTAGGGTAGGTCCGTCACACTCTGGAGGTCGAACGAGACGTTTTCGGATGAGATTGGATGTAACGCACCTAAATAGGGCCGTCACTTGGTCTAACGGTCAAGGATAGGACCGCCACACTCTAGGGGTTGAACCGGGCTGTTTTGGGCAAGTTTTGGTGTGACGGTCTATCGTAGGACCGTCACACTGAAGTAACGGTCTTCACTGGGCCGTCACTTCAATGAAGTAACGCACCTGCAAATGACCTTCACATCGATGAAGGCAGATTCTGGGCAGACTGCACGCGACTTTAGAAATCGAAGCGTATCTCTCAAACGGTGGAGAATTAGACAAAGTGGTAAACATAGAAGTTGTAGATAACGGAGAGAGGAACAACTTTTATGAAGAAAGAAATGTGAGAAAAGGATTGGAAGAGGGTGAAAATGGGGCTGGAAGAGAGAGGAAAATTCTGGAATGTAGGTGAACAGCATGGCATGCCAGAAAAATGCGAATAGCTCACAATCGGGGTAGAACCGGCCAACAGTGTAGAAGAAGAAATTGTAGATCTTTGAAAGACGCACAACTTTGATGAAGACAACTTTTTGAAAGAGGGAATGGAAGAGGGTGAAAAAGAACCACTTTCAGGACTGCGTAGTGAGAGAGAGCCGATTACTTGAGGGAAGCCGACATAAATGGGCCGAAAGTCGACTTAGAAGCCAGAATTTGAAAAGATAAGCTCCGGGGCTCTAAGAAATCATGATCTCCAAGACTCAAAGGATATGGAATGGTAAAAATGGGCTCAAAATTCATCCAAGAAAGCTCCAAAATAATGGCTAATTCGGGACATCAAAAATGATGAATAAGAGAAACGACGCAACTTGTGGGCTAAAACGGGTGTCAACAGATGCCCCTCCTTGATGTCCGCTTTGCAAGGGAACGAGCGAAAGCGACGTGGAGGCAAAATGGAAAGGAGGTGGAGTGAAAGCGACAGCGACGTGAAATGGAGATGAAGCGGAGATGAAGCGGAGGGAACTGATAAGCGGGCATCAAGGTCAAAAAAGACACCCGTTACAACCAACAAGCGACAGGAATTCTCCCGAAAATGCCGAACTAACCACCTGAAATGATTGACAAGGATGAGACATGTCTGGAGAACTAAACTAAAGGAGGAAAAAGGAAACACGACCAGCCTCATCGGGGACACAATCCACGGACAATGAGTGGGTCGGAAGGAACACAGCATAAGAGCTGGAAAGGAGAGATAAGACTCAGATAAAATCCAGACAGGAATCACACTGGCCAATTAGACCAAGCGGCAAGATCAGAGAAATCGTTCAAATTCGGAGTGGAATGAAGAATCTCTTATCCAAGAGAACTGAGTGCAATCAACCATTGCTGAGGAGAAATCCTTGAATGGATCACGAGACATGAATGCTCAAAATGACATGATGCATGCTAGGCTAAAATAAAGAAATCATTAAAACGAATGCAAAGAAAGATAAAATAGAAAGTATTCAAGGATAATAATGCTAGACTGAACTAAGACCGGGTCAAGAGTCTTCTTGCAACCACGGCGTGCGAGACAGAGTCTATCGTCCCCCACTCAACTCAACCGAGCGGCCTATCCAACGATTAACCGTATGCTCTTAGATCATCATCGTTTTTGTTAAAGGGGAACATCAGATCCCAGAACACACGGGCAACCATCCGGTCCTTGAGAGTCTATAATAACGTAGATACCATATAGTAATGCAACAATGAGCAAGGATAGAGAGCCATACCTGACTTACCTGCCAAGCGAAGCGGCATTCTTTTGCATTTTTTATTTTTGATTTTTTTATGGATTTTCAAATAAGACAACAATATGAATGACCATGATGTGAACATGAACGAATATGAACGAGCATGACATGATAAGAGAAATATGAACAAAATATGTCACAACATAACATAACGAAGATGGATGAAACATAACAAACAAACAAATGGCAAGCATACATGCGACTAAAGGCACGGTGGGACAAGACAACACGCACACAGCGGGACAGCACACATGGTGGTATAAGGACATGGTGGGACAAAGACACGTGGGATGACAATACCACGGAGGACAAAGACACGTGTGATGAATGACATGGCGGGATAGGGACACGTGTGACGAATGACACGACGGGACAAAAGACACGGAGGACCATAGACATGATAAAGATAACAAACATATTCTTCAATCAAAGTCCAAGATCAGATGAAGCGGAACCGCCAGGTTCAAGATCATGAGATATTGCCCACTCATGGAGACATGATTAAGCAGATAAGCAAAAGCTGAGAAAGTCGTGAGCTTCAGAAGATATATTGAAGAGATGAGAACAGATCGAAGAATGTGAGCAGGAGACAGAGCGAATGATAGAGCAAGGAAAGCTTGAACCTGCAACCTGCAGCCTGCACACTTAGCAAACAGATTACGTATATGTCCTTAAGATAAAAATAAAAGGAACAAAAGAGAAGTATTTTTGGATTTTTATATTTCTGATTTTTTTTTTGCCATATTCAAATTTTTGTTATTTTTTTGACATATTCAAATTTTTTTTTTGGAATTTTGACAATATTTCTTTTTTTCTCAGAATTTTGACATATTTGATTTTTTTGGATTTTGAACTATATTTCATTTTTTTGGATTTTGACATATCAATCTGCAGCACCCAAAGACGGGCTCGAACTACTGGCCAGGGATCGCCGTCCCTCCCCTCTCATTAAAAGCTTCCCTTAAGCAGGGCGTGCATGTGAGGGTGGCTTACCATAACCAACCGCCTCTAAAGAACGGTGCCCCTACTAAGGCCATACCCGGGATACAACCCAGCCTAAGAGGGAGATAGAAGAAAATTGGAGACAAGCTTTATGCAGGATGGGAGACATCAGGATTTGAATTCCTTCCAGGGCACCACCCCTCAAAGAGATAGTCTGTTGCGCTGGGACTTTGTGTCTTTGATTTTGAGACCCATATTTATCAGGCACGCATGCGACCAGGCTCATGACGTCCCGCGGGGCTTCGCCACTCTTGCCATGCCTTGGATTTTCATAATGTTACATTGATTCATCATTGATTCATCCATATATGATTTTGACAGCCCTTATTGGCTAGATATTGCATGAAAGCTCACTTTCGACGGTCAAGACTGCCCCTATTTGAGACCTCTCTCGTATTAGGGAGTACCTAGGTCGGTCATCTCATCCATCTATCTCTTGCCCCTACACTTGGCCGAGTAGAGAAGAGAAAATGCCTTCGTGCATACCTAAAGTATGGCCAAAGCAGCAACGGTGTTGCACTAGAGAGATTGGCTATGGCTTGCCGTGTGGTGTGTGAAAAACCCATGCTTAAAGGTCACCCTCAACGATCGGGGAATGAACTGGACTCCCAGCGCGGAGCTATCACCAGCCTAAGGATGCTGTAGAAGCGAACTCATTTTAAATGAACTAAGCAAATTTCTAAAAGCCACTTAACCATGTAAGGAACCAACGTTAATCTTAACAATGTGCAGGAGTAAATAAGTGATAATAACAATGATAATATATTCTTGCACAAAATGATGATACCTTGCAAATCCATAGAGTGGAAGTAGCGTCCTGACGCGATCTTGATCATCGAGCTTCGCGCAACATGAGCTTCATATTCCTTGCTTGACAGGATGAAAGGGAGAGGATAGCAAAGGGATTGAAAGATTCCTTGACATGGAGGAGCAATAGACGCCAAACTAGATGAAGAAGGATAAAAAGGAAGAGAGACGAGGGCTAGAACTCCCTCGTTAAGGCGCCGAGACCCTGATAACAAGGGACCAGATACAGAAGAAACCAGATTAGCTTAGATCAAGGCGGACTAAAGTCTCGAAAACAGTAAGAAAAAGGGCAATGACCCTGAAAGGGTGAAGAGGAAAGAGTAGAAAGATGATAAGAAGAATCATCCGACGTGGTCGGAGAAGAGGGACGAGAATCATCCGACAGTGCCAGAGAAGGAGAATGGGAGACACCCGCCAAGGTCGGGGAATAAGAAGAACCCGGAGATACCGGAGGGGAAGAATCAGAGGCAATACCTGGAAGTCTCGGGGAAGAATAATCAGGTGATGTCCCGAGATTAGGATGGAATTATGACATAGGCCAGGGCCTAGAATCGTGAGAGGAGGGAAAATCTGGAGGATCCGGGCAAAAAAGAGAGGAATGGGGAGATAGGATCAGATGGAGGAAGATACACCACCCAAGGGTGGGAACTGAGTAGAAGGAAGGATGAATGAAAAGAAAAGGAGGAAGAGGTGAACCCCTGAATGCACAACCGATAGCCATTGAGTTTACGTCGCCGCCTCTTCTTGGCAGAAATTTCTTGAAAATGGACCCACCTGGTGCGGGCTTGGACCTTCGGGCTTCTTAATATGTAATACCTTCTCAAATAACGGGCCCACCTAGCAGATGACCTGGCCCGACTGTGAACATGCAACTTCATCGGTGCGGTTGCCCCTAGACACCCGGTGCTAGCAATATGCGAACATTCTTGAGCGAGTAACCCTTCAGAGTGATGAATATCACAAACCCACGGGGTTTTGTCTCTCGGCACTAGAAGCATGAGATTCGGTAACTCCACTCGGAACTCAGTCTTGAAGCACAACTCCCTTGATAGAAGAGACGGGTGAAGCTGAGGGAGAGTAATACACGGCGTTGACATGGCCGGTTTGCTAATAAACCGAGGAAGATTACATAACAGGTGCAGAATATCCTTGGAAAGTGTAGAAGATACGGCCAATTGCCCCTTGAACATAGAACCCATAATCTGCTTGGTGGCCATATGTGTTAGCACAACGCGGGTAGAGAACCCTTCTTGGCCTGTCATTTGAACAGCAAAAGAGCGAGGAGAAATAATAGCATCAACGGTGAACTCTCCGGCGAGCAAAGAGATTGCCACCGACCTCGCTCGGGAAGAAACTGGCATCAACTCAAGGGAACTCTTCTTAGCAACTCTCATCTTTGAAAGTAGAGGCGGATCATCCCCAAAATAACCAGGGACGAGGACACGAACCGGCATCCGACAGATAAAATCTTGAATCTTGAAATGCACGGCCGGCACTGAATCATCCTGACTTGACTTATTGTCTCCCTGGGGATTAGACCCGAGGGGCACCAAAGGAAGCGCACACCCACTCCGTGGGATGGTAGTGGTTGGAGAAGTAAAGGGAATATGTTTCGGTGGAACATGTGAAGGTTTGGAAGGTATGGAGGCTCCAACGGGAGTGGTGATGGAAAGTGAAGGCGCAGGCGATGTGGCGATGATAGGCTCGGGTGGCGATAAAGGTGACGGCGAAGGCGTGGCTGAGGGTAGAGATAAAGGAGAAGGTTTGGCTTGCTCAGGCTCGGGCAAAGGTGATGGCGGAGATAGTGGAGATGGAGGTGGTGATGGAAGCACTGGTGGTTGAGATGGAGATGATGGTGATGGCAATGGAGATGGTGAGGATAGTGATGAAGGTGATGGGGGTAGTGGACATGGAGGTGGAGAGGGTGAAGAGGGAGGTTGTGGTGTCCACCGTCGACGTGTCGACATAACGCGTCGAGCGGTGTTAGGAATAGGAGTAGTGGTAGTGGTGGCGGGAGAAGAAGGGGAGGCACTAGCCTGAGTAGAGGCTTGGGTTTGTGGCGGCGATGGAGCCGGGGTAAGAGATGGTGGAGGTAACGGAGTAGGTGATGGGGTGAGTGCATCACTAGACGAGGAATAATAGGGGTGCCCCTGACCTTGAAGTAACAGAGACGGCTGCCCGGGTGGCACTTCTTGCTGCTGTTGTTGGTTGCGAAGATGTAAAATAACTTTATGCATGGCGGCCCAATCCATCCTTTTCTTAGCTTCCAGATTATAAACATAATCCCGGAACTCGGGGCAATCCTCAACCAAATGCCCCTGCTGACGGTGGAAATCACAGAACTGAAGCATATCCCCGACCGCGGGTCGATAAGGCACAACCGGAGAGAACGGCAATGCGTGAGTGGCCATCAAAGCTCGAAATATATCGGTGAAACACTCCGGAAAAGGAAGATGAGGAGCCTGCTTTGGGCAAGGTGGATGCCGAGGGATATGTAATGGTGGAGAAGGTTGTGGAGACGGTAGTGGAGGTTGCGTAGGCAGGAGTGCGTGGCTAGTGGTGGAGGGCTTTGGTGATGGCATGTGTGGAACGGGATGAGGGGGTATGTAGACGGCATGTACTTGCTCGGGATGTGGTGTTCCCTTGACCGGAAGTGGAGATGGAGACGGGTATGTGGATACGGGAGGCTGACTCATGGAAGGTTGATATGCTGAGGCGTATAGGTATGTAGAGGCAGGAGGTTGGCTCGTGGAGGGATACGTGGCGGAAGACTGACTCATGGCGGGCCGACTCATGGGAGCGTAGGGTTGACATGTGGAGGGTGAAGGTTGATATGTGGAGGTGGATGGTGGAGAATCGAGGTCAAGGGAATCTTGGATTTGTTGGCGAATGAAGCGGACTCGGCTGTATAATTGTTGCCAGGAGGTGATGTCGTTGAGGGCTAAGATGAAGCGGTACTCGGGCGTTGCATTGGATATCAGCATCTTGATTTGTTCTCCCTCCGGTATGTGCCCCGGGACTTGCGCGGCCAAGCGACGCCAACAATCAGCAAAGGTAGAAAACTCCTCTTCGGGCTTCATCATCTCATGGGCCAGATCCATAATAGAGTACTTGGGCCCAACCTGATCTTGAAACTGCTGTATAAATTTTTCTTGAAAGGCTTGAAAACTCACAACTTGCTCTTGCGGAAGAGAGAAGAACCAATCCCGAGCCGGGCCTTCCAATGACAGACCAAACAGATAAGCCATCAAGTGTTGGTCATGTCGAAACTGGGCCGACTCATAAACAAACTCCTTCAAGTGCACATATGGGTCACCGACTCCACTATAACGGCGATATGCAAGAATTTGTGAAGATGGCGGAAGCCGAAGACCTTGAAATGCTAATGGAACACTTAAAGAGGATTTAGGATCGATCCGACGTTGAAGCTCATCAAGCTGGCGTTGGGTTTGAGCAATCATCTCCTGGGTAGGGAGAGATCGAGAAGAATATGGGCCAGCTTGAGCAAGAGGTTGTGAATTGGGACCAGGAGCATGGTATTGGGCCGGATAAGAGGATCCAGGCTGAGAAGAAGAAGGGCCCATTCCAAGAATGGAAGGATATGTGGGCCTGGAAGAAGTATGAGCATAAGGACCCATTGGGCTGGCAGCAACATGGGCAGAAGGATGAGGCCCATTAAGAGAATAAGTCCCATTAGCAATTGGGCCAGCAACATATGAAGGAGAAGGAGGAGGCCCATGAATAGAAGATGGCCCATTATGAGAAGAAGGCCCATTAAGATGAGACGCAATAAGACGTTGGGCCTGGGCCGGGTCTATTTGGTGAACAAGGCTTGAAAGATGGGCCATGAGATTAGCCTGGCCCTTGGATGGATCAAAAGGACCACGGGAAGATGGGCCTGCGTGGGAAGAGGATTCCACGTGAGAATAAGAGGAAGATTGGGGAAAGGGATGATACAAGGGGTTGAAATGATGCTCCATGAGGGCAAATGGAGACTTAATACAAGGATATCAAGGTGAATACAAGTGGGGAAGCAATGGCTTAATGGGCTCGAGGACAAGAGGGGACTGACCCACTAATGCAAAGGCGAATGGACAACGGACCACGGGACAATGGACACACAAAATGGGTTAAGCTAAATGGGCCTAACAACAACAAAACATATGGATGATGAAAGAATGCAACACAAAAATCACTAATGGGCTTGGACAAGCCCAAACAACACAAACAATGCAATGTGAGAGTTTTCACCCAAGTCAAACAAGTTGATATGATGGGAAATATTTTAGAGATTTTAATAGACCTTTTAATGATTTGAATTAATAATAATTCCCTCAAGATGGGAATCCTATGGGAATAAGGTCCAAACTTTGGGTTGACTAAGGTTAACTCCCTCACACTTATGCAAATGCAAGCCTAAGGGGTGGAAAGGTACAACCGGCCCGGTGTCCGTGTGGGAATCCACGGCTCACGGGGACTTATGGAGGTCCTTGATGTGCTTTCCTGGTCGGCTCCAAGGAATATGGAGACGAGAGGTCCACGCACCAAGGTAGGAAATGCAACTATGATATGCAACGTATGGCCCTATGTGCACCGGAGTGCATGCAAATTCTAGCTTAAAACTAGAAAATCAAGACTAGATAAAACTATGCAAACATGATCCAACTAAAACAAATAGTATATGGATGGAAAGATAATACAAAGGTCTGCACAACGGCCCCAAGAATAGATCAATCTGACCCCGGGAGGTCAATCAAATCACTAAGCAAAGATGCCCCCGTGAACCTATGCGCAGACCACATGCAGATTTTATGGACAAAATGCTAAAATGATGACAATTTTTAACTAAGCAAATGAGACCCAAATGATGCAAATAAGCTATGGATGGAAAGACAATACAAAGGACTATCCACTGGATCAAAAATCAGTGTAATCAGACATCGGGAAGGCAGTCAAATCACTCATTAAAGATGTACCTGTGAACCTGTCCCTGAGCCTGCCTACAGAACTTATGCACAAAACTCAAAAAGTTGGACAAGATTAGAATATGCAAATATTAACCAAATGATGCAAATGATATATGGATGGAAAGACAATACAAAGGGCTATCCAACGCAACAAGAATCAGCTCAATCGGACTCCGGGATCAAAAGTTATGCCTCGATGAACACGGCCCTGTGAGCATGCACGCAAGACTGCCAGAAGCCGTGTAACGGTCTACCAAAGGACCGTTACATACATGTGACGGTCTACTGCAGGACCGTCACACTACCAGAGCCCTTAAAACACCAAAAATAGTTGGAGAATGGAAGAAATATCACCTAAACATGAACATGCACCTACCCAACCTACAAAAGAGCATGAAAACAAGCGTGATGGGCATTGGTGTCCCACCGTGATCGCCAAAAAATTGTTGATTTATTTTTTAATTAGATTAGATTCCTATCCCGCCCCCTTTTTAAATACATACATGCATAAACATGTGAATCAAAGACAAGGGGATGAAAGGATGGAAACACTAACCGTGATCGCCACCAAGGATTAACAACGCCAAAGGATGAAGAAGCGTAAAGAACGGCGCCGTGTACCTTGGAACTTAAAGACTTGATCGCGCTTGAAACGGGGTGCGGGGAACTTGTGGATTCAAACCTCCTCTCCTTCCAGTCGGCTAGAAGAAGAGGGCCTCACGTTGCATTCATGCTCTCCTGCAAAACAAAGATCAAACAAGGACAAAAAACCCATTAGAACATGCATGTGTAGTATCAATCCCGTAATGATAAAATAGTGTTAGAAATTGAGGAAGAACGCACCGGGGGGAGGTTTTTAACTCCTGTGGAAGGGTGGAAGTAATAGGTGGGTGTGTTGTGCATGCATGGGATTTGAAATCATGAGATTTGATTGAGAGAGTAGAGAGAAATCAATGATGCAAAACGGAGAAAAACGCATGTGTAGCAGAAAGTGCAGGAAACTGTGATGATTTGTGATTTTGAGAGGAAGAGAACTAAGAGTGGAGATCATGAAATCAAGCCCAGAAGGATGAAATTAAAAGCTAATACTTCCCTCTTCAAGATGAGGTTGAAGGATTGAGTCAGCGGTGCAGCATGGCTTCGCCCCACGTCCGAAAAGAGCCCCCCATCGCGACTGCGAGCTGGGCAGTTTTTATAGAGTTTTGCAAGAAAGCCTCATCTTCTTATCACGACTCCCGGAGATAGAGTCCAAGATAAATCGAGTTCTCTGGATCAAACTCGAGATAATACTAAGGACAAGAGATAGGAATAAACGGGATCAATTTAGAGGAGGATTCTAGAAGATATGTCTTTTGGAAGGCAGCCCCGGAGCCTTATCTGCAGAGTTTTAGTTGAACTAGGATACTTAAATCCTGATCTTTCGACCCAGATCCCAAGAGATATAGCCAATGAAAATTTGATTCCTATGAACCAAATTCAAGATAATACCAAGGGCTAGAAGCAGGAAAAAATGGGGATCAATTTGGATAAGAAGTCAAGAAGTTATGGACTCTTCAAGAGGGCCATGGCGCATAAAAATGGAGTAGAGTCCAGCACGAATTGGACTCTCTGGTGCATGTAACGGTCTATCATAGGACCGTCAGAGTGATGTAACGGACTAGGGTAGGTCCGTCACACTCTGGAGGTCGAACGAGACGTTTTCGGATGAGATTGGATGTAACGCACCTAAATAGGGCCGTCACTTGGTCTAACGGTCAAGGATAGGACCGCCACACTCTAGGGGTTGAACCGGGCTGTTTTGGGCAAGTTTTGGTGTGACGGTCTATCGTAGGACCGTCACACTGAAGTAACGGTCTTCACTGGGCCGTCACTTCAACGAAGTAACCCACCTGCAAATGACCTTCACATCGATGAAGGCAGATTCTGGGTAGACTGCACGCGACTTTAGAAATAGAAGCGTATCTCTCAAACGGTGGAGAATTAGACAAAGTGGTAAACATAGAAGTTGTAGATAACTGAGAGAGGAACAACTTTTATGAAGAAAGAAATGTGAGAAAATGAATGGAAGAGGGTGAAAATGGGGCTGGAAGAGAGAGGAAAATTCTGGAATGTAGGTGAACAGCATGGCATGCCAGAAAAATGCGAATAGCTCACAATCGGGGCAGAACCGGCCAACAGTGTAGAAGAAGAAATTGTAGATCTTTGAAAGACGCACAACTTTTATGAAGACAACTTTTTGAAAGAGGGAATGGAAGAGGGTGAAAAAGAACCACATTCAGGACTGCGTAGTGAGAGAGAGCCGATTACTTGAGGGAAGCCGACATAAATGGGCCGAAAGTCGACTTAGATGCCAGAATTTGAAAAGATAAGCTCCGGGGCTCTAAGAAATCATGATCTCCAAGACTCAAAGGATATGGAATGGTAAAAATGGGCTCAAAATCCATCCAAGAAAGCTCCAAAATAATGGCTAATTCGGGACATCAAAAATGATGAATAAGAGAAATGACGCAACTTGTGGGCTAAAACGGGTGTCAACAGTTACCAGCCAATGTGGAAGTGCTGCGGCCAAGGTGGGTCAAAAAAGGTAAAGGAATATCTGAGGGTCTGTCCAAACAAGGGTCTCCTTTGGAAGAGCAGCGTCGGGGCTGTCTCAAGGAAACTCGGTATTTCATTCGGAGTGGAATATCTCATATTTGTGGGAATTGGAGCACAACGGCTTTCACAATCGAATCACTTGAATGATCTTCCGCAATAAATCAAAGTCCTATATGAATGCATGCTGGGTTCAAAGAAAAATTTAAAACAAACTAAAATAGAAAATAGCCAAGGATAATATTGTCAACTTGTAAAGAACGGGTCAGGATACCGACCCGGTGAGCTGATACTGGGCTGGGGCCCGTTTATCCGCGCATCAACTCACTGAATGGAACCGTCGTCCCCATTCTATCACAAATTGACGGCCTATCCGTACAACCCAAATTCTTCCGGGATCATCACCGTTTTTGTTGAAGGGGAACTCAGATCCCAGATTCGTTCGGGCCGCACGGTCCTCGGCATGTTCTAGTAGCGTACGTATCATATACTACGATGCATGACATGGTGGGACCAACCAATGAAAGGTGGGACAGGAGATAGGACAAAGACGTCCGTTAGTAAAACCTGCACAGGCCAGCAAAGGTTAGCAACATCATAAAGTAGCAGAATCATAGCAGAATCGCACCACAGTTCAAAGGAGATCCAGACAAAATCCTGATAGCGACCGCTGATGTGACATGTTCTGTCCTGTAGCGATCTTCCCTTCCTATAAGAACTCTCCTTAGGCTAGTTCATTCAAATGCACTAAGGTGGGTTTTGGAAGCTCAGGAGAGGAAGGAGAGGAGAATCTAGAGATTTCAGGATGGAAGGAGAGTCTTCCCGCGTTATGAAGAGGAGCAAGCCTAGCAGCGAGATCAGGCGACTCTCCGACCTCGAGGGTCATCTGAGTGGGACGATCATGTCGCATATGGTAAGCTGACTCTTTTCAAATTTCTCCATGTGAACCTTCTTCTTACTTCCTTCATTTCTTATTTCTTTCCTCTTCCAGCCATATCCACTCTTCCCAGGCCCGAGGAAGTTTTCCAAACTGCCATGGCTTTCAAAGCTAACTTCCAATATCTCCATTGGCATGAGGGCATACTCTCGAAGTGGCATTTGCAGGGGCTCCTTATTCACGCCAAATATTACGAGAAGATTCGTATGGACTGGGCGGCTATGGGCGCACTAGTGGAGATCTGGCATCCCCAGACCCACACTTTTATCTTCTCGACCTTCGAGGTGACCATCCTCCTCGAGGAGGTGGAACTTCTGCTCGGATTGAAGAAATTCAAGAGTGACCGGAAGGTGAAGGCTATGCGGATGCTGACACGGGGGACTTCTGAAAGCGTCCTTGGAAGCTTCATGCCGCCCGACGCAGCCAGAAAGGTCCGTACTCAAAAGGGGATCGACCTCCAAAAGCTCGCGGAGTGGGTCATGGACGCCCTAAGAGGGTTACCAGACGATGACTATTTGGAGGGAATCATGAAAGGGTTCACCACTTGTCTGGCGGGTGCTCTCTTGTTTCCTTATACCGACAACATGGTGGAGGAAGACCAACTATGTGCTATCTGCGGGATCTGGCGTGGAAAAAGGGTGGGACCCGCTGTCCTCGCCTACCTGTATAGTGGCCTTACTGCCTCGAGCATGGGTAAGCCTCCTTTTGGTTGCGCACTTGTCCTGAATTGCTGGCTTGATTTGCACTTCAAATTCGATCACCGTGAGGGAATGCCAACCGCTTCGAAGCTCTTCCAACAAAGCCCTCTTCATCACATAGCCGACGTGTTAGGCTTCGGTGGTACTGTAGTGAACCGCGTTCCGTGGCTGAAGAAACGCGAAGACTGGCGGTCTCACTTCCGCACCGTGACACAAGGCTTCTTTACTTGCGCACCGGCATGTTTGCTTTCGCTAGATCTTCTCATGAGGCCTTGTCCCGAAGTTGATCTTCAACTGATCGGTGCGACCGAGTTCGTCCTTTATAATGCGCATCGGTGCTGCCTCCAGATTGGCATCCCACGCCATTCGTTCCCTCTACCGACTGGCATTGTTCCTTTGAAGAAGAGGGAGTTGGGCACTGAAGCGGATGCGAAGGAAGCGAAAGCTGTCAAAGCTCCCTAGAAGACAAGTGTTGCGGGAAAGGCCTTAGCGCACGTGGGTGAAGAGTGTGAGCTGTGGAGGGCTTATGTAACCGAACTGGGGAAGTTAAGGCCTAAGGCGCCTAAACCCCTGATGTAGCTCATTCTGCTTTCTGATGGAATAAAATCTGGCATTTGGATGTTTCGGACCCTTGTCCCCTTAATTATTATTTTTTTGGTGATTTTTCTTTTTCTTTGTGTTTTTATTTTGTGCTTTGGATTATATACATTCTCTAACCCCTTTTTTCTTTTTATTATTATTATTATTATTATTATTATTATTTTATTATGGGGGCGTCCAGAGGCCTGGACGCCCCTATTTTTTTATAATTTTTTTTTAAAAAAAAATGGGGGCGTCCAGGGTCCTGGACGCCCCTAATTTTTTATTTTTTTTATTTTTTTGATTTTTTGGTTTGGGGGCGTCCAGTCGCTTGGACGCCCCTAAGTTTTTTTTGAATTTTTTTTTAAAAAATAAAAAAGTGGGGGCGTCCAGGCGCCTGGACGCCCCAATTAAAGCTCAATCTATATATAGGGGGGGCTCCCCCCCTTACTCACTTACTGTTCATTCTGACCGTCCAGCCACTCCAAACGACCCATTCTTAGTCCCAATGGAGCGAGGAGGATCAAGCCAGGGTCCATAGAAGCGGAAACGACTGGCTCGTCGTGCGAGGAGGTTGAGGGATGATGCCGAGGAGGCCGCAGCAGAGGAGATTGCTGCGGGTGAGGAGATGGAGGTGCCGCTTCTGGCCGCGGAGGCCGCTGCGGATGCTGGTGACGCGGGAGAGGACGATCACGACCCGGTAAGTACTTCGGAATTCTCACTTTGTGGTTCAATAGGCTAAAACGGGCGTGCGAGAGGCTGTGAGAGAAGGCCGGGTAGTGAGAGAAGGAGGCGTCCAGGGGCCTGGACGCCTCCACTTTTTCTTTTTATTTTTGTTTATTTATTTATTTACGTAAATAATAAAAAAAATTTGAAAATAAGGAGGCGTCCAAGGCCTAGGACGCCTCCATAATAATATATATATTATATATATATATTTTGTTTTTGGTTCTTGGATTTTTTCGAAAAAAGAAATAAAGAAAATAGGAAGGAGGCGTCCAGGGGCCTGGACGCCTCCAAAAAATAATAAATATATATATATTTTTTAAAAAAATAAAATAAAAAGAATAAATAGTATATACAGTGTTATTGTTTATTACTGTTCATGATGCTGATGTGTTCTTTGTTGGTTTTTGTGGTGTGCAGGGCGTGATGAAGGGCCGGATCAGCTGGTCATTGGTGGTGGCAGCATACCGTGGGCTGCCGGATTTCCAGAGGGCGCGTGTGGACGCCATGGGCTTTGGAGCTTTCCTTAGGATCGAGCCCTTCCGGCTCGACCTTCCTCTTATCCAGGCATTGAGGGAGCGGTGGCACGCACCGAGCCGGGCGTTTTTGATGCCCTGGGGGCACATGGTGCCGACACTGGAGGACGTGGCTCGGATCACCGGGCTACGGGTGGACGGAGAGGCGGTGAGCGGGGTCACCTATCCCGACTACCGAGAGAGTGCCCTGGACCTGCTGTGGTTAGAGATGAGCGTGACTAACAGGGACAGCAGGGTAGTTGGCCGAATGGAGATCATGGAGGCGCTCGGATTCGTCGACCCGCGCCAGCGGGTTAGCGAGATTGGAGCGGAGTTCTTGGCTCGACTGGAGGGGGATGCTCATGCAGCTTTCACCCAGGACCCGAGCGAGAGGGAGCTGGTGGACCTAGATCTTCGGAGGTTTCTTTTCTTCTTCCTGGGCCGCCTTCTGCTGGGGACGAAGGGGGATGGCATCCACTGCCGTTTCCTCGGGATCTTGGCGGATCTGGACAGAGTGGGACACTACGCGTGGGGAGCGGCTCTGCTTGCCCATTTGATTGCTGATCTCTCCCAGACTTCGGAGAAGGAGACGACAGTCAGCGGCTTCGCACCTTTCCTCCAGGTAAACATTTTATTTATGCATTTCCACAGTTAAATATGCAATTATTGTACTAATGATGTATGATGGATGCAGGTGTGGAGCTATTACTATTTCCCGATGGGGAGGGCTAGGCATGGGAATAGGAGGGCCGTGCCTCTGGCGCGGCAGTGGAGGCCGGTCGTGGTTGCAGCACCCCACGGCTACCAGCTGGCGTCACTTCGTCGGGAGCTGAGCGAGTATCCCGAGGCCATGGTATGATGCGTATGATTTTTTTTATGTTTATGCATGTGACTGAATGGTAACTAACATAATGTATGTATGGTGATGCAGGTGGTGTGGAGGCCCTACCTGGGCATGGGTGATGCTGGCCAGCCCTGGGTTGTAGCGGGTCTTCCTCGCTTCAGGCGGGACGTGTGGGTCCATTGCCTGAACGAGATTGAGCCGCTGCGGCTTAGACTGGTCATGAGGACGTTGGGGCTGGCCCAGGAGTGGGTTGACGTAGATGCGTCGGCCCGCATTGGGCGGAAGACCAAGGGGAAGGTGAAGATTGTGGACTGGCGTACGCGCTTCCCAGCACAGTACCAGGACTGGCAGCAGGGCGGGGTCCCAGTGGTGTCCCACGTACAGGACAGCACAGACTACATGAGACGGTACCGAGCTACGTACGGGGACCACCTCTCCTTGGGTGGTATGGCAGGGGTAAGTGAAATGAAACTGCTCCACCTTTCTATATGTATATGCATGTGGTACTGACTTATGTGCAATGCAGGATGCTCGTGACAACATGATCGTCGACCTGCGGACCCAACTGGCGGACGCCAGGCGGCAGTTGGTGGCCATCCGACAGGAGTTGGAGATCCTGGTGAGTCTATGCAATACATTTTTTGTGACCTGGATTTTTGATGCTTAGCCTTTGACTGACGTTTGTCTCGTTTTTCAGCGGGTCCACCAGACAGCGGCAGCCGGGATGGCTGGTGGAGCGGGTTCCAGTTCGCGGGGCCCTCCTCCGGAGGTTTCTGCCCTCTAGGAGCAGCTGGCGTATGCGGTGGCTCGGGCTGAGGAGGCCGAGCGTGACCGCGAGGCTCGAGTGAGCGCTTGCTTGGCCCTGACCCTCTTCTAGCTGCTTTCCTTCTATCACTGTTCCCTTATGGTGCATGCGTGCTTTGACAGGTGGCCGAGATTCGGGAGGCCCTGGCCCGTGCTGTTCGTGCTGAGCAGGAGCGCGATGCCTGGGTGGCAGAGCGCGATGTCTGGGTGGCAGAGCGTGACGCCCGGATTGCGGAGCTGGAGGAGGAGCGTCGACGGGAGGCTGAGGAGCTCCCTCGTGACGTACTGGATCTGCGGATCACCCTCGAGCTGTCGAGGAGAGAGGCGATGAGGGAGAGAGAGGAGAGGGAGAGGGATAGGGAGAACGTGGAGAGAGAGAGAGGGAGAGCGTGGAGAGAGAGAGGGAGAGGGATAGGGAGAGAGAGAGGGAGGAGCGACAGCGGGATCAGACCGAGAGGAGGGCTCTAGAGGCCCAGCTGCTGGAGCTCCGATTGAGTCTCGGCACAGCGGAGGGGAGGCTTCGGGAGAGTGAGGAGCGGTATCAGAGGGCGAAGGAGCGTGGTGCGCGACTTCGTCAGTCCGGTTCCTTTTCTGTGGGCAGTTTTCTAGTTTTCTCGGCCGAGCAGCGTCGCTGTACCTTGGAGGCTGGCATGGTGCCACCCGGAGAGGCGAGCACGACTTCTCAGGGTTCACAGAGGTCGCAGAGGCCCCCTAGGGATCCCCGTCAGAGGAGGGAGGAAGGAGATGACTAGGAGGGTGACGGTGAAAGTTAGAGAGTTGCTTGTACGTCACCCTTCTCACTGTATGATGTACTTTCGGCTATTATATGAAATGGAAATGGCTTTTTTGTGTTGTGTGTACTTTTCTCTCTCCCACACTTTCTTCTTGGCACTGAGTTGTCCTTTGAGGCACGCTCCGCGAGACCTTGCCCTGAACAGCGGGGAACCACGCTTTGCACGGAGGGATTTTGTTTCCTTTTCCCCCTTTTGGGCGCGTCCAGGCGCGAGGACGCGTCTTAATCCTTGATTTCAAATTTAAAGCGACGGGTGGTCTTTCTTCTCCCGTGCCTTACCCGCAAACGAGCCCGCCTTCTGTCGAAACTGGCTTGCCCCTTTTTTGTCTTCCTCCTCTTTTGATTGATGGAGTTCGGTGGGCCCGACCATAGTAAAGGTGGAGAGGGACGAGGAACTCCTCGCCCAAGGAGGAACGCGCCCGAGCACGGAACGGCGTCCATGGAGGAGGAAGGGCCGCTTCGGGCCCCCGAGGGACCCGAGGGGCCCGATGGCGTGGGAGGAGGTGAACACAGTCCGGTAGGTCCTCCGATCTCTTCCTCTTTTAATTCATTTTGGGTTTTGAAGCGAGTCGCGCGAGGGGGAAAGGGTTCGGCGAGTGTTGCACTCAAATGATGGACGCGTCCTAGACAGGGGACGCGTTCCTTTTGACTGATATGGGACCCCTTTCTTGGTGCAGGACATGGCAAGGACCCTGGGTCTGGCCGATGAGTGGGCGAGTGCGGACGAGCCGAGCCGCGTCAGGAGGGAGAGTCGCGGCAAGGCGAGGCTCGAGGACTGGCCCGTACGTCTCCCTGGACAGCAAGGGGGTGTACTGGTGCAGGACAGTGCCGACTTCCTGCGGCGGCAGAGAGAGAGTTACGCGGGGCTTCCCCAAGCTGGGGACACGCGTGGCATCGGCGGCTCGCGCGCCCAACTGTCAGAGACTAGGCGGCAGCTGGCCGTCGCTCAACATGAGTTGTCACTCCTGGTAAGTTACGTGCCGCACTTTTAACTTCAGATCTTGGAGTTTCACTGACGGCCGTTGTTTATTTTGTTCCAGCGTGCCCAGCAGACAGCGACGGTGGGAGTGGCTGGCGGATCTTCCAGTTCCTCGGCCCCTTTTCTCGAGATTGTCTCCCTCCGAGAGCGACTTGCCGGTGCGGTGGCCCACGCGACCCGGGCAGAAGAGGAGCGTGATGCCTGGGTGGCGACTGTAGCGGAGCTGCGGCATCGCGGTGAGGAGAGACCTTCTCCAGACATCCTGGAGTTAAGGGTTCTTCTGCAGATGATGAGGAGAGAGGCAGAGAGAGAGAAAGCCGAGAGAAGGTCCGAGCGGCAGCGGGATCTAACCGAGAGGAGGGCCTTGGAGGCCCAAGTGAGGGAGCTCCAGCTGGGCCTTCAGGCCGTCGTGCAGAGGCTAGGAGGGATGGAGACGCGCTACGAGAGAGCGCGAGAGTTCGGGGAGCGACTCCGCCAGTCCGGTCGCTTTGCCGCCAGTGGCTTCTTTGCCACGCTAGGGGAGGAGCAGCGAGTCACTGCTGCGGAGCAGGCGCCCAGAGGCGAGGCAGGTGCTACTGCACGGGGATCCCGGAGGCCTCTGAGGGACCCTCACCTCGGGGAAGAGGAGGAGAGTGCCCAGAGAGATGAGTGATGGTGAGGATTGGCGAGCTAGTGGACCCGCCACCTCTCTATGATTGTAGTGTTTGTGACAGCTTATGTAGAATTATGAATGGAGTGATTTGATTTTCTACTGTTTATTTGTTCTTTTGTGCGTTCCTTCTTCCCTACACTTCTTCTCCTTTGCACTGTTCCCATGTGATGGGTCTGCCGAGACTCCGCCCCGAGCGGAGAATCGCGTCTTGTTGTGACCATTTCCACAGGAATCTGCCGTCGAAGTCAAAAAGACGGCCCTAGTTTCTTTTCCCGAATGCTGTGCCAAATTTTGCGGACGTCCTCCAAATCATGATAGGGTACCCCTAGACAACATAGGGGCTATTCGTCCTATTCTTCATCCAGTCAATCACCCTGTGCGAGCGGTGAAGCGACACATGGGACCGCTTGGCCGGTGCCTCATTGCGAGGGCTATCATTAACAGGTGATGGAGGCAATCTTGGCCCGCACTCCTTCCGTTTCTATAAGTTCTTGTCCCTTTTATTTTTCCAGGTACATCGAGAGCTAACTCGAGGAGCACAAGTTCTCACGGGAGAGGAGGAGTTTGAAATTCCGAGGGTTGGATGGAGGGCGAATCTTCCCATTCCTCGAAGAGAAGCAGGTACAGTGGTAGTAGTTCCAGGAGGCTTTCAGACCTTGAAGGGCACTTCAGCGAAAAGGCCCAATCACAACTCGTAAGCCAAGTTTTCTTGCCCTTTTTTCATTCTTTCTTCCTTTCTTCCGACCAAACCTCACCCCCATTCCTTGTATGTGTAGGTTGTAATGAAATCACAAATCTTATGGGAGTTGGTAGTAGCAGCGTACAGGGGCCTCCCAGATTTTCAGAAGGCGAGGCTAGACGTGATGGGATTTGGTACCTTTCTTCGGATCGAGCCGATCAAGCCCGACCTGGTCCTGATCCAAGCCTTGTGTGAGAGATGGGACCCAGTGAGCCGGGCATTCCTGATGCCCTGGGGGCACATGGTGCCCAGCTTGGAGGATGTGGTCCGGATCACAAGCCTGAAGGTAGAGGGCGAGGCAGTGACCGGAGTCACTTACGCGGACTACAGAGAAGGTGCCCAGAAGTTACTGGGTTTGGACCTAGATGGTCGGAAAAACAGGTCGGTAGCTAGGGCGTCCCTAATGGATGCATTAGGGCTCACCGACACTCGTCGGCGGGATGATGAATCCTTAGAAGAGTTCATGGAAAGGATAGAAATAGGATGCCGCGCCGTGTACTACACAGATTTCGGCGACTGGGAAAGATGCAACATAGATTTGAGGAGATTTCTCCTCTTCCTTTCGGGGAGATTGGTACTGAGCTCGAAAGGGGATGGTATCCAATGTTGCTTCCTGGAGCTGCTGTCAGACCTTGAAAGAGTAGGGTATTATGCCTGGGGAGCCGCCATGCTGGCACACTTGTTTGCAGGCCTTTTCCAAGAAACGGATCGTGAGATGACTGTGAATGATTTCACACCATTCATCCAGGTATTTTTTTTTGGTTTTGCTTGTTTTATATTTTTTTTTTGTGTTTTTGCAAAGTTCTGATGGCCTGCGCCGAGCAGCTGTGGAGCTATTATTACCTCCCTATGGGGAGAGCTCGGCATTGGCGACCTGCGATGGTGCCGCTAGCCAGGCGGTGGGAACCCATCATGAGTGCGGCACCCCTAACCTACCAACTGATGGTGCTAAGGCGGGAGTTACAGGAGTTCCCTGCAGCGATGGTAAACTGGAGACCCTACTCAGACATGGTCGATGCTGACCAGCCGTGGGTTCTAGCAAGTCGTGCCCGGTTCGGACGGGAACTGTGGATGTACTGCCTGAATGAAATCGAGCCACTTCGGCTACGATTGGTTATGAGGACTTTAGGACTGGCTCAGGAATGGGTGGATACGGCTGCGCCACCTCGTGTCGGGAGAAAGACGCGGGGACCGGCGACCTGCATTGACTGGCGCGTGCAATTCCCTGAACAGTATGAGGACTGGCAACGGGGTGGCACGATTATAGAATCACAGGCGCGGGATAGCGAGGACTACTTGCGTCTATATAGGATAAAGTACGCAGAGCGGCTCCAACCCCGGGGACTTGCGGAGGTAGGTTTCCCCTTTTTCTCTTTTCTTCATTCTCCCTTTTCTCTTTTTTTTTGGTTTTCCGGTGGAAATGCTGACTCGTATGGCTGCAGGATGTCCGGGATGCCATGATAGCGAATTTACGAACTCGCTTGGCAGAGATGGAACAACAGTTGGGCGATGCCCACGGAGCTACGAGCGCCTCGGTAGGTGTACACTGCGTTCTTTAATTAAAACCCCAGATTCCAGATGTTGGCTGCTAATTCACGCGGTCGTAGCATGCCCAGATTGGCGCGGCTTCCCCAGCGACGGGAGTAGGTGGTACCTCCTCCAGCTTGTGGATTCCTACCTCCGAACTTAACTTGCTTCATGAGCAACTTGCTCACGCCACACAGCGTGCTGCGGAGGCAGAAGGGATGCTCCGTATACATGTAAAAGTTTCAGCGTTGAGTTCTCTTTGTTTACGCCTTATCGCGTATCTGAGATGGTACACTCGGCAGGAAAAGGAGACGGAAGAAGCGCTTGCCCAAGCTGCGCAGAAGGAGGCTTGGATAGCAGAACTGGAGAGGGAACTGCGGCGTCATCCTGATGACGACTCTTCCAGGGATGCTATGGAATTGAGGATCACTCTCCAGTTGGAGAGGGAAGACCGTGAGAGAGAACGGGCAGAGAGAGAAAGAGCCAACAGTTTGGCTGAAAGGGAGGAACGAAGGGCCATGGAGGCCCAACTATTCGAACTCCGAATCAGCCTTGGTCTTGCTGAACAGTGGCAGAGAGATGGTGAGGAGCGCTACCGAAAAGCACGAGAGCGTGGCTTTCGTGTTGGTAGCTTCTCTGCTGCTTCCGTGGATCAACGCCGGGATGTGGGAATAGGAAGGGGAGTACCGAGCGGTAGGAGTACCGCTTTTCGTAGTTGGGTAGCACCTTTGAGAGCGTTTTGCCCGGAGAGTAGTGGGACGAGTGATGCAGAGAGAGAGGGCGGAACTTGATGTAATTTTTTTAGTTTTTTTTTTTTGGAATAAAATACAAGGTTCGGTTTGTTTGTTTTTCACTTTTGCTTCTGTTGCCTGAGTCCCTGCACACATCACTGAAACAAACAAATCAGAATTTCTGTTCTGACTTGGCCCTTTGCTCAATAAGCAAATGGTCACTGTGACTGTCCTTGATGACTGGTCAAGGGGCCAAGCCTTTATTTAACGAAGGCAAGGGAAAGATGTGGTGATGATAAATGCGATAGGCAAGCACACGAATGCAAGCGGTATTAAAAGTGAGATGCTGCACGCAAATGCAATCATGCAAAATTAATTTGTTTTCTTTTTTATATTTGGCATTTTTTTTGTTTTATCATAAAAAAGATTTTTTGTTTGCAAATATGTACATTTTCTCTTTTCCATTTTTTTTATTGCTTTTATCATTTCAATTTTTTTGTTGCTAACGCCCGGCAAGCACCCAAATGGCACCTAACCTACGTGAGACAGGGGTTTCTTACTAACCTCCCAGGTATCCTAAGTGCACATCTAGGTTGATTTGGGCCTCTAGACCCCTCGAATGATGATCCCGCCGGCTAAGACTTACCCTGATGACAATACCGTCATGCCATGCTTAGGCTCCCAATTGCTTCCGACCACAGGGATTCTCCCAAAAGATGTTTGAGGTAAAAGATTTGCCCGACCCGGGTCTGTTTCCTCACAACTCTAGATGGTATATGATGGAACACCCTGGAACCCTAACGACCAACCGCGCGACGCTGACCCGGAATCAGACGCCGTCGCACCCATAGGTGACGCGCTTGCATTGGCCTAAGTCCGAGGTTAAACAAAAAGACATCAAGGCGGTAAACATGGGTCTTGACCAGCCAGAAACACAGAGACTCCTTCGCAGTGATAGCTTTTACTTTTCAAAGTAGGCAACCAAATGTGTATATTAAAATAAGGTCGCAGACCCTAGGCAGTTTTCACCCTTCAGAAACTCCATCGAACCTTCATCTTTAGAGGGAGAAGGAAGAGCGTAGGGGATAAACCTCCTGAGAGGACCGGCAAAGCCGTTAACCCGGCGAGCGAATAAGGGCCCATTAACTCTTTCCGTTCGGACAACTTCGGACCAAATCTCGAGCATTTACATTCCACGGCCCCTTTTGTGGATTCAGACTTTTGCTTTGAAGGGTTCCGTTTATCGCAACAGGCACGGTCACGACCAGGCTTTTCTCTTGATTTTGACTTTGTATTTCTTTTTGTGAGGGAGATATAGTCGTTTGACGTTTGTGGGCTCCCTTTTTGTATGCCTGCGGGGACACTGCCCTCTTCTCGTGCACTGATCGATGCTCGAGGAAATGGATCCTACTCTTGCCCTTGGGGTTTGAGTTTCGCGGTTTCTCAAGCTCAGCGTTTTAAGGGCGCCGACTGTCTCATTTGGTCGAAGAGAAAAGAATAAAGATTACAGCTTCCGGAGATCTTCTAGGTGTGGCCCTACCGTAGGTGATGCTACCAACTTTTTTGAATAAAATACATAAGTGAATACATGTTAGCTTCCTTCGAGCGAGCATAGGCCGACGTGGCCGGACAGGGGTCTCCACGGTTCTGGCAAACCAAGACCCGGTGCCTACCAAGCCTTAATGGGCCCTATCCTAACATGAAGGTTAGATGCAGGGACTTAACTACATGGTGACTGCCAGGCATCGGCATTTTGAATTTTCCATATTTTTAGTGATTTTCAATATTTCTTTATTTTTGATATTTTTTATCTTTTCATCATTTTTTTTGTTTTGTGCTAAGGGTAGTATTTCTTAAGATAAAGCCCATTCCAGGGGTGGGATAACTCGGTCCCTTCGGCGTTGACTAGCTTGTAGGCGTTGCCAGGGTACACGGCTTGAATTACAAATGGTCCTTCCCAATTGGGTTGGAGCTTAGAACGCGGCCCTCCAGGTTTGACAAAAATTCTTTTTACGACCATCTCACCAACTTTGAATTTTCTCTCAACGACTTTCTTTTGGTAGAAGCGAGCGAGTCTATTTTGATACACACGCGCGTGTTCGGCAGCGGCCAGTCGCTTCTCATCCAAGAGTTCCAACTGGACGAGGAGTGAATTACGACGATCGTCGAGGGGAAATTCCTCATCCAATTGTACCCTGAGAGAAGAGATCAGAGTCTCATATGGGACTACCGCTTCCATACCATAAGTAAGGGCAAATGGAGTCTGCCCGGTGGGGGTACGGATTGAAGTGCGATAGGCCCATAGAGCTTCGATAAGCTTTTCTGGCCAGTCTGAAAACTTACTAGACTCGCAGGTTTTTTTGATGATTTTGAGCAATGTTTTATTGGTGGCCTCCGCTTGGCCGTTACCTTGTGGGTAATAAGGCGATGAATGATGTAATGCAATTGCGTACCTTTTGCAGAGGTCCTGTAGGTCCTGAGAAATGAACTGTGGCCCATTGTCGGTGACGATCGTGCTTGGGACACCGAATCTGGCGAGGATGTTCTTCATGATGAACTTGCAGACTGTTGACGCCTTGATTTCCGCGTAAGCTTCGGCTTCGGCCCATTTGGTGAAGTATTCCGTCGCAGTAAGGATGAAAGATTTCTGCTTGGTGAGGGAATTGGGATCACCTAGGGGACCAATGATGTCGAATGCCCACATGGAGAAAGGCCATGGGGAGGATATTGGATGAAGTGAGGAAGATGGTGAATGGATTTTATCGGCGTGAAGTTGACACTTGACACACCTACGGACATAGACAGCACAATCCTCTTCCATAGTGGGCCAATAAAAGCCTTGACGAATGATCTTCTTGGCGAGCATCTGACTATTCACGTGGCCACCGCACACACCCGAGTGCGTCTCCTCTACACATTTCTAAACCTCATCGTCACCAAGACATCTTAACAGAATACCAGTAAGGCTCCTTCTATAGAGTAGACCTCCAACCAATGTATATTTTTGAGCCACCCTTCTTATGGCTTTCTTGTCCTCTGTGGTGGCCCCTTCAGGATAAGACTGATCTTGGCAGTATTTGACAATTTCATAGAACCATGATTTCTCTTCATCATCCAGTTCTTCTTCGGCCTCTGCCAACATGATTTCCCTCTTTTCAAGGATATCTTCCTGCAGGATCTTCCTTGCTATCCTGTCTTTGATATTTACGTAGGAAGCATCATCGATTGCAGGGGCGTGAAGTTTATAGATGGAAATGGACTTAAACCATCTTCCTAGAGGGAACCTTATGGATGATGCCAACGAGGCGAGGGCATCGACGAGAATATTCTGATAATGAAGGACATGAACAAAGATCAGTTTGGAGAATAGTTTGGCAAAGGCAGCAGTGAGTTCTTGGTATGGCTTGAGTTTGGGATCGCGAGTGCGATATTTAGTGAGCACCTGGCGAAGGATGCGTTGACTATCACCTACGACTCGCAACTCAGTGATACGAAAAGAATGAGCGAGTTCTAGGCCAGCTAGAAGGGCTTCATATTCGGCTATATTGTTGGTGACTGGAAATTTGAGCCGGTATGCTAATGAGAATGTGAGGCCTTCAGGCGACAGGAGGGCGATGCCGATTCCTCTCCCTTGAGAATTCAGAGCTCCATCAAAATATAGCGTCCACATTGGCTCATCTGATTGGTTGATGGACATTAGTTCCTCATCTGGAAACTCTGATTGGACGGGATCGAACTTGGGGAGAGGATGATGAGCGAGATGCTCGGCTATGGCATAGCCTTTAATCGCCTTTTGCTGGATGTAGGTGATGTCGAACTGAGAGAGAAAACTTTGCCAGCGTGCTAGCCTATCCGTAAGGACGGCTTTCTCCAGAAGGAATTTGATAGGATTCATTCGAGCAATCAAGTGGACTTCGTGAGCCAAGAAGTAGTGCTTCAATTTCTGCACTACCCAAACGAGGGCAGCACAGGTTTTCTCCATGCCGGTGTACTTCTGCTCACAGGGATTGAGAAGTTTGGACAAGTAATAGGTTGCCCGTTCCTTGCCTTCTTCATCAGCTTGTGCGAGGACGGCTCCCACGGAGTCATCCAAGACTGAGACGTAAAGGATCAGAGGTTTTTCTGGTTTGGGTGGGATGAGAACGGGCGGACTAGCCATATATTCCTTCAACCCTTCAAAAGCTTTCTGACATTTAGAATTCCAGTGGAATTCTACTCCTGGCTTGGTCAACTCGTAGAGAGGTCTACACCTTTGTGAATGTTGGGACACAAACCGACGAATAAACTGCAACCTCCCGATTAAACTTCGGACTTCCCTCAAATTCTTGGGAGGTGGCATATCCCTGATAGCCTTGGCTTTGTCGGGATCTATCTCGATCCCTCTTTTACTCACGATGAACCCCAGCAATTTACCTGACGACACACCAAACACACACTTCTTCGGGTTCATTTTCAATTGGAACTCTCTTGACCTTTGCAAGACCTTAGCCAAAACTTCTGGATGTTCCATCCTGGTCCTTGATTTCACCAATAAGTCATCCACATACACTTCCAGATATATGTGCATCATGTCATGAAATATGGCCATCATCGCTCTTTGGTAAGTAGCTCCAGCATTCTTTAATCCGAACGGCATGACCACGTAACAATATGTTCCCCAAGGGGTAGTGAATGACGTCTTTTCCTGATCCTCTTCTGCCAAACGAATTTGATTGTATCCTGAAAATCCATCCATGAAAGAGAGGATTTCATAGCCTGCCGTGTTATCAATCAGTACATCAATGTGAGGTAAGGGAAAATCATCCTTTGGACACGCGCGGTTAAGGTCCCGGAAGTCGATGCAAATCCCGACTTTCCCATCTTTTTTCATGACCGGGACAATGTTCGCCACCCATTGAGGATAAAGAACGACTCTAATGAACCTGGCTTTGTGGAGCTTATCGACCTCTTCCTTCATTTTCAAAGCCATCTGAGGGTGGAAACGCCTTAACCTTTGTTTTACCGAGATGGACCCAGGTTTTAGGGTTAAACGGTGTTCGACCAAGGTTGAATCCAGACCTGGTATATCCTCGTAGCTCCATGCAAACGTGTCCTTATATTCCTTGAGAACCTCAATTAATACCTCTTCTTCAGAGGGTGGTAGGTTGTCACTTATGAGGATGATCCTAGGATCTTCCTCAGTTCCCAAGTTAACTTCTTTGGTGGATTCTTCTACGGCGGTTGACGGCTCGTCGAATCTCCTCATTCCACTAGCGTATGTGCCCTCCGCATCCTCATATTCTTCACCCTCATCTTCAGTGGGGCATTCTTCATCCGTGATCTCGTAGACTCCATACCCTTCATCAGATGCACAGTCGCCCTCGCATTCTATTTCGGGTAGCTGGATGGGATTTTCTAACAACTGGGGGATGGCAAGAAGGGCCTGACACCTGGCGGCCAAATCCAGAAGGAATCGATGAGGGATCTGCCTACCCTTGGATTTCTTCCTAGGTACTACCCTTGGCCTATCATTCCTAGATTGACTGACAATATTTACAGAAGAAGATGAAGATGAAGAGGACGGTGTAGAATGTACAGGAGAAGACCCCTCAGAGGAGGGGTAGAAAAGGTCGCTCATCGGACCTTGGACGGGTGGTCCGCAAGGCGGTACGCACCTGTGGGAGATGTAGGAGGTTTCCTCAACGAAGATGTGTTGTTGGGGAGTTTGAAAATTGACGTTTTTTTTCGTTTTCATTTTTAATGACAAAGCAGTGAAAAGAGATTGGAGGAGAGAGAAAAGGGGTTATGGCTAGAGGATTGTGAGGCTCATAGAGTAGATCATGGTTGAAGACCTAGCGCGGGTTGAAAAGCCCGCGCAGGTATGTGAGCAAAGAAGGGGACCTGGGAAGATCATCAGACAATTGTCTGGCCCAGGAAGAAGATATCAGCAAAGGCTGAGACGAGTGGATGGAGAGGATGGCGGCTAATGAGCCGTCGACGGTAATGTTGAGGACGGATGAAGATCCGTCGATGACAGGGTCCTTCTGGCGAGGAGGAGGATAGTTTGGAACCTTGGAAAGAGTGGTAATATTCTCTGATATTTCGGAGATCAATGGTGGTCCTTCAAGCTGCGGAGATGAGAACATCCTTTCCAGTGCAATGGAAATGTCCCGTATGTCGAACCATTTGTCCCACTCGCATTCCGGATCTTTGATCTTGCCTCTTTTGGTGATCCTCGGACATTTTTCAGCCAAATATACAGCATGTGATCCCCCATATGCTTCTCGTGGGTGATCTCCCATCTGAACAACGGGCCCTCTGTTGAAGTGGTTTGATAGAGTCCACGTGAGGGGCTCCCAATCCGCCTTGAACGGTCCTTTGAAGCCTAGGCCAAACCTATGGTTCGGCCTAATTTCTTTTGGCGGCTTGAGCATACCCTGTAACTGTGCGCCCAGACCTTTTCCCTGTTGATAGCCGATGTTCCTCATAATCTCCCAACCTTTGGAGTGAAAAGGGAGACATGATGTTGCGGTTGCCCTGACCGGCTCCTTTGGTGCTAGTGGAATGTGAGATGGATCACACACGTCCAGCAGTGATAATATGGGCCGATGAGACGGCCAAACAGAAGGCAGAGAGGTGTTGATAGCATCTACTGCGTGAAGGACAGGTGTACTGACCACTTTAATAATTCTCCCATTGTAAGGAAACTTCAGGCACTGATGGTTGGTGGAAGGCACAGCGTCCATGGCTTCGATGTAAGGGCGACCCAGTATAGCCTTGAATGTGGGGTCCATGTCGAGGACATGGAATTCCATGGGAATTGACATGGGGCCTAGTTCTGCCTTCAGGATAATCATCCCCTGCGGCGGCCTTTTGCTATTGTCATAGGCCGTGACCGTGATCGAGGAAGGTCTTATTTGTTCCTCGTCGATCCCACACAACTGAAGAGTGCACATGGAGATCACATTTATGGACACGGGTTTATGGATACCCCATTAATTTTTATCGAAATGCACAATGCATATTTCCGAGCTTCCTTGGGAGCGAGTTCGTAGTTGTGGAACATGATGGCCGGTTGTGTGTCTGTTGGGGTCAGGACGGTCGAAATCTTTTCTACAGGGAGGTCCTCATTCACCATGACCCTTTGAAGGTACTCCATTAAGGCTGCCTGGTGGGATGTGGATCTTTGAAGTAGCTCCAGGATGGAGATCTGAGCAGGTGTCTTATCCAGGTGTTTCAATAGATCATACTGTGTTCCAGGGATAGCTCTTTCTGGTTGTTCTCCATCATCCTTCTCTGGCTGAGATAGCTCAGGATTCTGACTGTTGTGGGGGAAAACCCTGTGGAAAATCCTTCCACTCCGGAGCACCATTGCCTGCGGCTTTTGTACCTCTGTGGGGGTAGCAGTGGGTTTTAACAGGGGTTTGAGGGGTAGTAGTGGAGGAATGGTTGATGAAGCAGGGGTGATGACGGGAGCAGGGATTCTGATGAGGGGTTTGTTAGGTGGAGGCATGGCGGAGGTAGAGAGGATATTGCGCGGATTATGAAGGATAAGGGGTTTAGAAGGTGGCGGCGGAGGCAAAGTGGAAGTGGGTAAGGTTTGAAACGGGTAATGGTTTTGAGGTGGATGGTGGGTGATGAGTGGTTTTGAAGGCATTAGTGGTGATGTGGTGGAGAAAGACGGGGTTATATATGGTTGATGGATGATAAGGGGTTTAGAAGGCGTAGGGGTAAATGTGGTAGAGGTGGATGGTAAAGTGGGGGAGTGGGAGAAGGTGAGAGGGTGTGAAGGCGTAGTGGAGAGTGTCGGTTGATAGGAGGTCGGGGTGCGGATGAGAGGGCGTAATGGTAGTGGAAATGGTGAAGGCGATACTGACGCGGGTTGATGAGAGAGAGGTGCTACCCGGGCAAGGTGAGGGGGGTGCATGACGATAGGGTTGGAGGTAGAAAGAATGGAGGTACTTTCCTGGTGCCACACCTGCTCTCTCCCGACTTCCGGGAAGGAGGAGATGGGGTTAACCTGATGATTGGGCTGTTGGTGCTCCGGTAATGGATTCTGGATTATTCCCATGTCGGGCTGTTGTTGTGGGGCCTGCTGAAGCTGCTGTTGTTGTTGGGGTTGCTGCTACTGCTGCTGTTGTAACTGCTGCTGTGGCCTCTGAGGAGGTCTCCTAGCCTTGAGAGCTGCGACGTACCGTCTCATCTCATCCCAATCTATTTGATGTTCATCATTCATATCATGGATGTAATCTTTGAAATGGAAGCAGTAATCTACTGTGTGTCCCGGCTGCCTGTGGTAGACGCAGTATTTAGAGGTATCAACATTGGGGGGCCACACGGGCCTTTTTCTGGGTAGGGCGAGTTGGTTTGATGCCATGAGGGCATTAAAAATGTCTGCTAAGGTTTCTGGCAATGGTGGATAGTAGGCTCTCTTGGGACCGAGCGGCCTCCTTTGTTGCTGTTGGGGACCATAGTTCCCCGGGGGTGGAACTTGGTTGTACTGAAGCGGTGGTTGTTGTTGCTGAGGTTGTGGTTGTTGTTGCTGGGGTTGGCGTAATGGAGGCATATTATCCTGGGGTGGATTATTTTGGGGTGGAGGATGAAGAGGGAAAGGACCCGGTTGAAGGGGAAGTCGGGGCATTTGTGGAGGCCTTGGGTTGACTGCATAGTTGGCATTGTTGACCGCACTGACTTGCTCATTTGTCACGACCCCTTCTGTGGCTCCGCCCGGGACACCAGCGCCTGTCTTTCTAACCACTTTGGGCTTCGGTGACTCAAACATGTTCATAATGGGGGAGTCTTTTAGCTGGGTTTGGATGTATCGGGCCCTTTCATAGAGTTCCTCCATTGTAGTAAGTTTATTCATGGCCAGGACGTGTCTGAACTGTGGGGTTGCATTAGACATAATCATCTTCACTTGTTCGGGCTCGGAGAGGGTATCCCTTATTCTTTCCGCCAGAGACCTCCATCTATCAGCATATCGGACAAAATCCTCGTCGGGTTTCATCTTTTCGACCACTAGGTCGGTAATGGAGAGTGAGGGACCGACCCTATCCCTATATTTCTGCAAGAACCTTCTCTGGACTATTTCAAAATTCTCGGCCTCGCGGGGCTCCAGAGAATAGAACCACTCAAGCGCGGGACCATCCAATGATCTCCGAAAGAGGTATGCCAGGGACCTCTGATCGTTTTGCCAGTAAGAGGACTCATACATGAAATCCTTGAGATGAATGAAGGGGTTGCCGGTACCATTGTATCTGCGGTACGTGGGCATTTCGGAGGGAGGAAGATGAATGACGGGAAGGATTGGCAAAGCAACCTCCGGGGTGGCTTTCACGTCCACCATCCTTCTCAGATTTTGAAACTGCTCGTCCATGCGGTTGAACCTATTGAGGAGCGATTGGGCGAGCTCCTCTGGAGGTGAAGGTGGCACTTGCCACTGGGGGAGAAACTGTCTCCCGGAGACTTGAGGGGGGAACCCAGAATGAGAGGGAGCTGTCGGACCGCCGACAGTTGGCCCTGGCTGAAGCGGCGTGTGGGGAACAACGGGAGTTTGAGATTGTGACGGGAACTGGAATGAGGGTGGTTGTTGGCTCGCTTGTCCTTGAAGCGAGGGAGACTGGATGGCTTGCGCCAATGAGGGAGATGGAATGGCGTGCACGGACTCTTGGAGAGGTGCGATGGCCGGAGTTGACTCCTGGGGCGTGGGGGAAATAGATTTCCCTTTTAGAATGGCCTGGAAGGCCCGGAGCTGTTCAGAGGTAAGCTCCGTGTTGGCGAGGACGCCCAGTAAGGAAGTGATATCCTGTGGCGGGGACGTGTCCCCGACAATAACCTGCACCTCATGCGAGGGGTCATGAGAAGGACCCGAGTCCATAGCATAGACTCGCGGGTCGGCTGACAAACCACGGCTAGGGTGGTTCTCCTCAAAAGACTCGTGAGACATGCTCACAGTTTTCCCAGAACGCAAAAACATACACTAGCAAGTAGGTAGCAGAGATTATCAAACAAGTGGATGCCTTTACGCCCTTTTTTGTGTTTTGATTTTGATGATTTTTTTTGTATTTTTAGCGAGATCCGAAGTTCACACAAAATGGGGACCCTAGTTTGTTTTTGTTTCACCGCCGTGTCAGCTAGGGTCTCTCGTCTCACCACGAATGAAATGACTAACTCCGGGGAACTTCAATGGTACAACCAGCCCAGTGAACGAAGAGGAGATTCTTCGATGTCGGGGACTTACGGAGGTCCCAGTGTAGGAGATTCTAGTCCGTTGAGAGGAATTCCCAAACGGAGAGTCCTTCCTTCACCGGGAAAGGGTGATCCTCAAAAAATGAAAAAAAGGATAGAAAAGAGGAATGGATGTATGCAATGGAATGCTGACTGGTATATGGAGTGGGAAAATAACAGAAATAACAGACATATAATAAACAAAGAACCAATCAAAACTGACGGTGCTGCCGTGAGCACAACGGGGGCGCGCGCGGGCGTGAAGGTGGAGAGGCATGGATGGTGCCGAACTTGCAAGGGTAGCCGAAAGGAAGCAGTAGAGGTCCCACCGTGATCGCCAATCTGTGAGCGACGTCACGCGGTTCGGGGAAGCGGAGAAGACGCGGAGCGCGCGCGGGCTCCTCTTTTCTTTCTTTCGGTGTTTGTTTGCTGCAACACAGAAATAAGAGAAGAGAGAGAAGGGGCCACCACGGGAGATTGCTCCGGCGGGGCGAGCGGGACAAGTGTGATATAGCAAAATATGGGGTTTAAACGGCCATAGCGGGAAGTGACTCGCCGCGGCCTCGAGAATATGAGCAGATAATAAGATGACAGAATATAGAGAGAATACAAAGAGCGGGAATTTAAACGGCCATTGGGGAAGTGACTCGCCGCGGCCTCGAGAACACAGACAGATAAGAATATAACGTATAAGAACGTGAATTTAAACGGCCATTGGGGAAGTGACTCGCCGCGGCCTCGAGAACACGAATAGATAAGAATATAACATATAAAAATGGGAATTTAAACGGCCATTGGGGAAGTGACTCGCCGCGGCCTCGAGAATATGAGCAGAATATAACAGAGTATAAAGAGAATATAAGAACGGAAATTTAAACGGCCATTGGGGAAGTGACTCGCCGCGGCCTCGAAAATAAGATGTGATCGCCAGGGGCCGAAAGACCCCAAAATAAGAAAGTGACCGCGCCTACCTCAAGAGCGGGAGATGGCGGGTTGCTTCTTCCTCTCCCTCCGGCCGGCCGATGGAGAGGGCTTTCCTCGGCTACCCTTGTAAAACAACGACAAACAAATGACAAGTGGATTAGAAAGATGGAGGTGTAGTATTCAAATCCTTGCGATGAAAATAACGAAATGATGGCAAGACACACACCTGGTTGGTGTTATCTTTTAAACCCCTCTCGGACTCGAGTAGGAGGAAAATGAGATGATGGATGCAAGAAGTATAAAAGAAGAGGCGCCCTTATGAAGGGGGATAGAGGATGCGAGATGATGAATGTAAAAGAACTACGAAGAAAAAAAGGGGAAGAAAAGGCTTATTGGATGAGCTGAGAGTGAAATCCGGCGGAGCTTCGGCAGCGTGGGGGACGACGTGGAAGCGCGGTGGATGAAGACGACCTTCCTCTTGCGAGCGTGAACACCCGAGAAGCCGGTAGAACCTCCACCTACAAAGGAACCCACGGGTTAGAAAATGACTCCGTAGCCTCTGGGCTCCGGCAGCCTATCGGATCACTTCGAAGCTCCTCCAGAACTGAGGGGGTGGGCCTCTATTTATAGGGCTCCGGAGGGTGGAGGCGTCCAGGACCCTGGACACCTCCATCAGGGCCGAAATAATATTATATTCTATTTTTATTTATTTTTTGGAATATTTTTGTGGAGGCGTCCAGTGTCCCGGACGCCTCAAACAGGTCCACCGAAAATCGACGACGGCCGCACGCGGTTTGGCACAACGAGTGGTTTTGTGAGCGGCGCCTCGTGATTCAGAAATGGGCGCGTCCAGCTGACCGGACGTCTCTATAATTTGGATTTTTTCACACACGACAAACCGTCGTTCGGTGGCCGGCGCCCGTGAGGGAGTTGATGGAGGCGTCCAGGGACATGGACGCCTCCAAAATTATATTATTTTTTTATTTTTCTTTTGTCTTTTATACCAGGGCTGGCATTTTGATTTTTTTTTATTTGTTTTTATGGAGGCGTCCAGGGGCCTGGACGCCTCCATTAATATGTATTTTTTATTTATTTTTTGTCTTTTATGCCAACGGGCATTTTATATTTTTTATATTTGTTTTTATGGAGGCGTCCAGGGGCCTGGACGCCTCCATTAATTTATTATTTTTTATTTCATTTTGGGCCTTGAAAAATAAAAATAAAATAAATTAAAAGATTGGGGGCATCCAGGGGCATGGACGCCCCCATAAAGACCCACCCGGGTCCTCGGACAACGTGTTGGCGGCTGCCCGGCAGATACCCTTCTTGGTTCCAGAACCTCTGATGCGTCTGACTGGTGTTGATGCCGTCCGAATGCCGTGACGAGACGATTCCGGATGCCGAAAAGGGCGGAAGAAGACTCAAGAAAAGGAAGCACTCAAGTGATTCAAAACGCGTAAGCCGTCGCGGGGCGTTGTATAGTAATATGAGACTTTCTCAGGAGACGTCAGGAATGGCGTGTCTACAAGTCTTGCTAACATGCATGAACAAAAGGCATTGTATATACTTGGCCAATGCAACGATGTACAGACTTGCACAGTTCCAGCTACAGTGCAGTGTATGGACATGAAGAATGATGCATGTAACGGATGTATAGACTTTGCAATGTTCAACTGAGACGGAAGATGAGACGATGAAGTCTGTACAGACTTTAACAGTGAGACACTGGACGCTGTACATACTTGAAGACAATGCATGCTTCAATGTGAAGACTTCGCCTATGCATAAGACGCTAATTGAGATGGTCCAGTGTATATACTTATGCTGTGCTGCAAGATGGCAGTGTACACACTTGGTGTCCACTTGAGACGCTCAGTGAGACAGTGAGCAATGTACAGACTTACTGAAGTGAGAGCATGAACAGTCTGCAAACAGTGCAATGTATAGACTTTACATATGCACTGGCTGTACAGACTTGCCAATGTATAGACTTTAAGTCCAATGCAAAAGGCTGTACAGACTTCATGAACAATGCATGATTGTACTGGACGATGTATAGACTTAGCCTATGTAGACCAGTCCGATGTATAGACTTTGGCTAGACAAGCTACAGGGCCGATGTATAGACTTTGCAAATGTTCAGACTTGAATGCTCGACCAGTGTACAGACTTGCCACCGACCAAAGTATAGACTTGAAAAACTTGAACACAGCGATGTGCAGACTTTGTGATGTATAGACTTATGAATGCAACGTAGGTAAAGGTCCCAATGTATAGACTTTACCTGAAACAGTCCGATGTACAGACTTTGTCTGAAACAGTCGGATGTACAGACTTGAGTGAACGATGCATGAACAAGCCTAACCAATGTATAGACTTTGATGCACAAACACACAATGCAATGTATAAACTTGCTAAATGTATGGACTTAGCAGAACAAACGTTGCACAAACAATGTATGGACTTATGAGTGCAGCACAGATAGATGCAATGTACAGACATGCGAAACTGGGGGGTTGACCCATCTAAGTGCACTGATGCAATGTATGCACAAAGCAGATATTGAACTGAAGCTAACTGACAGAATGCAATGCATCTATACTGACTCACTGTGTTGCTATCATCAAAACAACATAGCATATGCTTGTGCCTAAAAGGCACAACAGTTTTAACCCAGCAAATAAAAAGAGCCTTGACAGTAAGCTTCACACTTCATTCGTGTATAGTTCTGAGCCAACTAGCACATCTAGTGTACCTATCTTCGAATTCAGTGCTCAGAAAAATCAAACATTCACTGTCAATTCTAAATCTGCAGAATAAATTCAGAAACTGAAAAGGAATGAAAATCTATAGAAAAGGAACAAAAACACCCCTGCTGGTACAAAAATGCTGTACACAAGACACATTATCTCTCACACACTCACCTCAAAAAGGGATCATGTCATTATTGTGGAAGATTCGGTCATATGATGGATAACTGCTATATCCTGAAATCTGATGAATTGAATGCTCATAATAGAATGAAGAAAATTAAAAATTCAGGAAATACACATATGCATTTTATTAAAAGCTCATCCAAGAATCAGTTTGCCCAGAAGAGGCAACTCAAATGTTCCCATTGTGGACGATCTGGTCATGCAAGCCATGATTGCTGGTTCTTGAAGAAGAATGAGTTCAAGGCTCCTAGAAGAACCACTGTTCCAAGGGGACCTTATGGTCATCTATCTGACAAGTCTGGTAATATGACTACTAAATTCTGGTCAGGTTTTCATAGAAGAAATTCTTTTGCTTGCTATCACTGTGGAAAGTATGGCCACACAGTCAAGGACTGTTGGCACGCTCAAGGTAGAAAATTCAACTCTAAACATGTCAACCTTCCTACAAAAGAAAATACTTTTGGTAGAAATAATGTTGCTTTTAAGGAAAAATCGCTTGCTAGTTTTGAATGTGGAAGGTCAGGCCACCGAGCTTCCGACTGCTGGATGGTAGGATATGGAAAACAATATGTTCATGCTAATAATAGAAAATTTCATGTTAATGTGTGGACGCGGATTCTTTTTCGTCAGTGGAATGTTTCATTGGTTAGATTTATTAGGCGTGCCAGTCACTAGAGTGACAATTTTTATTATGCGCTCGACTTGACTTGGTCAGTCGATTGTGAAGTCCGAGTCGGGACTAGAAGTCCGTCATACCATAAAGGCTATGACGTTAATTACGCCCTTCCTAAGAAGGACAACCCTTGATTAAACGCCAAAATAGGAGGCCACTTGGGGTGGTTGAAAATGACGGTGCATAACATTGAAGTTCTTGTTATTCTAATAAGGTAATTGAATAAACGACAAATTATTAAATCAGCATGACCCCTTTGTGTGGGTCGTACCGGGCAGAGATAGGACACCGTCCACGCAGTGGCGGGGCGGGGCCTGGGCGATCATCGGAGACATGTTCCCTTTCACGTTTCTCATCCGGCCAAGGGCCTCGAGGTATTTGTATCCCCCGAAGAATTGAGCCAGACGGGAGGTGTATGATATACGCTTCCCGGGGCTTGTCGGGGTTAGAGCATCAATCGATATTTCGACAGCATTTCCCCTTAATCTGGATTATGCCCAGGGGGGAAATAGGCTATCATCCACGGAGTGCCGAGATGAAAGTCGAGAGAGAGAGAGGTACTGAACCTCCCGGACCGTGTATGTCTGCCACGGGGGCAACGTTCGATTTTCCCTTACGGAAGCTGGCAGAACTCATGCAGTGGCAGAGCCCTCCCGAGCTAAAGGGGTTACTCATAAGTCCGATACGAGACAGTGGAACATAAGGGAGTCTTTCCCCCTTCATATTTATCCCCGGGCCAGGTCTGGTGACTCATGGGTATCCCTGGGTGGGTTTGATCAAGGTGCCGAGGGCTCAATTGGATGGCAAGGTAGTTTCTCGGCGCAGCTCAAGTTGGATGGGATTCCCGGTGCAAAGGCAAGGTGGAAAAGGGGTTCCCGGCGCACCCAAGAGATGGAGTTCCCGGCGCGCCCAAGAGATAGGTTCTCGGCGCGCCCAGGAGATGGTGTTCTCGGCGCAAGAAGGCTTGCACCGAGAACTATTTACCTATTCTACTGTTCGTGGCGCCGGGATGTGTAAGAGACGGCGCCGAGATGGTTTTGAATGGTTTCCAGAGCCCTGTTTTTTTGGGTTTCTTGATGATTCCGGCCAAGGTAGATGGGTTCTGTGGGGTCAAAGTGGATCAGTTCATCAGATTGGAACTGGATTAGGTTTAGGTTCTAAAGGAAGGCCAGGATCGAAGAGGAATTGGGGAAGATCAAGGTCCAGAGGATCCCTGTCACCAGTGTTCGTGCAGAGCCCCAGGGACAGCTTAATGTCGTCTTCAAGTGCCTGCTCCTGGAGGAATTTTGGCAGCACCTCCCCCGGACTTAGCATTTGTCAGGGAATGATAGACAATCACCCACGGAGTGCCGGGGTGAAAGCCAAGAGTAGAGGGGTATTGGACCCCTGACCCATGTACGTGCTTGCAGCACTATCTTAATATCCCCTTAAGGCCATCAGAGCGCGTGCAATGGCAGAGCTCCTTTGGTTAACGGGGTTATGATTAAATCTAGCCCTGGGGGACCGTGTAGGGGAGATTGTCCCCGTTTATTGTTATCTTTGAGGGGTATATGGTGACCCTGGGTGTCCCTCGACAGAATACAGGATTACATTGAGCGGATCATAGGGGTATCTGTATGGCTTCTTGACTGGTAATGGGGGTTCTCATCTGGGGCTCAAGGGATGGAGCATTCATAGCATAAAGGGGCTTATGGCACAAGGGGGTAATTCCCGGCGCCGGAAACCACCGCGCCGGGAAGGGTTCTTCATAAGGCACTATTCTTGGCGCCGGGAAGCTGGCATAGGGAGTTCCCGGCGCGCAAACAGCCGCACCGGGAAGGTTTCTTCAGGGACTACTGTTCTTGGCGCCGGGAAGGTTCCGGGTCTCTGCTCTTGGTTCTTCTGGTTTCGGACAAGGATTCAGGTTGGATTTTCTAGCACAGACGAGGAGGATTAAAAGGTTTTATAGGCGTGAAGGCCAGGGGTTTAAGGGAGGGTAGCATCAGTCGAAGGACAGGATCATCCATCATTAAACCCTCGGGAGATATATGGGGTTTTTTTTGTCACCTGCTGTTCAGACGATCAAGAGATTGATGTCTCTGACCCTGAACAAGCTGGGAGCTCGGCAGAAATCCACGACATGCGAGAAAACTCATCATCAAAGGGAAGGAAGGAGGGGACAGAGCCCAATGACCCATTGAACGAGGGTTGGGGCTCCGTTTTCATCTTTCATGAGAGAACGGACCCGGAGATGTGAAGCATAAACCGAAAATCCGGAGCATCTAAGTAGATAAATGTTTTGAAGAACAGCAGATACAGAGGGGGGGGAGACAGATGGTAGATATTTCAATCACCCAGCACCCAAGTGGGCCATCGTAGTATTTCGTTTCATTACATCATTCCAAAACTCACACCAATCACAAGAAGGGAGTGAGGGAAAAGGAGGTAAAACAGAGGCCGGGATATCCCGGTTACATCCGGTGAATCGAGGTGAAACTCATAGGAATACATAAAGAGAAAAGAAAAGAAACATGGAGGAGGGCGGAGCATTGACTCCTCTCCCTCCCCAGCTGCCTGCCCACCTGGAGCTTCTTCTCCCTTTTTCTTCGGGTTGATCTCTTCTTTCTTTTCTCAGCGGAGGAGGCTCTCTCTCTTTGTTGGTCTCTTTTCTCTTCTTTCTTTCTGGATGAGGTTGCCGGCCTTTTTTCCCGAGCCCCCTTCCTCGTGAGCGAAGAAAATGGGTTTTATAGAACCCTGCTCATTGCAAGGGATATTCGGCGCGACTGCAGCAATGGGGAGGTTCCCGGCGTGCCTACTTTGGTGGGGAGGTTCCCGGCGCGCTACTCTCTCCAAAGCTCTCGGCGCAAGGGGTCTCATTGAAGCCCATTCAATAGGCCCATTTAAGGCTTTTTCCCTTTTAGAGCTCCTATTGTCCTTAGCTTCGTTGAATTCCTTTGATCATATTGGAACTAATGAAGGCCCCTTGTATGCATCATCATCTGAATAATCCGGAGGTTTCTCATCAGTCAACAGACCGGAGTTTCATCAGTATTGCCATTTGGATGATGACAACACCGGACATCAGCCAGGCCTGAAAAGGTCCTGGCCGGGCAAGTAGTTGGTGGTGAGGGCTCTCCCTCAATCCTGACTTTGCATAAATCTTCCAGTCTTCATTGCTGGTCTGGTCTCATCTTTATATTTGTTCATATTTTAGCTGTCAACAAATGCCCCCCACCTGTAGACGGCGTAAGTGTAGAATAAGCGGCACGGTGTCCGCAGGTGTATCTTTAGCTCAATGCTATTGACTCATTCTTTCAGTTATAGCTTGGTAGTATCCCCATACTGGGATTTCATCCTGGCACGATCTTCTTGGCTTGAGCCTCGATCAGCTGAACATATATCGGCTTGAGCCCTGATTAACTGGCACATCTGACATCTGTCGGTTTTGAGCCCTGATTGGCTACATATTTGACTTCTGTCGGCTTTAGGCCCCGATTGGCTGAACATCTGGCATCTGTCGGCTTGAAGCCCCGATCGGCTGAACATCTTGTATCTGTCGGCTTGAAGCCCCGATCGGCTGTACATCTTGCATCTATCGGTTTTAAGCCCCGATTGGCTGAACATCTTGTATCTGTCGGCTTGAAGCCCCGATTGGCTGTACATCTTGCATCTATCAATTTTAGGCCTCGATTGGCTGAACATCTTACTTCACGTGCTATTATTTCCTTCATGTGGAAGAGTGGCAGTCCCAGCAGTCTTTACGCGGATGACCCGTGTTCAGCAGGAGAGCGTCCATCCTCTCAGGGAGAGAATGGGGGACTCGCTCCACCGCATGTCGGTATCTGGTGGGACTGCCTTTGCTGGACTTGTTAGTTAGCGGAAGACATGCTTTTAGGCCATAGCATCATGCGGGAGCGTAGACGAGAGGGGTTCTAGAGGAGCATCTGGAACAGACGAGAGGTCCGTTCCTCAAGGCCGGCCGTGGCGATGTGCCGACCGACCAGTGCATGGTTTCATCGTCGACATTGGGTTTATGTCGATGCAAAGGAGTTTAAGCTTCATCAGAATAGACGTAAGGTCTAAACTGGGTAGGTTCATTGCAGGTGGGACATGAAAGGATATGTAGTTTCATTAGAACAGACGTAAGGTCTATCCCGGTAGGGTTTTACCGTGGATCGGGTAAGGTGCAGGTCGATCAACAGCTGGTTTCATCATCGATATTGGGTTTATATCGACGCAAAAAAAAGTGTTATAAGTTTCATCAGAATAGACGAAAGGTCTAAACTGGCAGGGTTTCATCATTGATCGGGCGAGGTGCCGGTCGATCAACAGCTGGTTTTATCATCGATATTGGGTTTATATCGATGCAAAGAGAGTGTTATAAGTTTCATCAGAATAGACGTAAGGTCTAAACTGGGTAGGGTTTCATCATTGATCGGGCAAGGTGCCGGTCGATCAATAGCTGGTTTCATCATCGATATTGGGTTTATATCGATGCAAAGAAAATGTTACAAGTTTCATCAGAATAGACGAAAGGTCTAAACTGGCAGGGTTTCATCATTGATCGGGCGAGGTGCCGGTCGATCAACAGCTGGTTTCATCATCGATATTGGATTTATATCGAAGCGAAGATAGTTTTATAAGTTTCATCAGAATAGACGTAAGGTCTAAACTGGGTAGGGTCTCATCATTGATCGGGCGAGGTGCCGGTCGATCAATAACTGGTTTCATCATCGATATTGGGTTTATATAGATGCAAAAAAGTTTCATAGGTGTCATCAGAATAGACGTAAGGTCTAGACTGGGTAGAGTCTCATCATTGATCGGGCGAGGTGCCGGTCGATCAATAGATGGTTTCATCATCGATATTGGGTTTATATCGATGCAAAAAAAAAGTGTTATAAGTTTCATCAGAATAGACGAAAGGTCTAAACTGACAGGGTTTCATCATTGATCGGGCGAGGTGCCGGTCGATCAACAGTTGGTTTCATCATCGATACTGGGTTTATATCGATGCAAAGAAAGTGTTATAAGTTTCATCAGAATAGACGTAAGGTCTAAACTGGGTAGGGTTTCATCATTGATCGGGCGATGCGCCAGTCGACCAATAGCTGGTTTCATCATCGATATTGGGTTTATATCGACGCAAGGATTTCATAAGTTTCATCAGAATAGACGTAAGGTCTAAACTGGATAGTGTTTCATCATTGATCGGGCGGGGTGCCGGTCGATCAATAGCTGGTTTAATCACCGATATTGGGTTTATATCGATGCAAAGAAGTTTCATAGGTTTCATCAGAATAGACGTAAGGTCCAAACTGGATAGGGTTTCATCATTGATCGGGCGAGGTGCCGGTCGATCAATTGCTAGTTTCATCATCGATGTTGGGTTTATATCGACGCAAGGATTTCATAGATTTCATCAGAATAGACGTAAGGTCTAAACTGGGCAGGGTCTCATCATTGATCGGGCGAGGTGCCGGTCGATCAATAACTGGTTTCATCATCGACATTGGGTTTATATCGATGCAAAGAAAGTGTTATAAGTTTCATCAAAATAGACGAAAGGTCTAAACTGGCAGGGTTTCATCATTGATCGGGCGAGGTGCCGGTCGATCAACAGCTGGTTTCATCATCGATATTGGGTTTATATCGATGCAAGGAGAGTTTGTGTTTTCATCAGAATGGACGTAAGGTCCAGACTGGGTAGGGTTTAAACTGGACATGGTTTCATCACTGATCGGGCGAGGTGCCAGTCGATCAGTGGTTGGTTTCATCGTCGATATTGGGTTTATATCGGCGCAAGGATTTCATAAGTTTCATCAGAATAGACGTAAGGTCTAAATTGGACAGGATTTTATCATTGATCGGGCGAGATGCCGGTCGATCAATAGCTGGTTTCATCATCGATATTGGGTTTATATCGATGCAAAGAAATTTCATAGGTTTCATCAGAATAGACGTAAGGTCTAAACTGGATAGGGTTTCATCATTGATCGGGCGATGCGCCGGTCGATCAATAGCTGGTTTCATCATCGATATTGAGTTTATATCGACGCAAGGAATTTCATAGTTTTCATCAGAATAGACGTAAGGTCTAAACTGGATAGGGTTTCATCATTGATCGGGCGATGCACCGGTCGATCAATAGCTGGTTTCATCATCGATATTGAGTTTATATCGACGCAAGGATTTCATAAGTTTCATCAGAATAGACGTAAGGTCTAAATTGGATAGAGTTTCATCACTGATCGGGCGAGATGCCGATCGATCAAGGGAAGGTTTAAGAGTTTCATCAGGACAGACGTAAGGTCTGAGCTGGCCAGGCTTTATCAGAATGGTGATGGGTTTCATTATCGGTGGGACATTTGCAAGAGGGTATGTAGATTTCATCAGGTTAAACGTAAGGTCTGCCCTGGAAAGGTTTTATCATCGGTGGGGCGTGGAGCCAGCTGACCGACGGAAGGCTTCATAAGTGAAGGGGAGGTGAAGGCAGCGTGCCGGTTGGCATGGAACTTTTGAATCACCACATTACCGACCCAAGTGCCCTTTCGGGTTTTCACCGGAGCCAGCCCCCTCTTGCTTTTCCCCACATGCCCTTTCAGGTTTTCACGTGGCGGGGTACCCGATTTTGCCTGCAGTGCCCTTTCGGGTTTTCACCACAGCTGGGTTTTGGCCATTTTTGCCCTTGCTCAGAGTGCCTGAACAAGTCTAGCGGGGCATCTCTATTTTTAGCCCCCATTTTGTCTCTTTTTTGTTTTACTTTGGCTTTGTAATCCATGTGCTCAGCTTGTGTATGTATCATCATTGATGTGGGTGCCAACACCAATGCAAGGGGCATATGGTTTCATCATCCACCTAAGCGGAAAGACTTGAGTGTGTTTTACGGCTTAGGCGCGAAGCCGTTTGCCGGGAGCCTGGCTGCATCGTTGATGTGGGGATTACCATCAACACAAGGGAATAGGATTTCATCATCCATCCAGACAGAAGGTCCAGATTGACTTTGAGAATGTGGGTAGCATCTTCATCAGAGCAGACGGAATGTCTACTCCGGACGGGTTTTAGCATTGGTCAGGCGGCGTACCGCTCCATTAGTAGCTGCTCTTATCATCGATATTGGGTCTATATCGAAGCAAGGATTTCATGGGCTTCATCAGGGTAGACGTAGGGTCTAAACTGGATAGGTTTCATCATTGATCGGGCAGTGTGCCAATCGACCAATAGCGGGTTTCATCATCGGTATTGGGTTCATACCAATGCAAGGATTTCATATGTTTCATCGGGATAGACGTAAGGTCTAAACCGGACAGATTTCATCATTGATCGGGCAGTGCGCCAATCGATCAACGGGGTTTCATCATAGCGGGACGTATGGTAGGTTTTATCAGAATAGATGTAAGATCTAGACTGGATGGGATTCATCGTGGTGGATCTTAGACAAAAACAAGTGGAAATGTTTTATTAGAACAGATGGAAGGTCTATTCCGAGGTGGGATTTTTAGCATTGATCGAGGCAATACGCCTTGCGATCAACGGGGTTTCATCATCAGTGGGACATGCGGTGGATGGCGGCCCAGGCATGAAGCTGCTGCCAGGAATGTAGACTAGCTTAACAGGGACGAAGAGTCCAGGTTAAAGAAACAGACCGGCCGATCTCGTCGATGATGACAAGGGACAATAAATTGTTGGACAGGATTTCTGGTGGGACTTTATGATGATCGTCCTTCTCAGAGTTTTATCAGGAAGGGTGAAAAGGGAACTTTAAATTACCACGTTACTGGCTTAAGCGCCCTTTCGGATTTTCACCGGAGCCAGCCCCCTCTTGCTTTTGCCCACGCACCCTTTCAGGTTTTCACGTGGCGGGGTACCCGATTTTGCCTGCAGTGCCCTTTCGGGTTTTCACCACAGCTGGGTTTTGGACCATTTTTGCACTTGTTCCTAATATAGGAGCAAGTCTGGCGGGGTATCTATTTTTAACCCCATTTTTACTTTCTTTTATTCTCTCTTTTTTTTTAGAGGGTGACAGGTCGGAATGCCACTAGATCAAGATAAGGGTAGTTCGGCCAGGGCGGAGTGCCGCTAGACCAAGAAAATGGTAGCTCGGCTAGGGCAGAGTGCCACTAGACCAAGAAAGGGTAGCTCGGCTAGGGCGGAGTGCCGCTAGACCAAGAAAGGGGTAGCTCGGCTAGGGTGGAGTGCCGCTAGATCAAGAAAAAGGGTAGCTCGGCTAGGGCAGAGTGCCGCTAGACCAAGAAATGGGTAGCTCGGCTAGGGCGGAGTGCCACTAGATCAAGATAAGGGTAGTTCGGCCAGGGCGGAGTGCCGCTAGACCAAGAAAGGGGTAGCTCGGCTAGGGCGGAGTGCCGCTAGACCAAGAAAAAGGGTAGCTCGGCTAGGGCGGAGTGCCACTAGACCAAGAAAGGGTAGTTCGGCTAGGGCGGAGTGCCGCTAGACCAAGAAAAGGGTAGCTCGGCTAGGGCTGAGTGCCGCTAGACCAAGAAAAGGGTAGCTCGGCTAGGGCGGAGTGCCGCTAGGCCAAGAAAAGGGTAGCTTGGCTAGGGCGGAGTGCCGCTAGACCAAGAAAAGGGTAGCTCGGCTAGGGCGGAGTGCCACTAGACCAAGAAAAGGGTAGCTTGGCTAGGGCTGAGTGCCGCTAGACCAAGAAAAGGTAGCTCGGCTAGGGCGGAGTGTCACTAGACCAAGAAAAGGGTAGTTCGGCTAGGGCTGAGTGCCGCTAGACCAAGAAAAGGGTAGCTCGGCTAGGGCTGAGTGCCGCTAGACCAAGAAAGAGGTAGCTGGGCTAGGGCGGAGTGCCGCTAGGCCAAGAAAAGGGTAGCTGGGCTAGGGCGGAGTGCCGCTAGACCAAGAAAAGGGTAGCTCGGCTAGGGCGGAGTGCCGCTAGACCAAGAAAAGGGTGGCTCGGCTAGGGCTGAGTGTCGCTAGACCAAGAAAAGGTACCTCGGCTAGGGCGGAGTGCCACTAGACCAAGAAAAGGGTAGTTCGGCTAGGGCGGAGTGCCGCTAGACCAAGAAAAGGGTAGCTCAGCTAGGGCTGAGTGCCGCTAGACCAAGAAAGAGGTAGCTTGGCTAGGGCGGAGTGCCGCTAGGCCAAGAAAAGGGTAGCTTGGCTAGGGCGGAGTGCCGCTAGACCAAGAAAAGGGTAGCTCGGCTAGGGCGGAGTGCCACTAGACCAAGAAAAGGGGTAGCTCGGCTAGGGCGGAGTGTCACTAGACCAAGAAAGTGGTAGCTCGGCTAGGGCGGAGTGCCGCTAGACCAAGAAAGAGGTAGCTCGGCTAGGGCGGAGTGCCGCTAGACCAAGAAAGAGGTAGCTCGGCTAGGGCGGAGTGCCGCTAGGCCAAGAAAAGGGTAGCTCGGCTAGGGCGGAGTGCCGCTAGACCAAGAAAGAGTTAGCTCGGCTAGGGCGGAGTGCCCCTAGACCAAGAAAGAGGTAGCTCGGCTAGGGCGGAGTGCCGCTAGACCAAGAAAGAGGTAGCTCGGCTAGGGCGGAGTGCCACTAGACCAAGAAAGGGATAGCTCGGCTAGGGCGGAGTGCCACTAGACCAAGAAAAGGGTAGCTCGGCTAGGGCGGAGTGCCGCTAGACCAAGAAAGAGGTAGCTCGGCTAGGGCGGAGTGCCACTAGACATGAAAGGGGTAGCTCGGCTAGGGCGGAGTGCCACTAGACCAAGAAAGGGGTAGCTCGGCTAGGGCGGAGTGCCGCTAGACCAAGAAAGAGGTAGCTCGGCTAGGGCGGAGTGCCGCTAGACCAAGAAAGAGGTAGCTCGGCTAGGGCGGAGTGCCACTAGACCAAGAAAATGATAGCTCGGCTAGGGCGGAGTGCCACTAGACTAAGAAAAGGGTAACTTGGCTAGGGCGGAGTGCCGCTAGACCAAGAAAGAGGTAGCTCGGCTAGGGCGGAGTGCCGCTAGACCAAGAAAGAGGTAGCTCACCCGATTACTCGGGGAATGTCGGTTGTGCTGTATGATACAGCTTTAGATGCCTTCCGTTGAGCGGTGAGAATTGAATTTCCCCTCGATGGTTGACAACCACGTAGGCTCCTCCTTCGTAGACCCTCTGTATCACATAAGGACCTTCCCAATTAGCATTCAGCTTCCCTTTTGGGTTGGACGCCATGACTTCTTTCTTCTTGACCATGACGAGGTCACCTTTCTTGAATTCTCATCCTCTTACGAGTTTGTTAAATGCATTAGCCATGCGGGCCTGATAGATTTGGATATTCTTCTGAGCTTGGAGGCGCTTCCCTTCCAATTCAGCCAATTCCTCTAATCTTCTTTCTGCGTTGGTCTGTTCGCCACGGGACAGGCCATATTGGACTACCACTCTGAGTGACGGGACTTCCAGCTCTAGCGGAACCACTGCCTCTGAGCCGTATACCAGTGAGTATGGTGAGCATCCTGTAGGTGTCTTGAAGACGGTGCGGTACGCCCATAGAGCTTCATACATTTTTTCTTCCCAGTCATTTTTGTTGGAACTGACGACCTTGGCCAGCAGGGTGCACAAAGTCTTGTTAAAAGCTTCCGCCAACCCGTTTGCCTGTGGATTGTAAGGAGTGGAAGTCCTCCACTCGATTTTATACTTCTCGGCAAGCCGATAGACCTTCTGATTTCTGAAATGGCTTCCATTATCAGATATTATTCGGCTGGGGATCCCGAACCGGAAGATAATATTCTGCTTGATGAATCTGGCGACCAGCTCACCAGTCACTTCTCTTAATGCTACAGCCTCCGCCCATCGGGAGAAGTAATCTGTTATGGCCAATATGTACTTATGTCCAGCCGAGGAAGTCGGCAGTGGCCCGACTACATCAGTTCCCCATTATGCAAATGGCCAACTAGGAACTGTAGGGTGCAGAGTCGTAGGAGGCCTTCTAGGCACGGTAGCATGCTCCTGACATTTCTGGCATGACTTTGCGAATTTACAGCAGTCTTCAAACATGGTGGGCCAATAATAGCCCAGCTTCTTGATTTTTATCTTCATCTTGGGACCAGCCTGGTGGGCACCTGCTGTTCCGGCATGTATTTCTTTCATTGCTTGCCAAGCTTCCTCAGTGGACAGGCAGCGGAGTATAATCTTCTTGCGTGCATCTGCCATTATTCGGAACAAAGTTTCATTCCTGAACTCATAAGAATCTTTGATTCTCAGAAGTTTCATCTTTTCTTCTCTTTTCTACGGCAGCTGTTGGTGCAGAAACCACTGTAGCAAGTGCTGTCTCCAATCAGACGCATGTACCGTGCTGACAGTAGCAACTTCGCCTTCTTCGGGGCATCCTTCTAGCATGCTGGGGACTTGTCGCCGGTTCATAACAGCAATGTTCAGTGTCTCATTTGGTGGGACTGCTAGTGAGCTGGCCAGCTTTGCCAGTGCATCAGCTTGGGCATTGTGCCCACGGCCCACATGCTTGAGCTCAATATGATAGAATTTCACGATAAGGCGCACAGCTTTCTGGTGGTAGGGATTCAATTCTGGCTTCCGCACTTCGAACTCCCCTTGGATTTGTTTTATTATCAACATCGAATCCCCGAATACCTGAAGCATCTGGATACCCATGCTGAGGCTGATATGCAGACCGATTATCAGAGCTTCGTACTCAGCTTCATTATTGGTGCAGGGCTTGTTTATAGAACAGGAAGTATGCACGACCTCCCCTTCTGGCGACTTCAGCACAATACCGGCCCCGGCCCGTATTCTGGTCTTTCCATCGGAGTCTATCTCTGTTCTAGATGCTCCATCAAAGAATAGCTGCCACATAACTGGCCGAGCCTGGCAAGCTTCGAGTATCTCATCATCGGGTAACTCAGTCCCTAGCATGTCATTTTCCGGCACAAGATGCTCTGCGAAGAAATCAGCCACGGCCTGTCCTTTTATCGCCCTCTGGGGTGTATAGGTAATATCGAATTCCATCAGGATCACTGCCCATTTGCCCAACCGGCCCTTCAGTACTGGCTGAGTCAATATGTATTTGAGCGGATCTGCTGCAGATATCAATCTGACTTCATGTGACAACATATAGTGCCGGAGTTTCTTGATGGCAAAGACTAGTGCCAAGCATGTCTTTTCTATGTAGTTGTAGCTCTCTTCAGTTCTAATCAGCCTCCTACTCAAGTAGTACAAGGCTTGCTCTTTGCCTTCTTCATTTATTTGTGCCAGCATTGCCCCCAGGGAACAGTGTGTGGCCGCGATATACAGTATCAAGGGCCTGCCCTTAACTGGTGCCCCCAGCACTGGAGGGGTCTTGAGATATTCTTTCAGCTTCTCAAAGGCTTCCTGACATCCATCGTCCCAGAGGAACGGTACATCTTTCATCATGAGCTTGTGAAAGGGGTGGCATCTTCCCGACAGATTCGATATAAATCATCGGATATAGGCCAAACACCCTTGCAAAGATCTTAGCTCGGGCAGACTCCTTGGTGGAGGGAGCTCCTGGATAGCCTTAATCTTGGATGGGTCAATTTCAATGCCCCTATGCCGGACAATAAACCCGAGGAACTTCCCGCTGGACACGCCAAAGGCGCATTTCATAGGATTCATCTTGAGTTCATATTTGCGCAGCCTCTGGAATACTATCCTCAGGTCCTGCTTCTGGTGGTTTTCACTACCAGATCATCAATGTAGCACTCTACTTTCTTGAAGAGAAAATCATCAAAGATCTTTGTCATAGCTCTTTGGTAGGTAGCGCCGACATTCTTGAGGCCAAACGGCATCCTTTTGTAGTGGAATATCCCCTTCGAGTGCGGAATGCAGTGTGCACTCTGTCTTCTTCAGCAATCCAGATTTGGTTGTATCCGGATGACCCATCCATGAATGACAGGGCTTCATGACCAGTAGTCGTATCAATCATCACTTCAGTGATTGGCACTGGGAAATCATCTTTCGGGCAAGCCTTATTAAGGTCTTGAAAATCAACACATATTCTGATCTGCCCATTTTTCTTCTTTACGGGCACTATATTGGCTAGCCATGTAGTATACTGATTTTCTTCAACAAAGCCTACATCAATCAGCTTGTCGACCTCTTTATTAACTTGATTTATCAACTCAGGGCGCATTCTCCTGGGCGGCTGCTTTACAGGGTTAGCCTCTGGGTTTATTGCTAACCGGTGCTGTGCCACATCAGAACTCAGTCCCGGCATTTCATCATATGTCCATGCAAAGCAGTCTCGGAATTCTTTCAAGAACTGTATATAATGTTCCCTGGCAGCTGGCTCTAGCAGTGCACTGAGGAATGTCGGCCTGGGCTCATCTGCCGTCCCTAGATTTATTTCCACGAGCTCATCAACGGTGGCCTGGCCACCATCTTCGACTTCGGGCGGGGCTTCTTGCAAGTCAATAAAGCCTCCCGGGATATAATCCTCTTCGATCTCATGATTTTTGGTTCCGTCATACTGGTCATCGGCGGATGTTGGCTCATCATATAAGGCTGATACTGTTGGATTCTGTTCGGTCTGCCCCGAGGATGTGACCGGTTCAGAAGGAAACCCAAAGGTGGACTCCTCCGCCCCTAGAGGTTCTTCTGGTGCAGGCCCCCCTGAGAGATCATCATTCTGTAGGGCCCGGACTTCTTCTAGAATGCGCTCAAACTCCAGGCATTCTCTTAGCTCGTTGGCTATTTGGTCTTCATCCGGGGTTCCCGTATCAAACTTTGCTTCAGCATGGAACAGATCCTCTTTGCAAGGTAGGTCTTCCCAGCACCAACCTTTCTTTGTTTCATCAGATGTCCCCGTCTCTGGCTGACTGTCTGGGGCTTCATTGTTCATTTTATGGATTGATAAATGATTTCTTCATCTTCCGAGGGGTACTTGTCATATCCCACCTTGGGAGGGTCTTCATGCTGGTAGGAGACAGAGATGACGTCCACCTCGGCTTCATAGTATTCTTGAAGGGTATAACCCAATCCCGGGTGCTGAGTGATCTTCCTCAGTTCTTTATTATCCCGGGGCAGATCCCATAGCTCCTGGAACGCCTTCTTTTGGGCAACAGGTTGTAATGATGACATCTGCATCTTAGAGAACATCTGCGAAACCCGTTGGGTAGTATAGTCCAAGCCCGTGATCGGCACCATCCGATTTGCAGATTCTTCAGGGACCATGCAGTCTTGATCATCATCTTCGACTGGCTCCCCGGTGTAGAATATGATAGGAGGCTCGCAGAAGTGAGGGACCTCCATAGTCTTTAATGGTAGCACCGTCTGGTATTCTATGCTGGCAATGGGCTTGATTAAACCCTGCGGAACCCCCACCTGTATGTACTTTTCTTTCATTTCTTCGTCAGTATCATCTAGGTGGATGCTGGGAGGGGTGATCCGAGCAAAGTCACCAACATAAGAAATGTGAGATACTTCATGTTTCTTAATATAGCCCCTTGGTGGCGGCAGAGACCAATTTCTTGCCTTCGTCACCGGCTTCTTCTGGCTGACCACAGCCTCTTTCTCTTCACCCTTTTGCGACACCTCCGTGTAGTAGGATGCATCGAGCATGTGACACTCGAATACTTCGAAGGGATGCAGATCCGCAAACACCCTTTCTTCTTTTCCTTCGTGGCAGTATTTAATACACTGATGCAGCGTGGACGGCACTATCTGATATTCATGCAGCCACGGTCTCCCCAGCAGGGCCTTATATGTGGTGTTGGAGTCGATTACATAGAATCGCACCACAGTAGTGAGGTCCCCCAATGTGAGGTTGAAATCAGCCACCCCAAGGGGCGTCTCACATTTCTGGTTGAATCCTGCAATTTTCATGTCTCTGACTTTGGTAAGCTGCAGATCAAAGTAATATTTTTGGTAAATGCAGTATGGGAGAATGTTCACAGCAGCTCCGGGATCTATCAGTATCCTGCTTAGTGGCTGACAGTTCAGGGAGCCCCTCATATACAGCGGTCTGTTATGGCCGGAATTCGGAATTAGCATATCATCCTCTGTGAATGTGACTGACGGCCCAGAATTCACTTCTGTCAAGAGTGCTTCATACTGTGCCGGCGACTGCAAGGCATCAACAATCACTTGGCGAGCTTCTTCACTCAGAGAGAGAATCTCCCAGATGGAGAATCTGGTAGGGAGCTTCTTTAGCATTTTCATGATCCGACTGCCCACCCGGACATTAGATAGTCTCATTTCTTCCGCCCATCGGGGTTTTGGAGGTTCATGTGATGCCTGTGGCCTCTGTTGCCCAGTGCTGGTTTCATTCTCTTGACCGGCTTCTTGGGGGACCTTTTCTGTGACAATGGCCCCTGGTGTTGTTGGAGGGCTATCCTCCTCTTTCTCATTCTGCTTGTAGGCTACAGATGCTAACTGCTGAGGTCTCTTGCCTTTATCCGGCCTATCCTGCGTTGACTGCTCATTTTCCAGACTGGACAGAAATTCCAGAAATGTTGGAGCCTGACCTCCTTTCTTCTCTTTCTGGTACAAGCTAGCAGGGGGAGGAATCTGAACACCCCGCACCTCTGGTTCAGGAATCTGGTAGGGTTGTTCCCCTCTGAACATAATGTTATGATTGGCTGGCGGTGGGCGCCCCCACCTTCTTCCGGAGCGTGTTGCATGTGCTGAGGTTGAGGCCTCGGCATGGTTGGCTTCTAGCGGGGCATTTGATGTTTCAGCCTCATCATTCTCCCTGGGCAAGGTAAAGAGTACCGACAGGGTGTTACATTGTACTGTCATGACTCCCTTTTCCTTTTTGCATTTGGACCGTCTCTTCTTCTTTTGGGAATTTGGCTTCTTTGGCTCTTGCCCCCAGAAAGGCTCAGCCTCATCTTCTCCCTGTTCTGCCCCCGGTTGCTCTTTAATTTTCAATTCTTCGAGCTGTTCCCAGAGTATACAGTCTTTCACCAGCAGGTGCCCGGGCTTTTTCTGTTCATATTCATCGAGCCCATTAATATACTGCTGTAAACGCCTGGCTGCAGGACTTACTTCCTTATGTGCAGGTAGGGGGACTTGTCTTCTCCGGTTATGAGTGGGGATCCGGATGACTGGCCCTGTCTCAGCTGTGTGCCATACTGGCTTTATTGGAGGTGGTTCGGGCTTGGTGTGACACCGCGAATAACTGCTCCACTGGTATTAGCTGCGGGAGTTTTCTTTCTATTCTTTATTGGCTTCATGTGCCACCCTTCTTGATCCTTCAGTGGGGTGAGGAAGCAAGCTTCATAAGTATGCCTGGTGCATTCTTCGACGGCTTCCTTAGGCAGCTGCTGGTAGACTGAAATCATATTGGCGGCCATTTTTAAGGCCGGAGGCTCATGTGGACGAGGTGGCTCTACCTGGTAATCTCCCAGCTGTAGCTCGCCCTTTTTGACCATGCCTTCCATAATATCTTTGAAGACGTAACAATCTTCAATTGCGTGCCCCAGCGCACGGTGATATGGACAGAACAGTGGATCACCTTTCTTTGCCGCGTCCTCGGGTCTCTTTGGCTCAGGCAATATTACTTTGTTGAACTTGTATGCCCAGTTGAATAGCGCGGCTGCCTTATCTTTCGGGAAAGAGTATGCCTTTCTCATTTTGTTTCTCAAAGAGACCTTATCTTTTCTTTCTGCTGTGTCTGCTGGCGGGGGAACTTCATCTGCCCCCTTTTTCCCTTTCTGTTGTTCAAAGGTTCTGAAATCGACGGTGTTAGCCTCAGAGTGCGATGGTCGTCGATCATTAGATTTACCTTTCGGCATAGTGGGAGCATTGGTAGTCGGACGCTTGGACAGGAACGTCTCAACTTCTGCCACTATATTGTTTAGCCGGTCAAATGTTCTGACATCTGCACCGATCATCTTTTCTAGTACCTCTCTCCTGAGGCTCTACTTACATATTTGCACTGCATCTTCTTGATGAGGAGGTCTTCTGTATCTCATAGCTAAGTTCCTCCACCTTTTGATGTAGTCCAGTGCTGTTTCATCTTGCCTTTGCCTGGTTGCATATAGCTCTGCTATTGTAATTTCTCTTTCCGTGACATGAAATCTATCGCGGAACTTCCTTTGCATATCAGGCCAATCGGTCACTGATCCAGCCGGCAGGCTTGAATACCATTCAAAGGCTAACCCAGTGAGGGATGAGCCAAAGAACTTAAGCAGATAAGCTTCCTCAGCTGCCAAGTCGCCCATAATTGTGGTATAGTAAGCTATGTGCTCCCTGGGGGAGCCCTGGCCAATAAATTTTTCAAACTTCGGCAGCTTATTGACGCCTGGTGGTAGTTTCTTAGCAGCATACTGGGGAGGATACGGTACCTTGTACACATCGTAGGTACCAGCATCATCACCAGTCTTTTCAGACAGCTTCATCTCCACAATCTTTTCAATCATCAGCTTGTGGGCTACGGCTGGATCTATGTTCTCCGGGAAGAAGTGAGCTTGTTGCTGACTGTAAGGAGTTGTCATCACCGTTGCGCGCAAGGTGGGCATGGTGGGCTGTGTCTGAGACACAGAGGGCTGAGCTGTTGTTTGCTGTAGAACAGGTTGGCTCGGTGCTTTGCCCTTATCGGCCGGGAGAGGATTAGCTGGGATAGCCATTTCTGTTGAGCTGGAAGTCTGCCCCACAGGCTCGGCTTGCTTGGAGACCGGTGTAGCTTCCTGCCTCTCATTCAGCTATCTTCTGAGAGCACTGATCTCTTGTTGATATCTTCTAAACATCATCTGGATCATGGGATCCAGGGTTGACGGGATCTGCATCTCTTGTGAAGTCCCTTCAACGTCATCGACGAAGGGATTGTCTTCCTCTTCTGTTGTCACCACATTCACTGTCATGGTGGTGATCTTGCGGGCTTCATCATCAGTCTTTATTTTCTTTGGCCGCCTGACTTCTCCTTGTGACGGGGCCTGGTCTGGTTGCCAGTCTAAGCAGTTCATCTGGCAGAGTCGGTAACATGTCCCGCCTTTTGACAAGTCCGGCCATGTTGCAGGCGAAGATCTGCATCTTCTCCCTCTGCCTATAGACTTTCCTTTTCACCTGGTCGGGATATTTAAGCCAGTCGAAGACCGATATTCTTTCTTCAGCTTCTTCCATGTGCAGGTCCCCTTCCTCATATCTGGCTCTGTGGCCCTCTTCATAGTCGTTGAAATCAGAGGAGGAAACTCCGAGCATTGGTTCTTGAAAGGTTTCTTCTCTTTCTTCATCCATGGTGCCCAAGGCACGAGATAGTCTTCGCTGCCCGAGGGAGGAATTCCCCAGGTAATGAAGATAGTCTTGAGCCACCTGCTTCATTTCTTCTTGACTGTGCCTTCGCCACTCCGGTCGGGGCATCAGTCTTTCCTGGCCTTTCTGCTGAGAAGCCAGTCTCGCCACCTGAGCAGTCAGATGCTCGGCTTTGGAATATTTGAATATGTCGGCCTGTCTAGCACAGGCTCTCGATCTTCTTGAAATGGTAACAGTGACTGGTTCACTTATTCTCATTTTTTCTTCCTCCCTGAACCTTCTGCTCCCATCCTGGCGGCGGTTGGTAGCAACAGCATAGTTCTTCCTTTCCCATCTTTTGCCCCCGGCCATGGGGTGGGTGACCATGAGGTCTTCTTTTTTCTCATATCTTCTGCCCCTCATCCTGGGGCGAGTAGCAGTCATATTCCTTCCTTCATTCTCTTTCTCATCTCTCCTACCCCGACCCCTGGGGTGAACAGCAACAGCCTCTCTTTCATCTTTTCTTTCTCCTCTTCTGCTCCCTGCTCTGAAGCGGGCAATAGCAGCATCATCAATTTTTTCTTCATCTTGAGCTGGGGCCCAGCTCTGGATTTTCTTCGGCCGCCAGATCTGCCTGAATTTGAGCGGCTTTGGTGCCAGTGGCCTTCTATCTCCATGTTCCATGTCGGCCCTCCTAGTAGCCAGTACTCGGAACCTATTGGTGGTAGGTACCATTGGGACGATCACATCCGGCTTGACCTCCCTTGGGCAACCATTGAGGTTCGCCCGGATATCTCCAATCAGCATTGTCTTCCCCGAATTGGATATCCGACGACCCGCAGTAGTGGATCGGACTCTCCGGTCGGATCTTCTTCCTTTTCTAGCAGCAGTAGAGGGTATGCTCCTCCTTGCTTCGTGATGGACAAAGCAGGACACGACCCTAGGAGTATTCTTCATCACCGGGCTCTTCTTGGGACCGGTAGCTTGCGGTGACGTCTCGACAACAGCTTTTGGCTCCTGGTTGCCGATCTCGAGCAGATCAGTGAAAATGAGGCCCAGGCAGTTGGGCATTCCGACAGCAGTCGGCATCGATCCGAATGAAAGAGGTATCGCCAGGTAGCCTTCTCGAACATGTGCCTCGACCGCTTGCTGGTCAAAGCACACAGACATGATTCCAGCCGTCATTCTAGCTTCCGGAAAATGGAGAAAGCACACAAAATCAAAAATTTGAGGGGGGGCCCACCGGGCCTACTATTTTGGCGTAGAGATGAAGGGAGACTATGTCCCACCGGGCATGCCAGACTTGTGGACGCGGATTCTTTTCCGTCAGTGGAATGTTTCATTGGTTAGATTTATTAGGCGTGCCAGTCACTAGAGTGACAATTTTTATTATGCGCTCGACTTGACTTGGTCAGTCAATTGTGAAGTCTGAGTCGGGACCAGAAGTCCGTCATACCATAAAGGCTATGACGTTAATTACGCCCTTCCTAAGAAGAACAACCCTTGATTAAACTCCAAAATAGGAGGCCACTTGGGGCGGTTGAAAATGACGGTGCATAACATTGAAGTTGTTGTTATTCTAATAAGGTAATTGAATAAACGACAAATTATTAAATCAGCATGACCCCTTTGTGTGGGTCGTACCGGGCAGAGATAGGACACCGTCTACGCAGTGGCGGGGCGGGGCCTGGACGATCATCGGAGACATGTCCCCTTTCACGTTTCTCATCCGGCCAAGGGCCTCGAGGTATTTGTATCCCCCGAAGAATTGAGCCAGACGGGAGGTGTATGATATACGCTTCCCGGGGCTTGTCGGGGTTAGAGCGTCAATCGATATTTCGACAGCATTTCCCCTTAATCTGGATTATGCCCAGGGGGGAAATAGGCTATCATCCACGGAGTGCCGAGATGAAAGCCGAGAGAGAGAGAGGCCTGAACCTCCCGGACCGTGTATGTCTACCATGGGGGCAACGTTCGATTTTCCCTTACGGAAGCTGGCAGAACTCATGCAGTGGCAGAGCCCTCCCGAGCTAAAGGGGTTACTCATAAGTCCGATACGAGACAGTGGAACATAAGGGAGTCTTTCCCCCTTCATATTTATCCCCGGGCCAGGTCTGGTGACTCATGGGTATCCCTGGGTGGGTTTGATCAAGGTGCCGAGGGCTCAATTGGATGGCAGGGTAGTTTCTCGGCGCAGCTCAAGTTGGATGGGATTCCCGGTGCAAAGGCAAGGTGGAAAAGGGGTTCCCGGCGCACCCAAGAGATGGAGTTCCCGGCGCGCCCAAGAGATAGGTTCTCGGCGCGCCCAGGAGATGGTGTTCTCGGCGCAAGAAGGCTTGCACCGAGAACTATTTACCTATTCTACTGTTCGTGGCGCCGGGATGTGTAAGAGACGGCGCCGAGATGGTTTTGAATGGTTTCCAGAGCCCTGTTTTTTTGGGTTTCTTGATGATTCCGGCCAAGGTAGATGGGTTCTGTGGGGTCAAAGTGGATCAGTTCATCAGATTGGAACTGGATTAGGTTTAGGTTCTAAAGGAAGGCCAGGATCAAAGAGGAATTGGGGAAGATCAAGGTCCAGAGGATCCCTGTCACCAGTGTTCGTGCAGAGCCCCAGGGACAGCTTAATGTCGTCTTCAAGTGCCTGCTCCTGGAGGAATTTTGGCAGCACCTCCCCCGGACTTAGCATTTGTCAGGGAATGATAGACAATCACCCACGGAGTGCCGGGGTGAAAGCCAAGAGTAGAGGGGTATTGGACCCCTGACCCATGTACGTGCTTGCAGCACTATCTTAATATCCCCTTAAGGCCATCAGAGCGCGTGCAATGGCAGAGCTCCTTTGGTTAATGGGGTTATGATTAAATCTAGCCCTGGGGGACCGTGTAGGGGAGATTGTCCCCGTTTATTGTTATCTTTGAGGGGTATATGGTGACCCTGGGTGTCCCTCGACAGAATACAGGATTACATTGAGCGGATCATAGGGGTATCTGTATGGCTTCTTGACTGGTAATGGGGGTTCTCATCTGGGGCTCAAGGGATGGAGCATTCATAGCATAAAGGGGCTTATGGCACAAGGGGGTAATTCCCGGCGCCGGAAACCACCGCGCCGGGAAGGGTTCTTCATAAGGCACTATTCTTGGCGCCGGGAAGCTGGCATAGGGAGTTCCCGGCGCGCAAACAGCCGCACCGGGAAGGTTTCTTCAGGGACTACTGTTCTTGGCGCCGGGAAGGTTCCGGGTCTCTGCTCTTGGTTCTTCTGGTTTCGGACAAGGATTTAGGTTGGATTTTCTAGCACAGACGAGGAGGATTAAAAGGTTTTATAGGCGTGAAGGCCAGGGGTTTAAGGGAGGGTAGCATCAGTCGAAGGACAGGATCATCCATCATTAAACCCTCGGGAGATATATGGGGGTTTTTTTGTCACCTGCTGTTCAGACGATCAAGAGATTGATGTCTCTGACCCTGAACAAGCTGGGAGCTCGGCAGAAATCCACGACATGCGAGAAAACTCATCATCAAAGGGAAGGAAGGAGGGGACAGAGCCCAATGACCCATTGAACGAGGGTTGGGGCTCCGTTTTCATCTTTCATGAGAGAACGGACCCGGAGATGTGAAGCATAAACTGAAAATCCGGAGCATCTAAGTAGATAAATGTTTTGAAGAACAGTAGATATAGAGGGGGGGGGAGACAGATGGTAGATATTTCAATCACCCAGCACCCAAGTGGGCCATCGTAGTATTCCGTTTCATTACATCATTCTAAAACTCACACCAATCACAAGAAGGGAGTGAGGGAAAAGGAGGTAAAACAGAGGCCGGGATATCCCGGTTACATCCGGTGAATCGAGATGAAACTCATAGGAATACATAAAGAGAAAAGAAAAGAAACATGGGGGAGGGCGGAGCATTGACTCCTCTCCCTCCCCAGCTGCCTGCCCACCTGGAGCTTCTTCTCCCTTTTTCTTTGGGTTGATCTCCTCTTTCTTTTCTCAGCGGAGGAGGCTCTCTCTCTCTATTGGTCTCTTTTCTCTTCTTTCTTTCTGGATGAGGTTGCCGGCCTTTTTTCCCGAGCCCCCTTCCTCGTGAGCGAAGAAAATGGGTTTTATAGAACCCTGCTCATTGCAAGGGATATTCGGCGCGACTGCAGTAATGGGGAGGTTCCCGGCGTGCCTACTTTGGTGGGGAGGTTCCTGGCGCGCTACTCTCTCCAAAGCTCTCGGCGCAAGGGGTCTCATTGAAGCCCATTCAATAGGCCCATTTAAGGCTTTTTCCCTTTTAGAGCTCCTATTGTCCTTAGCTTCGTTGAATTCCTTTGATCATATTGGAACTAACGAAGGCCCCTTGTATGCATCATCATCTGAATAATCCAGAGGTTTCTCATCAGTCAACAGACCGGAGTTTCATCAGTATTGCCATTTGGATGATGACAACACCAGACATCAGCCAGGCCTGAAAAGGTCCTGGCCGGGCAAGTAGTTGGTGGTGAGGGCTCTCCCTCAATCCTGACTTTGCATAAATCTTCCAGTCTTCGTTGCTGGTCTGGTCTCATCTTTATATTTGTTCATATTTTAGCTGTCAACATAATGCACAAAAATTCCATGCTAATAATTGTGTGCATAACAAGAAATCAAAGCATGTTGTTTCATGTCATTATTGTGGGCAATTTGGGCACTCCATGAATGACTGTTGTTTAATGATATTTGATGACTCAAAAGCCCAAGGACTGTAGAAAGCACCCATCAAAGGTGCTATTAACCATGCAGGACCCAAGACTATTTGGGTACCTGCCCATGCCAAATAGTGTGCTAACCTACAGGTGTGCCTTGGGGGTTGAAGAATAAAAAGGGGTAATAATCCAAGGCACTCAAGAATGAAAAGCCCATGACTGTACTTTTCAAGTCAGTTCTGAAACCTTGTTTTAGATTCTGTTATATGAAATTGTTTGCTTTAGATGTTTGCATATCATGAAAATCTCGTTTGCTGAATGCATTACATATCTATGTTATGATGCATAATTTGTCAAAACTCCCTGCATTCTGTCATTGCACTTGTTGCATTTAAAATCTTCATTCATTGCATATAGTCAGGGGGAGTTTGGTTATCCTTGCATAATGATCATGACATTCATGTTCAGGAAATATCTCTAGGAGAGTCACTTCATATGCATGCATGTAGAGCAGTTTATTGCATATCATCAAATTTGAAAAATTTAAAAAGAAATGACTCATTGCATCTAGACAGGGGGAGCATTTTTGAATTCTTTAGTCTGTCACACTGAACACTTTTTGTCTAGCTATCTGAATAACTCTCATGTGATCTCACACTCTCTCTTGATGATGAATTCTACCTTCTATTCATTAAGTTTTTTGAAGAAGAGCTTCTCTCAACTTTCTTCATGGCACTCCTGTCAGCTGATCTGTCTGTATTCCAGACTCAGCTATTGATTCTGTCTGTTATGAGTTTAATTGCTAGCTTGTTCCTATCATTCACATTTCTTCATATCTTGTCAAGACTGGTCCAAGCTAATCTGACTGGATTTTAGTCTTTAATACTGGCTTCTGAACTGCACTTGTTCTTGGTATCAGAATGATTTGCTACACTGTCTATGTTGATTCATCTGAATGAGGGAAGATTTTAGTTCATGTACCCTAATCATAAATCAGACATATTCTGAAAAGAAGAATCTTCTATTATACTGGCTTAAGAATGTCTGATGAATCAAATTGATTTAAGACTAATGTATTCATTAAGTTTTGATCTAAAAGACTTGAAAGTATCTGAATCATTTGTTTAATAAATCTTAACCAATTATCTCATGTAATTTCATGCAAAACCTTCTGAAATCTGAAATTTTAAAACCATGGCTTTCCTTGGTTAAGATACATGAAGTTGGTATTGTTCTTAAACTTTTCAGTGATATGAGAAATGTCTGTATAATCTGAAAATACTTGAAAGAAATCTTGGTCAGAGCAATACCTTTGGTCACAGAGAAACTGGGTTCTCTATCAAAGAAATAGAGCAAGCCCATGTCATGAAGTGCCATAGTAACCTCTCATATAAAAATGATTGAAAATCTGGCAGAGCAATGGCATGGTTGTGTTGAGTAACTGGGGATTCTGACCTCTGATCAAGGTGTCTCCTCATGTAAAAAGACACTCCAAATTGCTAACTCTGTTCTCTTTGAGGGGCAATATGGTTGTCACACTGAGTAACTGGGTCACTTCACCTAAGACGTGTTGTGCCTCACGTAAAAATGTGTTGAATTAACCAAACTTGCTCAAGAAATAAGTGCTGATCAATAGAAAATTCTGAAAAACTAAAGACAAGTTCAGACACATTTATCTCTGTTTAATCTCAATACTATCTTGTGTAACTTCCAAAGGAGTCATTGAACTTTAAATGAGTAAGATGGAGGGAGATTAAACATGAATATCAGATGAGTTTTTGTTTGGTTCATTTCTATTAAAAGATGATTCAGATATGAGTATTGAATTTTCCTGATAAACTTTGGATTCACCATTCTTAAATCATGATAGCAAGTTGAAACTCATTCATAATCTATTATAATTGAAGAATCTGAAATCAGTTTATCAAGATTTATGAAATTGGTGTGCTGATGAAAATCCTTCTTCCTCATCCATTTATTGGCATCTGAATCAAATGCACTGTGCTTACAGATTGTGGTAATGCTTGATTATCCATGTGCTTTTGTTGATATCTCCTTTCATCATAATTCTCAAAGGGGGAGATTTTTTTTTGCCAAAGGGGGAGACTTTCATTCTATCATTGCATGCATATCTCAAACTATTTTCTTTTTGATGAAGTCAAAGGGGGAGAATAGTTTGACATGAGTCAGTGTGACTCATAGTGTTGCCATCATCAAAAAGGGGGAGATTGTTGTGCCCCTGTGATTTTGATGATAGCAAACACTATGAGTCAGCATTGCATATCATGAACATCTCTGTCTAAATGAAAGTCATGCTTGAGCATATAGGAAGTCAGTGCATTCGCCGTCCTCGCACACATGAAGTCTGTGCATGTCTTAGCTTTGCATTCATATAGTCGGTTCACTCAAACACTTGGTCGATGCATTGCATTCTGTCAAATATCAAGTCTATACATCCTTTGCTGTTATGTCCATGCGCCAGTTCATCAAGTCTATACATTGTTGCATCATGTGCTTTATGCATATAAAGTCTGTACATCGTATGCATAGTCTGTACAACTCCATCGTCTCACTTAGCGTCTCATGTTGTGTCTCAACATACCCAACGTCTCATGTTGCGTCTCACAAAGCGCTCATGTCTTGCTCGCTAAGTCTATACATTCATATGCACAGTCTGTACATTCTTTGACAGCATGCCTGAACCTTGATAGATGAAGTATATACACTCGCCATCATGCATATGCAAAGTCTATACATTCATCTGTTGATAGTTCAACAAGTCTGTACATTGCTGCATGCGTCAGTTAAGCAAGTCTATACAGACTTGGTCCATGCGTCAGTTAAACAAGTCTATACAGACTTAGTCCATGCGTAAGCCTAGCAAGTCTGTACATTGGTGTCGTCTGCACACATGTCACAGCAAGTCTGTACATTGGTGTCGTCTGCACACATGTCATAGCAAGTCTGTACATTGCCCTGCTTCAGGCACGCTAAGTCTCTACATCGTTTAGTGCATTACATGCATTCATCAAGAGTCTATACACTTGTTGTCTGCATCACAAGCATTCAAGTCTATACACTCCTTGTGTCTGCATCACATGCATTCAAGTCTACACACTCGTTGCCTGCATCTCATGCATTCAAAGTCTGTACACTCATGAATGAAATGTTTGTGCATTCATTCTCGTTGTACATACTTTCTCATATATGCACACTGCAATTGATGCATCAAGTCTGTACAGCCTCAGCTCATTTATCAAAGTGACTCAATGCATCCTCGTCTGACCTGACGGGACTTATACTCGAGGAGCTTAATGAAGGCACGTGATCCGAGGATAAGGGGAGTACCAGGATCGTGACACGTGTATTGAAGCCTACTGAGATGCTTCCATGTGGTAGAATCAATTGGGCGGGAATCGTGGAGGACACACGCCCAACACTGTGCTGCTGCTATAAAATGAAGACTTCTCCATCAGGAGAAGGTGATCGTGATAGAAGAGCAGAAGCAGAGAGATAGCCTGCACGATCCAGAAGAAGAAAAAGAGTGAAGAATAGAAAGAGAGAAGAAGCAGAAGAGAAAGAGAAAGAAAGAGAGATAGAGAGCTCGTGAAGAAGAAGAAGAGAAGAATTCTTCGAAGTGGTGTTATCTGTTGGCTCTTGGATCAAATCCAGACCAACTTGCTCCTTGAGAGCTATTTTGTGCTTTATCGTATACAGCTTTCTGTTGCTGTCTTGTTTCCCGTTTTGTGTTTTCTTTTCAAACCTTTCTTCAAGCTGTTTGCCAGCAGTGCAAGCTGTGATGCACAGCGGCGAGGTGGATATCTTGGACGGCTAAGCTGTATTGCCCAGCAGAAAGCTGTATTGCCCGCTAAGTCTCTTTGGATCTCCATGCCTAAGATTTTTCTAACACCTCCTAGGTCTTTCATCTCAAATTCCAAACTAAGTTCCTGTTTCAATTTAACAATTTCGTGTATATGCTTGCTGGCAAAAAACATATCATCAACATAAAGCATCAACAGAATAATAGAACCATCATTGAGGAAACGAAGATACACACAACTGTCATACCTACTTCTATTGTAGCCATGTGACACCATGAAGTTATCAAATCTTTTATACCACTACCGTGGAGCCTACTTCAAACCATATAAAGACCTTTTTAGCTTGCACACCAGCTTCTCACTGCCCTTTTGAACAAATCCCTCTGGCTACAACATGTAGATCTCCTCTGCGAGACTTTTGTGTAAAAAAACTGTCTTCACATCAAACTGCTCCAATTCTAGGTCTCACATAGCCACCATAACTAGCATAACTCTAATCGAACAATGCTTGACATCTGGAGAAAAAATCTCAGTGAAGGCAATTCCCTTCCTCTGAGCATAACCCTTGGCTACTAATCTAGCCTTGTAATTCACATATCCTTTTTCAGATGAAGCCTCTTTCTTTCTGTACACCTATTTGCAGTTGATTGCTTTCTTTCCTTTAGGAAGTCTGACTAAATCCCAAGTCTAATTTTTCTTAAGAGACTTTATCTCTTCCTCCATAGCATCCAGCCACTTATCACGATCCTCACCTTTTATTGCCTCCTGAAAAGTCAAAGGATCAGTAGACATAACAGGAAAAGCATATACAACAGTATCTTGAAATTTCAAAGGTAATTTAATATCTCTTTTAGATCTTCCTTTAGCAATAGAATAGGGCTCCTCTTCAATTGGTTACACATCTTCGTCCTGATGTGAAGGCTCCCCTGAATCAGTACTGTCACTGACATGATCATCACTAAGCTCCACCTAGATTGAGTTATTGGATTTATTCTCATCTTGGACCTGTTGTTGATTTTTCTTCAATAGTGAGACTTCATCAAAAATCACAATTCCGCTGAGCTCCACCTTCTGTGTGTTAGGGTTCCAGAGCTTGTACCCTTTCACAACAACTTTGCATCCTAGATAGATGGAGCGCTTGGACTAAGCATCAAGCTTTGTCCTCTCATCATCATGCAACAAAACATAAGCGGAACAACAAAAAATATGCAAATATGAATAATTAGCTGGCTTACCATACCAAACTTCTTATGGTGTCTTGAGTCCCAATGACGTAGAATAAAATATCAAGTCGTATTAATTGCCTCGGCCCAAAACCGCTTTGGTAAATTGGCAAACATCCTCATGCAACGAGCTCTGGTAGTGTTCTATTCATCCTTTCTGCCACTCCATTCTGTTGTGGTGTACTGGGAATTGTTAAATGTCAGGTAATGCCTTCCTGTTTGCAGAAGCCCTCAAATTCCTTTGAGGTGTACTCACCACCATTATCAGTCCGTAGAACTTTCACTTGCTTACCTGTTTGCTTTTCAAATTTGATTTTCCAATTTTTGAACTTTTCGAATACTTCAAACTTGTGCATCAAAAAATAGACCAAAACTTTTCTGGAAAAGTTATCAATAAAAGTAATAAAATATCGAGCTCCTCCATGAGATGCTACTGGTGCTGCCCCCAGACATTTGAATGAATATACTCAAGAATATCTTTGCTTCTTTTATTAGAAGTAACAAACTTAACCCTGCATTGTTTGCCAAGAACACAACATTACAAAAATCTAGTTTGCAAAATTTAATACCCTTGACTAACTTTATGTTATGCAACTCTAGCATTCCCCTTTCACTCATATGACCAAGTCTCACATGCCACAACAAGTAGCATCATCATCGGAAGAAGATATGGCAACAATCCCTGTCACAATTTTTCCAAGCATCTTGTACAGGGAACCGGTCTTTTCTCCTTTCATAACAATCAAGGCACATTTCGACACGTTTAATATGCCATTAACACTGTTAAAGGTGCAACCAATGGCATCAAGAGCACGTACCTACGGAAATAAGATTTTTTCGTAAATCAGGGACATGTTTGATGTCTGTCAATTTTCTAACTATCCCATCAAATATTTTGATTTTAATAGTTCCTATCCCAAGCATTCAGTATTATTACCCATAAGAACTCTCCCCCCATTATGAGATGCATAAGTATCAAACCAATCTCTACGATGACACATATGATAGGAACAACTAGAATCAAGAATCCAATCACCAGAATAATCCACACTTGAGGAGATGGTCAAAGCATCGATCTCCATCTTTCTCTGAGTCAGAAGTAAAACTAGCCTCTTCTGTCTCTTTCTTCTTATTTTTGGACTTCTCTTTCAATTTGGGGCAATCAACCTTCCAGTGACCTTCTTCTTTACAGTAACGACACCTATTGTCCTTTCCTTTAGACTTGGATCTGGACCTAAGTTTCTTGTCATTTCTCTGCTTTTGACGTCCTCTTGCCTGACCCGAACTCTTTGCTATCAAACTTTCACCTCCATTGGGTATGTTTCCGACTTCATTTGACAACAGAGTAGTTTTGACCTCCTCCACCTTCAAAGTTTCTTTGCCGTAAAGGATTGTGGTCACCAAGTGGTCATATGATCTTGGTAAAGATGAAAGAAGAAGAAGCACTTGATCTTCTTCATCCACCTTAACCTCAATACTGTGAAGCTATGAAATCAACTTATTAAAAATATGCATGTGCTCAAGAAGGTCAGTTCCGTCAGACATATGCAAACTATAGAGTTACTTTTTTAAATAGAGTTTATTTGTGAGTGATTTTGACATGTAAAGTTTTTCCAATTTCTTCCACAAATCAAAAGTAGTTTCGACATCGGCAACATTATACATTATCTCATCATCCAAACATAATTGTATAATACTCATTGCCTTCAAGTCTAGCTCATCTCATTCATCATCTTCCTTTCCCGATTTCTCTTGTCCGAGAAGCGCCCTGTGCAAATTGCTCTGTACCGGAATAGCTTTCACTCTTTTCTGCCATAGACCAAAGTCAATCTTAATTGTAGTCGAACTTTTGCACCTCGAACTTAGCAATTGACATCTTTGACCACACCTAATGCTTGACAGAGTCACACGGAACGTAGCTCTGATACGAGATGTTAGAACATAGGACAATATATCTGCAACGAAATGGATCAACAAATGTGTGATCGGCAAGCGATGCGTGTGGCAAAGATTAAATGAGAATATATATTTCACAGTAAAATAGACAAAGCAAACCACAAGGAGACAATAAATTTTTTACGTGGTTCGGTCAAGCCTACATTCACGGGGAGAGCTGAGAGACTTCACTATGATGTAGAAGAAATACAAAATAAAAAGATGCTCTTACAACATCATCGAGCAATCTTCTTCAAAAAAGGGTGCACGAACATTGATCTCCACCTTAATCTTTTTCTATGCAAATCGCACAGCACAAATCGCCGCCGTCATCTCCTACACGCACACACACAAAAACTTTCATCGCACCTTTTTTTTACGGGAACCCTACAAAGTGACCCCAAAAAAGGGAATCCTACTACCCTGTTTTCGGTATCTCAGGAAAGGATAAAAATGTCTCTTTGACCAACTCAAATAATAACAATTTGCCACTCTTAAATAGTATTAGAAGTCTCATTTATCACATAATTATTTTTACATAGTTATTTGTTACCTTAGATAGTTATTTCTCATCTTTAAATAATTATTTGTCACTTATTAAAAATTTTATTAAAAATATATAAAAAATTAATAAAAAATATGACCCACACACTATACATGTGACTCAATTAAAGATATAACAGGTGATAAACTTAACCTACGCAGGGGGGACAAGCATTTCTCGTTTTCAGATGCCAAATGTGCGACGATGGCGGAAGCTGGAGCGGCGCCACCGCGCCAGGCGGAGCTCTCCCCCTCTCCCGTCATATCATCTCGTGGACTTTGCAGCAGAAAGGACTGTGATTTGATTGGGCATGTTATCACCTGTGTAGGTCTTATTACATCTAGATGTGGTCGTCGTCTGCTCCCACAAAACTAAATAATTAAGTTACCGGATGATGGTGAAATCTTCGCGTGCTTCCACACGTATATATATATATATATATATTTATAGGATTTCCAGCAGAAAGGACTGATGATTGGATTGGGCATGTTATCACCTGTGTAGGTCTTATTACATCTAGATGTGGTCGGCGTCTGCTCCCACAAAACTAAATAATTAAGTTACCAGGTGACGGTGAAATCTTCGCGTGCTTCCACAATTGGAGAAAGAACAAGAGCAAATACAGCCATACATTACAGAAGCAGATCAAACCTCTGCATCAAGGCACAGGTCGGCACCAGAGAAATCCGGCCGACCTTGGGTCACCCAGAACATCATCTCCCTTCAAGACGGCTAGCTCTACAGAGTCTGGAATGGACTCCATCCGATCCAAACCTTTTCTCTTGATGGTTATTGCACCTTTAGTACGTTAGGTCCCATGCCACGTCAAATATTCCTACATCACTTAATTTGTAGGCCATTGAGTTAGTAGACAATGCCGACCCTGTCCCCCACTCCAAGCTTGGAGGAAACGTGGGAGAAAGCGAGTTCAGCAACAAGAAGCTTCTCTTAACACTGCCCAGGCCACTGTCTTTAAATGTATATACCTTCCTTCTTTGTTTAATGGTGTAGAAGATTAAAAAGCCAGTCAAAGACGTACGGGCCGCGTGAGCAGTTAATTAGGGTTCAGTTCAGTAAAACATCACGTACGTACGCCAGCTTCTTTGCTCACAAACGGAACATCGTAAGCTTGAGCTTAATTGCTGACTGCTCAAACTTGGCATTATTGTTTTCGGAACTGATGATCAGAAGGTAGGTTTGTTTGATTAATTAATTAAAGACCCCCACCACGTACGGTTAACATGCATGCATGCATGGAATTGTGGAAGGCATTGCCCACAAAATAAGTGTGCTAGCTAATCAGGGATCGATCCTTGTCTCCAGAAGATCTCCATTGTGTCAGCATATAATTAATTGCTTATATAATTACTTGGGTTTTGAACTTTTTAAGATCATATATAGCCAGGCTCTGACAAATCTAGGAATGACGTATAAAATTAAGTTTCCGACCTTCTAGCTAGCTACTCATTGTTTCTTCTCATTTGGGATAAATGAGATCATAAAACACTTTATAATGTTAGATTTATAAAAAAAAATCTCTGTGATACAAACGCGGAGATGGAATATATATATTTGGCTCCCTCTCCAGTGTATATATATATATATATATATATATATATATGAGATCAGATTTCCATGTTCATCAGTCAAAGAGTCAACCTAGCTAGTATGAATATATAACAAGCCCTACGGAGCCACAGATGTCAGCAATGGTCAAGAACCAAATTAATGACGGCAAAGTTAATTTACAGACCTTCCCACGGTGATCGAAGGTCAACTGTTGGACTTGGTCTGACCGGGTGAGTTACCTTCGACCTGCCGGAAATAATTAATAAAATAGCCGCAGCTCCACAACATGCAGGACCGGGGGGATGAGCATTTTATATTGTACGTAACACGGTTGTATATTACTGAGTATAAGATTAATTAAGGACTTATTTGTTTCTCAGTTAAGATATGGTGTTTGACCCTTCGGAGTTGAACACGTTTTATCGAATCGAATAAAATTTGATATGTGTGAGAGAAGGGTGTGGATCTCATCTTAAATTCTCTCTCATCGTTTAAAAAATTCATCCGACAGTACAAATATCAAATCGTGCCTAAAATAGTAACACGGTCAGTTAAAATATGCTTAAGAAACAGCATTTATTAATTGACATTTTAATTTAATTATTCCCCTACCTCTAGAGTGTAGAGTGTGATCCGGAACTGTGATTCAGATGCTGAGAGTGCAAACAAATTAACGGGGCATCCATCGGACACGGCTCGCAGCTACGTACTCTAGGCCGGCCGGTTCATTACTTTGTCAGTTGTTCTGATTGGGGCCGGCCGTCCCTTGTGCTCGGACTAATTATTGATCCTATCAACGTCAACAACATTATTGCAAGCAATATTTAGAGTTGGAAGAATAATCACTTGGATTTTTTATAAAATAATCACCCAAGTCCGTACTAGCTAGATCTAATAAGATTAGATTAATTGTTGGTTGATCGAACATATATATATATATATATAAGTGGGTCAGATCTGAGTTAGCCTGCTTCTTCTTCGTTTTTCATGTATACTTGGTGACATCAAGCAGGGAGGTTTAATTTTTTTCACTAATCATAAATTTTAGCATACATAATTAAAAATTGATTTTTTATTTAATTTCACAAAATATAAAAATCTGATCATAATTTTAATTAGTAACATAAGGTAAAGATTGTGGTGAAATAACTAACCAGATGTAATCCAAAAACAAAGTTTGTTGAGCCCATGAGTCGTCTGATAAGGAAGCCGGACCCTATTTGACAGCACTAGTCCTTGTCATCATACTCGCCATGGAACAGAGCACCTACGGGTGCAGAGACAAAGGGCTACACGTGATTGGTCCCGTTTGCGGGCGTCGCGATATTATCCTCCCAAACGCAGGGAAGAAAAGAAAGCAATGGGTTGGGCACGGTCAAAGCAAGTGGGCCTGGGCGGGTCGGGCCGGGGGCAGATCCGGGCCCGAGCCATCAAGGACTGCTGGGTGGCCTGCCTTCATCTTGATGGCCGTCTCTCTCGGTCACGCGACATGTACAGCGGAGAGCCGCGGGCATCCCATGCTCCAATTATTGAGCCCCCTCCCCACACTTATAGTCTCTCTCTCTCTCTACAGTAGCACCCCCCCTCTCTGCCATACATAAATGAGTATATACGACGCTCCTCGATCTCCTCCCTTTCAACAACAGAGGGAGGCATCTCTTCCGGCTCCTTATCATCATGAGAGCTGTGTGTGTGTTCCTTTGCCTTCTCATGCTCGCACTAGTACTCCATGTCGACTCATCATCCCAGTACTCCACGCACGGTTCCCCCTCCCCTGCGTCTTCCGGCGTACCAGTGCGCCGGCGGCACTCCGGCCGACGGCTCATCAACGCACTCACCGCACCAGCAGTACTGAACGCAGCAGCATCCAGAGTCGATGGGGAGACACAGGTTGGTTCTCATACATTTTACCGATATAGCACACCCATTTAATTTAATTTAATTTGTTGCCTCCACCAATTAATACACAAATCATCATCATCATCATCATCGGCAGCAGCAGCAGCAGTAACCCCTTGTTCCATCAATTTTTGAGCTGGTTAAGCTTACAAATTAAATTTATCCGGCTAATCCGATAATTCATATGCCTGGGAAAACTTTTTGCAATCACATAGCTATAGAAAATTCTTGCGAATTGTACACAGTTGCACACACAGAGACATACACACTTTCTGTCAAGATGAGGGAAAAGAATTATCTGAGTTTGGAAACTTCATGATGCAGGCCGATATTGGCAAGATGGAAAAGATGCAGCAAAATGGGGATGATCATTCAGCTGGTGACGTAGGTGAAAACGGTGAAGAGGGGCTCATCTACAACGTGGATTATCATGGTGTGACAACCCATGCTCCACCACTGCCCCGGCATCCAAGGCCATAGCACATATATATATAGAAAGAGAGAGTGGGCCTTATGATTTGGTAGACACGTTAATTTGTATTAGAGAGAGCCATGTCAAATTAACATTGAACATGGCATGACATACAAAGACCTGCGTCTGATATTATCTTTTGATTAGATTTTCAAATAAATATTTCAGGAATCTCTTAAATACGTGTCGTTTGAATTCGTGTTACCATGCATTCAAGAATTTAGTTAATAATTTATTCATCTATTTTATGTTTAAATAAACTTCATCAATCGATCATACTTTTACCGTGCGTATATACTTTTAAGTACATATCAACATGTTTGTCCATGTATTTCTGAGTTCTTTTATCTTGCTCCTAAAGTTTTGTAATTATATCCGATCGAAGCATGCATTGCCCATGTTGATACGCCACCCTCATGTCCATGTCCCATAAATCATAACATGGTACAACCTGCTACATGTATGTTGTAATGAAGCGTTAATTACCTGGCCGCCCACCATCGATCAGGTTAAGTACTAAAATTAATTATAAACAGGAGGTGCACTGCACCTGATCTTTACCCTTCCCTGCAGCTGAGGGTCCATATGAACATCAAATCTTCTGCTTCCTCCCCTGCAGACATATTCGGCCAAATTAAAAATCAGCTAATTAACCAGCCCGTGATGGATCGAAACATTGATATCATTAAGTAAATTCATCACAAGCGTGTCACCTTTTGAGACAATTGGTTGTCCAGGAAAAGGGAAGACACTGCCTTTGATATATATCTTGATGATGTGGGTAAGTGGTATCTTATTATTAGATCAAAATTTTGTCGCCGTCACTAGAGAGCATTTCCCTCGTCAATAGTTTTTTTGTTTTCCAGTCGGGCACGAAGGTGAAGTTTTACCAAAGTCAATCTCCTTGCTTTAAAGTTAAAAAAAGAGGAGAAAACGAAAAAGAATTGTATGCATACTGCATACTCTTCAGCATTCCTTAATGTGGGGGGGGTAAGCTCTTGGGAATGGAGCACATCCTGACGTCGAAGTTAGGGACATCAGTTTCATAAATGCCACAGACACAGAACGTGATGTGATTAAGAGTCCGCTACTTTTCATGCACCATAAGAACTGATCAAAACAGTTGCATACTATGGACCTTTCAATGCCTAACAAGATCCACAAAATCCTGGGAAGAAAACGGCATTTTTAGCAGTGTGGGCAAGGTTTAATCTTGCCCACAGAAATGGCGACCCGCGAAGTTATTGATTTGGTGACAAACACGATAGGGCCATCTTATGACCAATTTGACTCAACGTACAAAAAGATCCATTGCAAGACCACATGGCTCATATATTTCACTAGAGCATATTGGGAGATTTCTGATGACTGCTTCGGCTAGTCCAATACGATTGTGTGGTTATGACCATCATAACTCCAACCCAGGTCCTTACCTGAACTTTTTGGCAAAAGAAACGCAGCCTCAAAAGCAAACCATCATATGACGCAGTTTACTAAGAGACTGCAAGTTTCATGTTCCATGCTGCTTGAGCATTTTCATTCAGAAGTTACAACACAGCAACAAGCGACGTGACCATGCACATACACAGGAGGCAAATTACCTCCCTGGTAACACTGACGGCCTTCCATCAAGATGCAGCCGAATGCTCCAACCATGTTTACGCTAAAAATTCGAAGTTGTCTTCTGTGGCCTAGAAAACTAATGCAGGCATCTTTCCAGCACAGATGGTCATGAGATCAGCATTGACAAATGGTATGCTTTGATGTTTCTATCATGATAAATCATAGTATCGAAGTTAAGCCACAAGCTGTCTCTCGTATACAAAAACAAACTCTTCGAGTTTCATTGATTGTCTTTCTACTGAGGATTAACCGTGAAAGATACACAGATGCTAGTCATACTTGCAGACAGTGTTGCCAATTGCCATACATGCAGCAGTGGTTTCATAAAAAGAAACACCTGAATTTGCAGATAGTAAAGATCCTCGCCTCCATGTGACAAGAAAGAACCCCAGGATCAATAATTATGTAGCAGAATGCAGTGCTAGCATTCCATTCATATATTGCCTTCGTGTCTTTTTGTATTTCTGCTGCAGAGTCTCAAAACTCTTCCTCACGTCCTCAAATGTTATAGACCTACAAAATCGGTGTTTAATCTGCATAAATATAGTTTCAACTGCCTCCAGACGCCCTCGAGCTAACAGAAGAAAGTCTTCAAATGCTTTCAACATATCATTGAAGTCAAATTTCTCAATCCCATTCCCTTCATGGGAAAGATGCCAAAGCCACCGTAGCCATTGCAAGGAAATGTCATCCTTTTCATGAACAACAACTTCTATCTTACTGAATGCTTCCATGAAATTGGATTGAACATCAATACTATCAATTATATTGCCAAAGATGGATTTCTGCAACAAAGTGAGGCTTTGCAAATGGTCTACCCTTCCATTTTCCGACTGCAAAGAAGCAGCAACCAGGCAAGCCTTTCGGAAAGCAGGATCATTATAACCAATTAGCCTGATCGCAATATGCAACAAATCTATGATCATGAAATTTGGTATTCTGGGTGAACAATCGTTAAACCAATAACCTTCTTTCTGCTTTCGGTTCCAGCAATGAAGAGCAACATGTGCAAAACCTTCCCACCTGTATAAAATGAATATCTGAGGACACGAGTGCAGGTAGATGCATGCTATAGGAAACATGGCAGTTGCCAGTTGGATGCCATCATCCTGAAGACAAAAGTTTAAGATGTCCAAGCCTCCTAGGTGTGCAAGGCATAAAGGAAAATGCATTTCACTCTAGACGATAACATTGAAAAGTCAGTACAAATCAGACTTCCACGAATGCCTACATGGAGCAATGCAGCATACACCTCTAAATTAACTACTTCCCTAGGGAGCCTGCCTAAGAATTAAAGTTACCAGCTCACTTTCAAGGCTTTTCTTTGCAGGCCTTTTTCACTATTTTGAGAATGTCTTTCGTGGAAGAATCTTCAGCCATTTGTGAGTATGTCGCTATAACAGTTCAAAGTAGTTCACAAAAGAACGAGGTGGGTAGGCCAGTTGACTCAAGAAGAGGCCTACAAGGTGCCTAGAGGACACCAGAAATGTCAACAATATTTTATTTTTTTTGATGGGGGGTGGAAGGCCCAATATGTACAACTGTAGCACCTGTAACTGAACAAACAGATTGGCAAGTGAATAATGTGCATATCTCTACTACTTGACTACCTACATAGCAGCATAAATGATAAATTTGTATGGCACAATTATTTCAACAGGGGGAGGATATGCCATTCATGGAATGGTACATGAGAAAAGGTCAAATATCTAGTGAAAACACACTGAGAAAGGCATTTGACAGTTTACACTTTACGGCATACATGAATAATTATGTAAAAAAAGCAGTCAAATATAAAACACAAAAGTGTAGGGCTTACTCGAAAGGAGGCTCAACCTCAATTCCAAGTGTCAAGTGCAGAGAAAATGTAGATCCATCAATCTGAGATTCCGTATCATTATTAGTTGTATAAGCCTCGTGAGGGCAACCTCTAGGAATATACAATATATCCCCTTCCTGAAGAAAGAATTCTCTGCCTTCACTATAATTGCCAGAAATTTCCAAACAAGATAATCTACCTGGCGTTTCATACAGTCTAGGCAATAAGGATGATGACTGAGGAAATACAATCCATCTCTTTGTCCCCAGTAACTGGCACACAAAAACACAGTGATCGTCATAGTGTCGAGAGAGACCCTGAGAGTTCGGAGGTGTGAGGTAAATGTTGGCACCTACTGATGGTTGACCAAATAGTGCTGCTAGCCCATCTGAAAGTCCAGCTATTTTCTTGGAACGAAACTCCAACCCCCGCAAAGCAACAGTGTAGCCACTATGCACTGCTTCTTTACATTTCTGAATATGGTTATAAGACAATGTTGAACCATCATCACTGTTCAAACCAGTACAATTGTTAAAGAAGTGTACCTCCTTTTTCACATTTTCATTTCTAGATCCAGAAAGCAATTCCAGTGTTTTCACGACTCGGATATCTTGGCCATACACAATCGGAGAACCCAATACTCCCTTTACCTCCTCCAGAAAGCTAATGATATCTAATTCATCTGAAGTGATAGGGGGACAGGATACTAAACTCTGCAAAATGGACTCCATAGCAGCATCAATAGTTCTAGTGCTCAAATCAAAGCAGTTGAAGATGATACTTTCATTCCTCGATGCATTACTTAGTAAAATGGGCATTTTCTCCCAATAGTTCAAGATAAAATTCTCGAAGTCATACTGATTGCCAAATATGCTTCTTCTCACCAGATCGGGCATGTAAGTTGTATAGCTAATTTGGTTCATAGATAGCCTAAAAATGGTTTCTGCCAGATCATACTTTGTAGCAGACATATTTCCTTTCTGATTGTTGTATCTAGCCCATATCTGTTTCAACAGGAAAAGAAATCTTCTTGAAACTTCACCAGGAACCTGTTCCAGGAATTCACTGTTGCAGGTGTTAATGAGGGCTATGGCTGCATCAAGGAGTGATGATGGGAATATGTCTTTCATGTATCCCATTACGAAGGAGTTGTTCTTTTCTTTATAAGCTCTACAAGAATGAATTGGCAAAGCAGGAACCGTCACAACCTGGGAAAACACAGACCTAGCAGAAATCAGTCAAACTGCTTACACGCATTCAAAGGATAAACATCATCAACCAAGAACAAATATAGAATAATAATAAGGCCTTCTAATGTATGACTGTCGGAGCAAAAATTACATAATTCACACAGCCAAGTGGACATTATGGCAATCTCCTAATAAAAGAAGTCCGTCAAAATGTGCATGCCAATTTAGTAAATATTGAAAAAAGTTCTCAACTGCTCTGCTGCTGCAGACCTGAACTATGGAGACATCAATTTCTTGTCTAGATATGCTTCATCTGAAAAGAAAAGCATTATATTATTGGAGTACATAGAAGTACTCATGTACCGATATGTGCTTTCTACATAACTGCTCCATATTCTCACACTTGGAATTTGGAAAAGAGCAGATGGATGTTCCCCGATCTTCAAGTTTCAAGCAATATTGGCCCATAAACGCATAAACTTTCTCAATGGTCCAATCACTGAGAAGCGACAAACAAACTAGAATTTTATCGACGATAAACAAGAAGCAGAAGGAACACAAGAACAAGCCCAACAGAGGGGCAGGGACACTCACCACAGCTTCTCCACGGCGAGCGATTCCCTCAATCGCTCCCTCCCAAGAGGCCCCACCGCCAGATCCAGCACAGCGTTGCACGCCGCCATCGCCACCCTTCTACTCCGACTGCCCAGGGCCGCGACCACCGCCCTCACGGTCTCACCATCTGAAGCAATCCCCTCGTTCGCATCCAAAGAGCGGAGGGCGACGGCGCCCACCATCTCCGCGGCCAGCACGGCAATACCCACCTTGCTAAAACAAAACCAAGGCCAAAACCAAAGAGAAGGTAAGCTCGTATCAGTGATCAGAAGAAATCTTAAAGGAGAAGAGGGCGGATGCTTACTGGGTCTGGTTAAGGAGGAGAGGAAGGACAGAAAGGAGGCCAGGAGGAAGGATTTCGACCAGGGAGCTAACGTCGGCGCCTCCTCTCCCTCTGAGGAAAGCAAGATGAGCGTCCAGCAACTGTTCGAGGATTTGCCGCGCATAAGGGCTCCGAATATTAGCGCAGGAAGCGATCACCAGAGGGAAGAAGGCGGCGTCGGGATGGCGGAGGCGAGGGGGCGGAGGAGGGCTCTCTCTCTTCTTCTTCCTCTTCCTCTCCCTCTGGGCTACTCCTTCCATGGTGCCTGCCTGCCGCGTCAGAAAGAGTGGAGGTGGAGAGAGCAGAGGCTGCAGAGTGAGGAGTCGTTTCAGAGAAGCGTATTTAAAAGCGGTACAGTGGTGCGGCCTTCTGGTTAACTTGAGAATCAACTTGCTACGAGGCTAAAAAAAGGGGGGGCGTGTTTTGCGTAATAACTACGTCATTAGAAGCAGTAAAAAAATATTTTTTAAAATATATATATATATATATTACAAATTTAAATAATGTATAAATGACATCATAACAATCTTCTGATGCCAACTTAATCATAATTAATTTCAACTAAATCTATAAAAATATTAAATAACTTTCAATTTAAAAATTAAAAAAAATATGTTATCTTCTCTCCCTCCTACACCCATCCGACCACGCCCCCCACACCTGAATCCCCCTCCCCCTCCCCCTCTCCCTCGGTCACTGACGCCCCCTCCCCCACCACTTGTAAAGCCAGACTGTAACGACCCGAGAATCCGATTACCGGGAAGTCCCGATAACCCGAGACTCGCACTACCACCCACGAGTCCGAAGACTCGGAAGGGTTAGAATGATGGTGTGGAAACTACACAAGTACCACAAGTAATTACAGAAATTAAACAGTGTAATATTAATCAGGAAATAAATTAACTTTTTACATGGTCCACAAATAAAAATGAATAACAACAACAGTAGTCCACAACTAGTACAGAGACAAAAGAAAAATACAGCTACACGGGGCATATCCCGGCTCTGACCTCTGGCACTACCATGGGCACCCGCACCACGCTGCACCCCAGACGCGCTCCCCTGAGGCAGCGTCTCACCTGAAACACGGTGAAAACACGCAGGGAATGAGTCTCGGAACAAGACTCAGTAGGGATCACTCGAACCCTATCCCGTAAAACGGGAAACCACTACGCTAGCGGTAGGAGAGTATCTCGGAAAGGAAAGCCTTGTACTCTACACAATAAAGACCCTACGGCACGCAAACCGGCACACGTGCCACGATGAGACAACCGAAACTCAACGGTCGACCCGGCAAAACTCGAAGGTCAAAACCACGAAACTGACAGTCTGACACTCCGTACTCGACAGGAGTACCTCCCACTAGAAGCACAGCCGGTAGCGTCCCCTGACGTCTTACACCGCACCGCAGGTGAACTGCCTGACGTGGTAGGGCCTACCCAAGGCACGAACACCGCACAAGTAACCACAAACAAGTGACTAGCTGGGGTCACGCCCGTCGACGTGGGTCCAACCGCCCCCAACCACGTGTGCACACACAGACCGCGCGTCCATGGTCTGGCCCTCTGACCGGTTTTCCCCTCAGCCGGACTCTGGCTGCAAGACGTGGGGCCCGACGGCAACCGGTCCACAAACCGCCTCTTAGGGTAAGCCCGTACACCACTCCCTGGTGCGACCTGTACCGCGTACTGGTAGGCTACGACTAGTGGAGGGTCACTGAAGGAGTAGACTCTCAAGTCAACGGAAAATAACGTCCGCATCCGACGACATACGGGGACCACCCCACGTACCGGCCCCGTCGCATGGTGGCCACAGTCGGACTAAAAACGGGGTTGCAACCCTCTCGGGGCAACCAGGCGCCTGACGGTCCACCCCTGGACTGTCACAGGGCTGTAACGGTCTAGGCGAGACCGTTACAGGAAGCATGACGGTCCTGATCCGGACCGTCACGCACACCTGACGGTCCGACGCCGGCCGTCACGCCCCAGCGCAAAGCGGAGTGTAACGCGCCTGCCCTGGCGCGTTACAAACTGTGACGCCCCCACGCAGGCGCGTCACAGGGTGTAACAGCCCACGCCTGGCGCGTCACACCGCCTAGGGGGTTCAAAACGCCCAAAGACGCCCTGACGCACCCACCCTGGGCCGTCACAAGGATGTGACGCGCCAGGCTTGGTGTGTCACATGCCTTGACCCCCAACGGTCAAAAACAACGGTCACAAACCCACGGTCGGATGCCTCTGACAGTCCACCCCAGGCGCGTTACAGGCATGTAACGGTCTGGCGGGGGCCGTCACACTCCCAGCCCCCACCTGGTTAACAGGGGCTGTGACGCACCCTCCCAGGCGCGTCACACGACTGTGGCGGTCTATCGGGGGACCGTCACAGACCCTGACCCCAAAGGCTAGCAAAGGGCATGTAACCGCCCCTCCAAGGCGCGTTACATCATGTAACGGTCCCTGGAAGGACCGTTACACGCACCCGACGGCGAAAACGGCAGAACCGCCCAAAAACTTCGACCACGCCCCGTGCCTCCACCGGAGAGGAGGAAATCAAAGGGGAAGACCCCTAGGGACCCCTAGCATGCATCTAAGCCACCAAAACGTGAAATCACGGGCTAAATCCATAGATCGGGCGAGCTCTCCCCAAATCATGGAAAACCCCGAACCCGCTCAATCACGCCCCTCTCGGCCTCCCCTCGGCCTATAAACCACGGAAATGAATGGCGGGGAGCTAGGGAACGTCACCCACCTCAATGGAGCGAATGCTCCGCCGGATCGTCCCCGATCGCAAGAAAATACTTTGAAAACCCTTGTTCTCCCTTGAGCTCCCACGACCCACGAACGCCTCCACGATCACCTCGTCGCCGCCGTTGTCACCACGCCGTCGCCCCGTGCCGTCTGCAGCAGGAGGGGACGCCGCCGCGGTCTCGCCGGACGAAGAAGAGAGGAAGAGGGGGGCGGTGCTCACGGTGGGGGAGAAAGGAGGAAGAAGAAGAAGAAGGTGGGGGAGAGAGAGAAAATAGGGGGGTATTTATAGGAAAATCCGAAAATTTTAGAAAATATCAAAAAATAGAAAATTACATTTTCGGAATCCTCGGGACGCACCGATCGCAACGGTACCACTCGTGCCCAGGTGAACGACCCGGTTCACCCGCAGCGAGGTTCCGAAGGAATTGCCGAAATACACACCGAAAATCGGAAAACACGCGCGGAAAAGCCGCGGAACGCCTCCGGGCCTCCGAAATAACTCCGGATCGCGCCGATCCGAACACAAAAGATGACCGAAACGAAATTTTAGACACAACGGAGCCGGACACTCCGAAAAACTAGATCCAGGACCCACGAAGAAGGATCCGAAAGGTTCGAGATATTACAGCCCTCCCCCCTTAAGGAATTTCGTCCTCGAAATTGAGAACAACCCAAGGGGAAAGAAGAGGAAGACTCACTCAAACAGGTAAGGGAACTGCTGACGCATCTCGTCCTCACGTTCCCAAGAAGCCTCACCACCAGAGTGCCGCTGCCACACCACCTTTACGAAGGGGATGATCTTGTTCCGCAGGCGCTGCTCTCGCCTATCCTCCACGCGGATCGGAATCTCTGGGAGAGAGAGATCTGGAGTCACCTCAGGCCAAATAGAAATCTCGAGCACATGAGAGTCATCGGGCACATATTTTCGCAACATCGAGACATGGAACACGTCATGCACCGACGTCAACTCAAGGGGTAACTGCAACCGGTAAGCAACCTCACCGATGCGCTCCAAGATCACAAAAGGACCAATATAGCTGGGACTCAGCTTCCCACGCCGTCCAAAACGCATCACCCCCTTCATCGGAGAAACTCTCAAGAACACACGATCGCCCACGGCGAACTCGAGAGGCTGCCTCCTACGGTCAGCATAGCTCTTCTGTCGACTCTGTGCCGCCAACATGTTCTGACGAACCAGGTGCACAACATCCACACATTGCTGCACCAACTCTGGTCCCGTCACAACACGCTCACCAACCTCAAACCAATCAAGTGGAGTCCGGCAAGGACGCCCATACAGAGCCTCATAGGGAGCCATACCAATGCTCGAATGATAGTTGTTGTTATAGGCAAACTCCACCAATGGTAGGTGATGAATCCAACTCCCCTGTCACTCCAGGCAGCAGGATCTCAGCATGTTCTCCAAAGTCTGGATGGTCCTCTCAGACTGACCATCAGACTGAGGATGATACGCCGAGCTAAAAGCCAACTCCGTGCCAAGAGCTCGCTGGAAACTCCTCTAGAATCCAGAAGTGAAGCGCAGATCCCGATCTGACACGATCGAAACGGGAATCCCATGCAACGGAACGATCCGCTCCACATACAAACGAGCCAACTTGGACACGCCCCAGCTGACTTTGACCGGTAACAACCGAGTCACCTTCGTCAGCCGATCTACCAGCAACCAAATATTGTCCTGCCCACCCGGGGTCCTCGGCAACCCCACCACAAAATCCGTGGTCACGTGATCCCACTTCCACGCAGGAACATCCAAGGGCTGGAGAGTACCTCCTGGTCGCTGATGCTCCGCCTTCACCTGCTGACAGATCAGGCACCTGGCCACAAATTCTGCGATATCTCTGTTCATGCCAGGCCACCAGAACTGCCTTCGCAAGTTTCGATACATCTTCGTCGCACCCGGGTGTACGGTTTACCTGCTCCCATGAGCCTCGCGCAGCACCGCACGACGAATCTGCTCCTCCGCTGGGACGTACAGCCTGCCGCGAAACCTCGCAGCACCGTCTTCACCGAGTTACACATCAGCCATCGCAAGAATCTGGGGCAACTCAGGGTCCGCATGCTGAGCCTCTGTCACCTGACGACGGATAGCAGGAGTGACAGTCAGACTCGCAAGCACTGTCAACCCTGGCTCCTGGGGAATTTTGAGCCTGAAGGATACTTCGGGCACTTGTTCCCAGAGCCTCCACTTCCTCAACATCAAGGCACTGACCGTGACCTTCCGACTCAAGGCATCAGCAACGACATTCATCTTGCCCGACTGATAAGACAGGGTGAAGTCATAATCCTTCATGAACTCTATCCAACGCCTTTGTCTGAGGTTCAGATCCTTCTGCGAGAACACATACCTCAAACTCTGATGGTCAGTGAACACCTCGAACTTCTCGCCGTACAGATAATGCCTCCAGATCTTCAACGTGAAGATCACCGCCACCAACTCAAGGTCATGGGTAGGGTAGTTCACCTCGTGGGGCTTTAGCTACCGAGATGCATAAGCCACCACTCTACCATGCTGCATCAACACAGCTCCCAATCCAACGCCGGAAGCATCTGTACACACCACGAAACCTCCCGATCCAGAAGGTAAAACCAACACCGGAGCCGAGGTGAGTAATCTCTTCAGTTCCCTGAAGCTCTGCTCACACTCCTCAGACCAGATGAAAGGCACATCCTTCCGCGTGAGTCTAGTCATCGGGGCCGCAATATGAGAAAAATCCCGGATAAACCGGCGATAATAGCCCGCAAGCCCCAAGAAACTCCGGATCTCCGTCACCGACCTCGACCTCGGCCACTGCATTACTGCCTCGACCTTGGCGGGGTCCACGGAAATACCATCACCAGAAATCACGTACCCCAGAAAGTGCACCTCGCCGAGCCAAAACTCGCACTTGCTGAGCTTCGCATAAAACTGGTGATCTCACAACGTCTGCAGCACCACACCCAAATGGTACGCGTGCTCCTCGGCAGACTGCGAATAAATAAGGATGTCATCCACGAAGATGACCACGAACTGGTCCAAATACGGATGCAACACCCTCTGCATTAAGTCCATGAAGGCTGCTGGGGCATTGGTGAGCCCGAACGGCATCACCAAAAACTCATAATGCCCGTACCTCGTACTGAATGCAGTATTCTCCACGTCAGACTCGCAAATTCTCAGTTGATAGTAACCGGACCGCAAATCAATCCGCGAGAACACTCGCGCAGACTGGAGCTGGTCGAACAAATCATCAATCCGTGGCAACGGATACTTGTTCTTAATGGTTACTTCATTCAGCTGCCGATAGTCAATGCATAGCCGCAGACTACCGTCTTTCTTCTTCACAAATAACACGGGCGCACCTCAAGGGGAAAAGCTAGGACGAATGTACCCCTTGGCCAACAGTTCCTGCAACTGCGCCCTCAACTCCCTCAACTCAGCGGGGGCCATACGGTAGGGAGCCTTCGCCAAAAGTCCCATACCAGGCACAACCTCGATCACAAAATCGATCTCCCGCTGGGGAGGTAATCCAGGCAACTCCTCGGAAAAAACGTCGAGAAACTCGCACACCACCGGAATGCCCTCGACATTCGGTTCCATCCAGTCAGACACAACCACGGACGTGAGAAAACCCTGACAACCAGAATCAAGCAACCGACGGGTTCGAATAGCAGAAATGAGGAATCGAGAAGAGGTGGAACGGATACCTTGGAAATAGAAGGTCTGCTTGCTCGGATGCTGGAAGTAGACCCTCTTCATTCCACAATCCACCACCGCTCCATGAGTCTCGAGCCAGTCCATGCCTAGAATCACATCGTAATCTTGAAGCTGCAACGCATACAACCTGCCTGGCATACTCCGCCCATCGATCCAAACCGGAACCTGGTCGAAGCAATACGGAGTGATCATAAAATCACCCGAAGGTAACTCCACTGCAAAATCACAGGACAACTGAGTCACCGGCTCCTCGATGCTCAACGCGAAATCTTCCGAAATAAACGAATGAGACGCGCCAGAATCAAACAAAACCCGAGCCGCACAACCCAAAATCTGAACGGTACCTTCCACGAGCTGCGACGCCACTGCCTCCGCCCTGGTCATGTGCGTGATCTGGCCTCGAGCTCTCTGCATGCCTCCCACACTAGCTGACCTAGGTAGCGGTGGATACTGTTCCTGCTGCTGTTGCTGCCTCTGCTGCTGGGGAACCTGCTGCTGTTGAGGAAACTGCTGCTACTGCTGCCTCTGAGGACAGTCACGTGCCATATGCCCTGGCTGGTCACACCGAAAATAGATGATCAGCGCCGTGCATTGCCTGCCTGGGTGGGTCCCACCGCACCGTGGACACGATCCTCGCGACCCACCCACTGATCCCTGACGCTGCAAGGGGATCGGCTGCTGTACACTGCCCGATGAAGTTTGCCCCTGATCCTTGGACTTCTTCTTGCCGAACCCTTTCTTGAAAAACTTCTTGACCTTCGTGCCAAAGGACGCAGATCCTGTCACCGATGCTGCCCGTGCCGGCACTCCTGAACCACTCATCGCATGCTGGAAGGAACCCTGCTGCTGGGTAGCCGACTGCTGGCTGCGACCTGACAAAGACTTCCCCTGGCTGATCGGTCCTCGGGTCCTCTGCATATCCATCTCCAAAGAAGCCGCAACACGAGACGCTGTCTCTAGATCAGTGGCCCCGTTCGCAATCAGATGGTGCCTCAGCTCCTACCTTAAACCCTGAACAAACTGCGCGGTCTTCACCCTCTCATGCTCCATGATGTGAGGTGCATACCGACCCAGCTCGACAAATCGGGCCCTGTACTGCAACACGGACATGTCACCCTGCACCAGCTCCAGAAACTCCCGCATCCGCTACGTAGCAACAAAATCTGGACAGTACGTACGCTCGAAAGCACTGACGAAGTCGTCCCACTCGACCTGCTCAAGTGGACGAAGCTGAAAGGATGTCTTCCACTCGGAAGACCACCACTTCCGAGCCGTACCCTGCAACTGGTTGTAGGCCAACACCACTATGTCCTCGGCAACACTCTTCACAGAACTAAACACCCGCTCCATCTCATCAAGCCAATCACGAGCCACATCAGGGTCTACCTGGCCGCTGAAGTAAGGTGGATGGAACTGCAAAAAGTCCCTCACTGCTCGGCCTGGCCCACCCCTAGCTGACGAGCCCTCACCAGCCTCTCCACCGAACTGCTGAGACATAAGCTGGTACATGCCACGGAAGAAATCCTCGGCCCCCGGAACCCTCGCAGTAGCCGCGGCCTCGGTAGCTCCTAGTGGCGCTCTGCTATGCTCCTCCTGGTCCCCCTGGACCCCCTGCTGGATCTCCTGACCTCCAGCCGACTGCCCCTGCTGAGAGCGAGTGCTCCGCCTCGGCGCCATACTCGCTCCTGAAGCAAAAGACAGAAAGCACGAAAACGGCATGGTCAAGAAAAACACACGATGCCCGATGCCAGTGTCAATTGTACATCATTGCTGTGGACAACTGGACCACTACAATTACCTATGATTCTCATGTAATTCCACAACCGCGCTCTAATACCAGCTGTAACGACCCGAGAATCCGATTACCGGGAAGGCCCGATAACCCGAGACTCGCACCGCCACCCACGAGTCCGAAGACTCGGAAGGGTTAGAAGGATGGTGTGGAAACTACACAAGTACCACAAGTAATTGCAGAAATTAAACAGTGTAATATTAATCAGAAAATAAATTAACTTTTTACATGGTCCACAAATAAAAATGAATACCAATAACAGTAGTCCACAACTAGTACAGAGACAAAAGAAAAATACAGCTACACGGGGCATACCCCGGCTCTGACCTCTGGCACTACCTCTGGGCACCCGCACCACGCTGCACCCCAGACGCGCTCCCCTGGGGCAGTGCCTCACCTGAAACACGGTGAAAACACGCAGGGAATGAGTCTCGGAACAAGGCTCAGTAGGGATCACTCGAACCCTACCTCGTAAAACGGGAAACCACTATGCTAGCGGTAGGAGAGTACCTCGGAAAGGAAAGCCTTGTACTCTACACAACAAAGACCTTACGGCACGCAAACCGGCACACGTGCCACGGTGAGACAACCGAAACTCAACGGTCGACCCGGCAAAACTCGAAGGTCAAAACCACGAAACTGACAGTCTGACACTCCGTACTCGACATGAGTACCTCCCACTAGAAGCACAGCCGGTAGCGTCCCCTGACGTCTTACACCGCACCGCAGGTGAACTGCCTGACGTGGTAGGGCCTACCCAAGGCACGAACACCGCACAAGTAACCACAAATAAGTGACTAGCTGGGGTCACGCCCGTCGACGTGGGTCCAACCGCCCCCAACCACGTGTGCACACACAGACCGCGCGTCCCTGGTCTGGCCCTCTGACCGGTTTTCCCTTCAGCCGGACTCTGGCTGCAAGACGTGGGGCCCGACGGCAACCAGTCCACAAACCGCCTCTAAGGGTAAGCCCGTACACCACTCCCTGGTGCGACCTGTACCGCGTACTGGTAGGCTACGACTAGTGGAGGGTCACTGAAGGAGTAGACTCTCAAGTCAACGGAAAACAACGTCCGCATCCGACGACGTACGGGGACCACCCAACGTACCGGCCCCGTCACACGGTGGCCACAGTCGGACTAAAAATGGGGTTGCAACCCTCTCGGGGCAACCAGGCGCCTGACGGTCCACCCCTGGACCGTCACAGGGCTGTAACGGTCTAGGCGAGACCGTTACAGGAAGCCTGACGGTCCTGATCCGGACCGTTACGCACACCTGACGGTCCGACGCCAGACATCACGCCCCAGCGCAAAGCGGAGTGTAACGCGCCTGCCCTGGCGCGTTACAAACTGTGACGCCCCCACGCAGGCGCGTCACAGGGTGTAACGGCCCACGCCTGGCGCGTCACACCGCCTAGGGGGTTCAAAACGCCCAAAGGCGCCCTGACGCACCCACCCTGGGCCGTCACAAGGATGTGACGCGCCAGGCTTGGTGCGTCACATGCCTTGACCCCCAACGGTCAAAAACAACGGTCACAAACCCACGGTCGGATGCCTCTGACGGTCCACCCCAGGCGCGTTACAGGCATGTAACGGTCTGGCGGGGGCCGTCACACTCCCAGCCCCCAGCTGGTTAACAGGGGCTGTGACGCACCCTCCCAGGCGCGTCACACGGCTGTGGCGGTCTATCGGGGGACCGTCACAGCCCCTGACCCCAAAGGCTAGCAAAGGGCATGTAACGGCCCCTCCAAGGCACGTTACATCATGTAACGGTCCCTGGAAGGACCGTTACACGCACCCGACGGCGAAAACGGCAGAACCGCCCAAAAACTTCGACCACGCCCCCGTGCCTCCACCGGAGAGGGGGAAATCAAAGGGGAAGACCCCTAGGGACCCCTAGCATGCATCTAAGCCACCAAAATGTGAAATCACAGGTCAAATCCATAGATCGGGCGAGCTCTCCCCAAATCATGGAAAACCCCGAACCCGCTCAATCACCCCCCTCTCGACCTCCCCTCGGCCTATAAACCACGGAAATGAACGGCGGGGAGCTAGGGAACGTCACCCTAACTCAATGGAGCGAATGCTCCGCCGGATCGTCCCCGATCGCAAGAAAATACTTTGAAAACCCTCGTTCTTCCTTGAGCTCCCACGACCCACGAACGCCTCCACGATCACCTCGTCGCTGCCGTCGTCACCACGCCGTCGCCCCGTGCCGTCTGCAGCCGGAGGGGAAGCCGCCGCGGTCTCACCGGACGAAGAAGAGAGGAAGAGGGGGGCGGTGCTCACGGTGGGGGAGAAAGGAGGAAGAAGAAGAAGAAGGTGGGGGAGAGAGAGAAAATAGGGGGGTATTTATAGGAAAATCCAGAAATTCTGAAAAATATCAAAAAATAGAAAATTACATTTCCAGAATCCTCGGGACGCACCGATCGCAACGGTACCACTCGTGCCCAGGTGAACGACCCGGTTCACCCGCAGCGAGGTTCCGAAAGAATTGCCGAAACACACACCGGAAATCGGAAAACACGCGCGGAAAAGTCACGGAACGTCTCCGGGCCTCCGAAACAACTCCGGATCGCGCCGATCCGAACACAAAAGATGACCGAAACGAAATTTCGGACACAATGGAGCCGGACACTCCGAAAAACCAGATCCGGGACCCACGAAGAAGGATCCAAAAGGTCCGGAATATTACACAGACCCCCTCCCCCTTGATGTTGAAGCCCCTCCCCACCTTCCTGCGAGCCTAGACCCCCCTTTCCTTGCACAAACAGGAAACCCCCTCCCCTTACCCTGGACATCAGACTCAATCGGATCCCCCATCTCCTCCCCTAGTGGCTGGACCCTCTCCCCATCTCTATGTGAAGCCAAACCCCCCCCCCCCCCCCTATGCAAATGGGAAACCCCTTCTCCCTCCTCTGGCCACCGGAGCCCCCTCCTCCACTTGGCCGCTGAATCCCCCGTCCACCTCTCTTGGAAGTCGGACGCCACCGGATCCCCCTCCCCTGGTCGTCCGATCTCTCCCCCCTTCCATATGTGCCATCGGACCCCCATCCTCCATGCTCTCCCCCCCTCTCTCTCTCTATGTCTGTGTGTGTGGCCCGCCTAGTGTCACCCCCTTACTGAAGTCGCCCCGCTCGCCGAAGTCACCCCTCCTCACGAGTAGGAGCCCACCTTCTCCACCCCATTGTTCTCTCTCTCTCTCTCTCTCTCTCTCTCTCTCTCTCTCTCTCTAAGTCATCGGGGATATATTGATTATTTAACACCTAATTGGTGTGAATATTGATTTTTTAAAATATTCATTATTTCGTCGACGAAATTTAATTACAATGATATTTATGTACTATTTAATTTTACGTAGTAATATATCTATTAACATATTTTTAGAAATATTTTTTTTACAAATTAACATCTAACAATACTTTTTATATAATAAATCCAAAAAAATATTGTCACTTTAATTTCCATCAGACCCATATATCTTTACAGTGAGATCGTTGATTTGGACGCCTATATGAAGTCAAGAAACAGATAATTAGCATCCCATGTGAGGACATTTGATTTACTTTGTCCCTGTCTCTGTTAGAAACTTCAGCTGTGTCTACCGGTTACTTTTTGGCAAAACTTATTTTACGGTCTCCACCATTAATCCTTCGACAACACTAATGCGTTAATGCTTTAATGTATCAAAACATCTTAACAGGTTAGAATCTTAACATGTAATATTTTAATCATAATGCATTAACAATAACCGCTATCGTATTTAAAATATTTTAATAATTTAGTATCGTGGATGGTCTATGTTTGTTCACAAAATAGGGGGGCGAAAAGTGTTAAAATTTCTGACAATAACCTAAAAATAGGTGCATAGATATGATAGGAGGCGTTAAATAATTTTCAAAAAAAAGATCACATCTTAATAGGTTGAAAGTGACAAACAGGGCGTAGTAGAATCTCCTATCTTTATTTTTTTTATTTTTGACTATCTAATACATATACTATCTCGGGATGTGTATTAAGTTTATTTTTTTTAATTTTTTTATGTCGTAAGACTCAAGTCACTTTAATTTACGGTGAAAGTCACATTTTTGTTGGACGGCCTATAAAATTTTAAAAAAATAAGATCAAACGAGTAGTGTTGGATCTATTTTTTTGAATTGATCATTTTTATTTTTATTTTTTTAGTCGTCAAATAAGAATGTGACTTATACCACAAATTAAAATGACTCGATATCTCAGTATTACTCAATTGCAAGGATGTTAACGGCCTGACAATGAATACCTTGATGTTGGCCGGGCCATTTCACTAGAGTACCCAAAGCCTCCAACTCGTTTTCAGAAAGTTTAAGTAAACTTCTATACATGACATGTAATTTAATATATGAGATAATTTCATAAAACTATCAATACATCAAAATATCAAAATTACCCTTTTTAGATGTCACATATAATATACATTATTATCATTAGTTTAAAGTTTAAACGGTGTAACTAAATAACAAACTAGCGCCCAAGGTTTGTGTCGGGGAGATTTGAGTTGATACGAACTTTGGGGGCATTTCGATCATTTAGAAGTATTGTTGAAACATTTGGTTAATAACGATGGCGAATATAATATTTAATATTTAAAGATGATAATTTTGTCATTTTGCATGTACAAATAATACGTTTAAAATTGATAATATACTCTAAAGCACGAGGGATTCATTACCATCATTGGCACCAAAATCAGGGTGGCACCTACGACAAAATTATACTATTTGAACTGAAATTTGAAATCCACACCGGTAAATCTTATCTTCTATCATTAGCACGAGGGATTCATTACCTATTTAAAACCTTACCATCGAAGAGCACAAAGATATTCATTTTGTTTAATAGGTGGAAGGATTTATCCCCAGATTCAACCTCAAATTTATGTTGATCACATTTTTTTTTGAGTTTGTGATGTATCCCCAACTTTGACTTCAAAAGTTGTGATAAGCTAGCCTAACTTAACCATATTTAGGGGTTGTTTAATATCACAAAAAATGACATAAGATAACATATTTATTATGTTTAAAATGTTTTCAATCATTTGACACTGTTTTCGTTCTGTTTGGAGTGACATAAATTACAGTATTTCAAAACCAGTTGCCCATGTAACATCCTTTTTGCTGATTCCGAATTTTAGCCCAAATTAAACCAAAGTCAGACTTCAAAACCGATCCCCCTCAAAGTCAACCATTTTATTTTCAAGGATTTTAAAATTGATATTTTATAATATTTTACGACACACCAAGAGAACATACTAGATCGAAGAAAGAAGTTCAGAATTCCTGATCAAGAACGGGGGGCGGGGGGGGGGGGGGGGGGGTGGAGGAGAACAACTCACTCTCCAGATACGCTCAAAATGAGACTCATCTGATAATCGAGCATATATCTTCATCATCATTAGTGCTTCCTTCTGATAAGGATTTCATAATTAAAGTAATATAACGGCCATAGGCTTTTATGTACTACATGTGTTGAATCACATGCTTGGGGCTTTGCATAACCATGTGTTACCGTGAGTTATAAAAATGAATAATGTTGATGGTTAAAGGGAATCCGCACCATACAATTAACAAGCAAAAGTTCACGTTGCCTCCTCGAACACATATATAGACATTCCATGTATCAAATATATATAAATTGCCTACGATGCTGTTTTCAGGGTTTATATAATGTCATACCATAATTACTGGTAATCTAGTGAAATTTTGTGTGAAGATATCATCTCAGCCATAAGTAGATTCAACAGCCTAATCATGTGTGTGATAGCAAAGTGATTACTAAGCTTCATTTGTTTCAATCAACCAGTTTAATGCCAGGATCCGCTAGATCTCGAACACATCTTCAAGGAAATTCTCAACATAAATCAAACCTAATATTCCTTCTATCATCTACGCTTCCAATTCAAAGATCATCTTTTGCTTCGATGCCCAGTAGCTTTGCCAAGGCGCCACTTTCATAAGCTGCAGCTGTATCTGAAATCATCAGATGAGATCCGGATTTAGAGGTCTTGTACATAGGTTTCACCGTTTCAGTTTAGAGTACAGAATCGAATAAGAAGAATCGAGAAAAAGATTGGAAGATGATGGAAATGTGAGGTACCGTCTGAGCCACCAATATGCTTCCCATTGATGAACACCTGAGGCACTGTCCGTCTACCAACAATTTCGCTTAAGGCATCTTGTATATCACTTCCATCCTCTGGGACAAGCATCAATATCAACTATGTACGATTAACACTGTCCGACAACAACTTTGCAAGTTTATTAATATGGATTCTGAACATTCTGCTGTAGGCATTTCATCATTGTAAGGGACTCAATTCACTATTTTGATCAAATTAACACGTGAAGTTAACAGCAAGGGGTGCCGCAGGAAATCATCAAAATTGGCAATGTCATGATTTGTAGTTGACATGGTCAGAAAGGATTTAATGGCGACCGAAATGTTGGGGAAACTAGATAGATCCAAGACTGTTTAGAATGCGTGACAAGATCACACCACACACCACAAATTGCTGAAAGCTTGGTAAAGAGGAAGGCCCTACAACGCTCTAGTAAATGGCCTGTCACAGTTCCAAATATTGGCACTTGAAACACACCCATAACGTATTCCATGGATGTCAAAGAAATGTTCGATCAAATGTACCTGGAATACATTTTGATAACGAACATTGAGCAGTCTCATCAATAATCATCTTCTAATAAATAATTTTTTAATTAAATAAAACATATTCTAAGCATTTATCTGAAATAACCACCAGTCAGTAATAATATATTGTAACTGTATCCGTAGATAATATAGTCCAGTCAATCAATTCTTCGTCCAATGTTCTACAATTTCTAGCCAAGGGCACATCTTTCCCCTACATTTCATATGAGATCTTGGACCACCTATTTGTTGGCTGTACCTACGCACAGGGGAGGGGATGTGGGGGGAGCTTGTGAGAAGTACATGATGCCAGGTTGGTCGTCAGAGTGAGATTCATCACTTGATTGGGAGCTGGGGCAGATGCTGGACCCTCAGAGGAGAAAGTCATCTGGTGGTTGATTCTTCAACTCTTTGGTCCTTGTGGGGAGAATGCAACAACTGGACGTTCAGAAGGGAAGCAAGAGTGGTGGAGACTGTGGCTTTGTTTATTTGTGATAGAGTAAGGGAATGGGCAGAGCTCCTTTATAATGTGAACTCCCAAAACTCTTCACTTTTTGTTTTGTTGGAGACTAGAGTGGGCCACACTCTCTTGGTGTGGTCGTTCTATGTACAAGGATTTTTTGGGAACTTATTGACTATACTTGTACATTCCTTTTTTTCATTTAATACAATGGTGGTACCACTCACTTTCAAAAAAAATGCACATCTTTCACGGGTAATTTGTTCCGAAAGTTGGACTTTGTGGTATTGTATTCTACTGTTCTATCAAGAGAAGAAAGTGTATTATTCACTTACCCATTATATCACAAAGAATCATGTTATGATTTCCTAACTGTTGTCATTTATACATTGAATGCTGGAGAGAATGAGTAGTAAAAGAGCCATACTCTACAAGAAGGATGAGAAGAGAATGAGAGTAGAAAAGACCCATACTCTACAAGATGGGTGAATAACACATCTATCTAGGAAAATTAGAAAGAAAGGGGTCTCCGAAGCAAACCTCTCTCATTCAACTCAACAACATAAGGTGCTTTGCCCAACTCCTGGAAAATAGCTTTAGCCCTTTTGCAGTATCTAGACATTAACAAGATTTTTGTCAAAAGATTGTCAACACACTTCAAACCAAGATGATAAAGATAAATTAAACAAGGCTGAGCAAATTTTAATTGAAAAGATGAAAACAGGAGCCAAATTACCAGAATAAATCCATTTTGACAGGACATAGTTTAATATTCAAGTATGATGAAACACCAGATGGTTAATGTCCGGTTTGTTTATCCTCTTTCAGCTGTACAATTTGGTTTTGATCACTCGTGGACTTCACAGGCAGCAGTTTCTAGGTGGTCATGTTTAAGGGGACTTGTTGCTATTCTTCAACAATGTGGGACTCACCATCAATTTTATATAGAGATAACGAGAGATCATAAATCTGAGCTGGACATGAACATCATTAAGTAGGATACCTCTTTAACACTACACCAGACATAAAGTGTGTTGAGTTCAATACTCATAAACTGTAGAGACATGGTCAAACTAGACAGAACTCACAACACAAATGAAGTACACCAATATCACTCATAAAATTGGGCATGAAGACATCGGAAGAGTAACACAACCTCCACACAATCAACCAGACACAAAAGAGAAGACTGAAACAATAGAAATCCATCAACCGATGTATACTCGTGTCTCTAAACAAGCAAACCCAGAAGTATGCTTAAGCAAGTAAAAGACCAAACAAAAGAATTTTTTGAACCTTGGACCACACAGCCACCAAAAACTAAGTTAATAAATCAAGACTGTAGACCTTCCCAACAACCCAATTCCCACCATTGACCAGATTTACTTTGGACATTCCGAGCTTTCATTTTTTCAAACATAACTGATTCATTCAGGTCCCTCAGTGTTGAATAAATTTCTTTTCAACCTTCTAGCCTAGACAATGTTCTTTGAATCCTCTCCATATAGGTGCTTCCACAGCTCATTGTTCAGCCTTAATTTGAAAATAATTGTGCATGACATATTCATTTTTGAAAGGTCTCTTTCATCTGGAACAAGTTATCTGATCAACTGTAAACCCTTGTTTAAACATTTCTGATTTATGACTAACCTCATAAAAGACGGCAAATCCATGAAGAAGAATATCAGTAGGCCTTAACCCTGGACAGCGAATTCTACTGGAACAGTCCCAGAGTATTACTTGCCAGACTCATGCCAATTTGGCCCTGAGTAGTTTTCACTGACCCAAAACTAAAGATCACTGGAGAAAAAAACAAATAAGGTTTTAATGTTCTGTATTAGTTCTCTATTTCCATTTTCCTCCTCTTTCATTCATATATGTTTCCTAATTTTTACTTTATTCCCTTAATTTGGATTTTTATTTAGCTAGTCTTGGATCAGCTTCCCTACCGTTGATTGGCAAATTTGACCAACCTAAATCCAACACAGATCATGCAGTCTGGGTGGGCAACCCCTCACATCAAGCCAAATCCATATGCACACTTTCCGTTATGAACGGCATTCTAATAGGTAGTTCCAGCATTGTCTACGCGAGGAGAACATTGTAAATCTGTTCAGGAGACGCATGTTCCACAGCAAGGTCATCCCCCATTCAGGAGGTCCTTAAGATTTTCCGCATGACAGCGGACTTACACAAATGCTGAGAATATCTCCGAAGAAACACAGCAGCATATACACAATTAGACCTGTTAATGGGCCACGGTGCCCATTCCCGCGGGGAGCCTGGCCACGCTCGCGCACACGGCGGGCGCATGCGCACCCACATGCCCTCTGGCAGCGCACCCATGCACCACCGCCGCCCTCTCTTGTCTTTTCTCTCCCTCCCACGCGATGTCTCTCTCTCTCCCACCTCTTCCTCCGCCTCCACTCACCCCCTCTCTCTCTCCTCTCCCTATAAATACACCCTAAGGGGGTTGTTTAGGGCATGTGTCCCAGTCCTTATAAATAGTGCGTCGTTGAGCCGATGGTAATCACGGGTTGTCCCAGTCCCATGATGGTAGAGGTCTGCGTCTTCGGGGGAGCATCACCATAGGCCCTGGATTTGGAGCGTAGACCCTTGGAGCCGACTCTGTAACTCCGCGATGATTCACAGGTAGGGGTCGACTCTGGTAGTCGGCCTTGTACCCAGATGACGAAGGTACGCATGTGTTTCTGCTTCCACTTCCGCTGGTACGTGTTTATGTCCCACTTCCGCTGTGAGGTACGCCCTCCTACTTTGAACTTGTTTTGTTATATGCATTTGAGAGGTTATCCAACAACATCTTATCAAGTTGCTCTAGAATCCTCATCAATCTAGACCTTAGCTTATAATTCAGAAGATCAAGTGCCACGTGATCTTAAATCTGCACATCAAAATTGAGAAATGCGGACATGAAGATATTGGACCACTGAGGCAAATGTAGCTAAACCTAAACCTAATTTTGAAGCACATTGGATACTGCAGCAGGAACTGCAGATCAGTTTTATTCCCCAGGCTAACACATCACTTTCCAAATATCATCTCAACAAATCACACGGTTTTAGTTCTGCAGCCTGGATCGCACCGATCCATATGAGTAGTGCAACACCTCAATGACACGCTTCACGGATTCCACAGCAAATAAACAAAGGGGAAAAAAAAAGCAAAGAACTCTAAAATGCAGAAACGAGTCGACAAGAGAGATATAGAAAGAGGAGATCGTACGGGCAGTAGGACTTGGAGAAGATGACGATCTGGTGAGAGGACACCGTCTTCCTCACGAACTCCTCCTCCCGGGAGGACGCCGCCGGGGAGCTGGACAGAGAGCACAGCACCACCATGAGCGCCATCAGACCGCCGCCGCGCCGCCTCCACGCCATCGGACCGACCACCCCTCCCTTGCGGATCTCGACCTACACACACCAAAGAGGGCATAGAAAAATAGACACAGAGAGAGAGAGAGAGAGAGAGAGAGAGGGGGGGTTGGGGAGGAAGACGTACGCAAGTGGAAAGATCCCTGGAGGCGACAGGCGATCGCAGGGTGGGGGAACTCAGGGGGCCGCCGGCGAAGGATGCGTGGAGGAGGGGACGATCGAGGCACAGCAATCCGTGAGGGCTAGGGTTTCTCCACCGGGCAGAGGCGGAGGGGAGACACGAGTTGACGAAACTGCCCCTCGGTCTCCGCAGGATCGGCGAGGAGACGGTTTGGAATGTGCTGACGGAGAGGGGGCATGATGGTCTCATCGCACCTGTCTACTATTCTCACACCCGCGTGGAATTTGTGCTCCCTCCGAACGCGTCAATGAAAACGAAATAAACCGGGTGCCTGCATTCGTCGCCTCTAAATTTTTTTTTTGACTGGGCCGGAGATCGTGCAACGGCTCTAAACCGGCGATGGGCTTGTGGACGGGCCCATTACGAGCCCAACATGATCACGAGGTTCTGACTGAAATTCCTCATTTGAAAAAATATATATATTCTTAATCTTCTAAAATACTACGGCAATGTAAATGTAATAGCACGATATCGATATCACGTTCTTGTCCATTACATTGCTTCGCCATTTTTTGACGATAAAAATCAGTCATATCTTAAAATTTACATCTTTCATGTGATTTGGCCTTTCAAACTGTGATTGATTACTAATAACTAGTGAAATAATCTATTTCTCCCAGGTAGGCCCTTTGTGATGGCCCGTACGGTCCCCCTCTCTCTCTTTCTCTCTCTCTCACACAGCCTTTTAGATGTCCTTTGTAAAATAGATTCTCGGTTAAAGTATAGCGGAAGCATAAATTGTATCTATTAGCACTAGGTTTATGGAACATGTGACTCGGAGAATCTAATAGAAGGCGCTGGACCTATATTAAATCACGGAAGACATTAAAATTTTTATATTAGTTTGGACTCCATTCGTGGTGATCTACATTTAATATTTAGACCTCTTGTGTAGGATTTCACTATTTCTTATAAGCCCGTTTGAAATCTTAATAGGATTAGCACATTCGAAGGGGTGAGCGCGAATACACTATCCGCCGTCAGTTAGGCATCTCTTTTGTATCTTATGCACAGTGAGGCCCATTTTTTCTCTCTCATCAGATAAGTACCCCCCCTTACCTTATTTCGATTTTAAATAGGGCCGTAAGAAATACATCAGCTGAGTTTTGTTCAGATGTTTAGCTCACCACTTCTTTTGAGCCAAATAGAAGGCTTGTCATTGATATTCGTTTGGTTTTGTCAAATGAATGATTTAGATAAGACAAAAACACATTCGACTGATTTTAAGAGTGAATGAAGTATATCGCCTATCGGCACAGAGAGATTTTAGATTAGAAGATTATTCTATTTTCTTAATAATGGGCCTTGGCCTATGGTTATTGGGTGCCCATTAGGGCAACCCAAAGAGAGAAGGCAACGCTTGTGCATGGGTGCAATGTGTCGACCACCCCATGCTTGTAAGGATCTTGGAGATTCTTATTTGGGTCGCATAAGAAAAGGGAGATTTGCCTCCCTTGGTCGCCCCTTCTTCCTCCTCCTCCTCTTCCCTAGTTGCACAAGGAGTGGAAGATCATGAGAAGGAAACCCTTTCTTATTGAGGTTTCCTTGTGTGAGCTACTTTACTCTCACGAGGATCCACTTGTCCTAGTGTAACTGGAAGTCCTAGCTTCCCTAATTGGAGAGGAAGGTCAATCTCCTTACTCCTGTATATTTAAATAAGAGGGCAGGGAAGAGGGGGGTGGCCATGATAGAAGCATCATGGAGAAGAGAGAGAGAGAGAGAGAGAGAGAGAGAGAGAGAGTGCCACGTCCTTCTTCCTATCCATGTTCCCATCACCGCAGCCGCCCCTAGCGCCGCCATCGGCCGCTGTCGGAGCCGCTGCCTACCGTTGTCACCACCACCGTTGCGTGCAGCACTACTGGGAGTCGCTGCTGCTCCCTCCATCCCTCTCTGTGTGTGTGTGTGTGTGCGTGTGAGGAAAGAGCGGAGCAAGCTTCACCCCCCCTTGCTTCATGTATGTGAGAGAGAGAGAGAGAGAGAGAGAGAGAGAGAGAGAGAGAGAGAGAGAGAGACTGCAACCACAAGGGCCGTGGCCAGCCACTCTCTCCCCCTCATCGCCTTCTCCATCTTCCTCCCTCCTATCTGCTGCGTGGAAGATAAGGAGAAGGCTGCCCTCACCTCGTCAAGGTGAGGCCGCGCATGACGTCCCCGTGGGAGAGTCATCATCTCACACTCATCTCGGCTACGACTTCGAGAAGGACATCATCCTCGTCCTTGGATCTTGGAGTGTGAATCTTAAAGGGTAAACTCTAGTAGTCTACTCTCCACCTCCACGACGCTGCTTGGGTCAACCACTTCTGCTTGTGCACAAGTGCATCCCCCGACTCGACCCATATGATAGTTGCATGGATTACTTGAGTTTCATCAACATATTTGAAGTGCACAGCTTTCATCAGTGGCTTAAGTCTTAGGATCAGAAGATGTTTTAGTGAAGCACGACAGTTATCATAAGAAGGCAAGTGACTTAAGCATGGATCAAGAATGTGTTAGCTGAGAAAAGATGGTCAGTAGGGCATAACCGATTTTGTCGGGTAAGGCACTTGACCTAGACACCAGAATCAGTAAGATGATAAAGATGTTCTAATGAGGCGTAGTTACTATCATGAGTGAGTGTTCTAGGCCCGAGTCAATGAATATATCAGCGAGAGATTCGATCGATGAGATGTAGCTGATTTTCATCGATTAAAGCTTTACAAGATAGTATACTCAGGATCTTGTCACAATTTGTCACCTTCAATTCAAAGTGTTATAGCATATTAGCTAGAAGTGAACCAATAAATCATGGCTGATTCGTCAGGTGGAATAACAAGATAGGTGACTTTGGATGTTTTATTGAAGTGTATCAGTTTCAAATAGAATCAACAGAGTATAGCTAATCAATCATTGTTCAAAACATCGACAAGGTCATTCCAGCTAAGAAAGAGTTGTTTGTGACATGGCTGAAATAACTGAAGCACAGGTAGGAAGGTGATTTTGAGACGATACAATTAAGTCAAACACCTTTTGATCTGAATGTCTAACGTTTCATCTCAGAGACAAGACAATGAGATTACAGCTGATCGAGATGACCTGATAACACATTCAGATTCATGACTCAGTCTGATAAAAAATATTCAGATGTGTGCGTTAAGATATTATCAGATGCAATCATATAATCTCACGTTAAACTGAATGAGACCGAGGACAACATATGGTTCTAGTTGAGTTTCTAAACTGTCCAATGACCCGAATGCAAGTCTAAAGAGTTTACATATAAAAGATTTTATAAACAATCTAACTGGATTAAAAATTCAACAAAAATACAACTGAATAAATATCCTGAATACATTAGTTTGAGTGATCTGACTGGGTGACTGGCTTTGACCTATATAGATGAAGTCAACTGAGGAGTGCAGTTGAAACGATCTATTTAAGCTTGACATCAAATGTGGGCAGTTTGAAGGAATCAGGGAATTGCATAGTAATTGCCCATCAAGAGGGCAACTAACTTCCTCCGACTGGTTCTATGCATATAGGACTTAAATCAGTGGCTAGAAAGTTGAGGTTGATTTCAAGGGTTTGCAAGGTAACCTAAACCAGCCGAGTTGTTTGAATGGATTGGATCAACGAACATCAATGGCTAGAAAGTTGAGGTTGATTTCAAGGGTTTGCAAGGTAACCTAAACCAGCCGAGTTGTTTGAATGGATTGGATCAACGAACAGCATGACTCATGGAGGATTAAGCGAGAAGATAAGCCAACGTGGTGTGCAACTAGAATCAGATACTTGGCCTTCAATAGCAATGTTTTGGCTTAATCCTGTGAGCAATTCTACAAGCACATGCCATTCGTTTGTCGGAGTGTTGTATTCATTTTCGCAAAAATTATTATTATTACTCAAAATATAGTCATTCCATGATACAGATGGCATCATTAAAATGCATAGATCTAAATCTTTCATTATTATTATTACTATTTGTTTATTATTATGACGATGACGACGGTGAATATTGAGATCTGGATGATTATCATACTATTTTTGAAGTGACCATTTTTTGGAGCAAGCATATTTAGCACGGGGGCTCCTAAAAAAGACAGCTTAGCATGAAATATGCTTGTCACTTTATTCACGTAGTCCAAGTCTCACCAAATTGAATTTTTTTTAATTAAAAAAAATTTTCTTCTCTGAGCATGAAGAGTCACTCAAACGTCCGGAATATATAACTCTACTTCTAATTAAACTGCTTTAGACAGATTAACCGATCCAATAAAATTAAATAGACCAGGAATTATACTAACGCTTGATGACATTAGAATAGTCGTACCACATCATCAGCTTAATCCGAGAAATTATGGGATACAGCAGATGAGTGCATGCAAGTCGAAAAGTTCCCTTTTGCGATACCGGCAAAACGTGCACCTTCCCGGATCAGAAGAGGAAGAGAGCAGATCCTGCAGACGGAGCAGACAGCAGCAACGACGTTAGGTCTTTCTCACTTTCTGGCTTGAAGATGGGTGTTGTCCTTGAATAAAAACATCAGGCCGCATTTGATTTAAGGGACAAAAGACATATGTTCCTCCCGTTCCAGCATTTAAGAAGGGGATTCCTGACACAAGATTGAAAAATGAAAAATAAATCTGGATTCCTTCAACATCACGACCACTGTTCCTGTCGAGGCGATCTGCATTCTTAAATGAAACCCAGATCGCCAAAATGAACTGTCGGATGGTATAGACAGTTAAAACTCTCACCAGACATCTTCACATGTCGGTGGCCAAGATAACAGGACCAAACAATTGAACGAAACTTCACTTCTGTTTGCTTTTCCATTATGACCATCACGACTACTTCGTTCTTGCGCACCAGGAGAGAGAAAAATGAATATAAGGGGATCATGAATTATGTAATCTGACGTCTTCTTCTACCTTGTGAAGGAGCCTGGACATACAAAACCAGAACGTCTCGGGGATCTTCCGCAGAGAATGCATCGTCAAGGCTGAGATGATGTCGAGCATGAAGTAACGGACCTCAGGTTTGAGTGACATTTGAATTAGCATCGCGGTCCAGACCTCGGGAGCTGACTCCACAGCTAGTCTCAGTGAGAGCAGCCCGTTGACGACTCTTCTGATCATTGAATCTGTCTGCATGGGGGAAAAGAGTAACTCAAGATCACCTGACTGAGGACCTACAAAATCTCATCCAACACACACTTAAAATTCTAACGATTCAGGCAGTGCAAATTAGGCATGTCTAATGTTTTAATAATTCAGGTGGCACAAATTTAGCATGACACGATACTGTCTTTGACTCCCTGCTTGTCATAAACTTAGGCAGGTAAAAACATTCTCTACCTAGCAATTTCCATTGGGTGATGGGAGAGGGTGATGAGAGTCAACAGACCTCCGGACTAAATTTTATTTCTCCGTGGTCATGAAAAATGCAGGGAAAAGCTTCCTCCTGCAGAAATGCATCTGCAGCTTTGATGATGTCCTGAACCAAGAAAACACGAACTCTCCGCCCTTTCTCTGACAAAATAAAGTGAAAAAGGTCTTCAGTGGTTGCAACAACTGCTCGCATGTCGAAGGATTTCCAACCTGGGACATTTGATGTGTTTTCCCTAGTGGTGCTAGGCAGTTCACCCACTGATTCAGATGCTTGTTCAGAAATTGCTGCTACCTGTGAAAGAGTCCATGTCTTAGAAACAGCCGTCAGCATGGACTACGGCAACTAAAATTAACTCCTTGCAGGATATTTACGAATATTGCCAGTAACTTAGGAATTACAACTTGCCATGAAAATTTCATTGAAGTAATAATTTAATAGAAAACAACCTTGGTTCCGAAGAAATTGAATATCTAAACTTAAGAAATATTTTTCCATACTGATAGAGACCTCCCAAAGCAATAATTTCCTGTTATCTTCTTCCACTATACAATGCCCCCCTTTTCCATCTAAGGAGTATAAAGTGGTTCAGCTCCCCATCCTGATATTTATTTACAAACACCTACAATTACATGTTTACTTGTTAAACACCCTTTTCAGGGGTTTTTTCCGAAAAACTTGAGGGGCTCATTCCTAATATTCTAGGATGTCTACCAAATAACTCAAGATTGTAATAAATATCAGGAGTGGAGGTGCTAATCCATAAATATGACAGAGCTTTTCTTTTGGGAAGGTGACCAACAGGTCCATTTCATTGAAATATAAGAACAGAAAGACAATACAAAGCAACAAAAAAAGAAAGCTCTACCGACGACAGAGTACAGGGACTGAATGTAAAAATCCCTATATATACATAAATACAGGAATAGCATCCATACATACACATGTATGCGCATATATAGGGGGGGGGGGGGGGCGCTGAGAGAGAGAGGAGGAAATGGCCATGCATGCCATTTCCACCTGAGGGGTATCGCATGGTGACACTCCTTCAGGGCTGAGGGCTCCGTAATCTGAAGCTAGCTGAGTTTCCAGTTCACTACTGATCCATTTTCTTTTCTTCTTTAAAAGTTAAAAAATGAGCCACCTCATCAGAATTGGATGCTCTGATACCAGAACTCCAGAGGCCGGCACAAAGTATCAGCTCCCTATATAGCTCTCAAAGTTTTAGTACACATGTTAATGCTAATACATCAAGGTTCACTCAGTAATCCAACAGTACAATTGCAGAAGGGGATGACCTCCAAAACTTGTGAAAGCCCCTTATGCATGAATCATTTAGCAGAAAAAGGTAAACCTTTATGTCCCGCTTGTGGAACATTACTCCTGTTCTGGGCAATAGCTGACTTAAATGCCAATCGAAGGATCTGAGATCAGGTGTGATAATCAGAGTTATTCCCTAACAAGATGAAAGTATTCCAAGTGATGTGCCACTATGCCAGATAGCTGTTTCTATGTTTAGTATAGAAGAAGAATGTAGACACTTGGTCCCTCTTAATGGAATGAGACTCCCATTTGGGTGTTCCTGATTGAAATACAAAGCGAGGACACTAAAACAGGAGTGGCAACATGAGTTATTTCCTAGCATGTACTAAGTGGAATGCAAATAATGCATCAGCATATGCAGCAGAGGTAAGACGGGAATGGTCCTATTTCCCACTGGTTTCAACTGCTCATAAATCCAACCCCACCCCAACTCCATCCCAGACTTATAGGAAAAAGTTCATATCCTTTATTTTCGCAGAGAAGTGTCTGGGCCTCGACTGAGACCTCACTGAAGCTAATGTAAAATTAATAAACAAAAAAATGTAGTGGATAGTGAGTGGTGAAAAGTCAGTGAGAGAAACTGAAAATCATACCAAAGACATCTTTTGAATAAAAGAGAATAGATTCAATACCAAGCGCTCAAGCCTATTCCAGCGAATAGAACCATCATTACGTATGAGAAGCTCCCGTAGTATTTTCCTCATGTCTGCACTTGGATCTGATAGAAGCCTTCCAACGACAAAAGGATATGCACTTTCAACTACTTTAAAATCAGGATCCAGAGCTTTTGCTGTCCCTTCTAGTGATCCTAGTGCTCTTACAACCAACGCATAATCAGGAGGCAAAGAGAAGTCGAACTCATACATAACATCATATAGCTGACTCATTATGCTCTGAAATAATACACAAGAAAATGATAAGATATCCAATCCTCAGCCTTTAGCACAAAGCAAACTGTAGTTTAGCTGATACAGAATGTCAACACATATGGTTAGTTGCAACTTGCAATGGGGGGAAAGTGATTTAATAAGAGATGAAGCATAAAAAATATATCAACAGCACATATTGGTCCAGCAATGCTGCACCGGATCTTGGCTTTCTCTCTGGATGGTCGGAGAGATCTCAAAGAAATCTGAGGAGATTGGGAATGCTAGTAGAGATTATGATAAACTTATATTTTTCAGTGAAAATTTATAATGTCATTTCCTTAGCTAGTCAATAATGCAAAAATACATAAGAAAAGGGTCATCAGCAAGAGGGTGTTCTTTTTTGTTGTTGTTTTTGTTGTTTGGTTTGTGTGTGTGTGTGTGGGGGGGGGGGGGGGGGGCGCTGATCCCCCTATCTCGCTTACAGGTGGTCGACAGTCAACAGGCAGCTTGCCCACGGCCAGAAGACTGCCCCCTTCTTCTTCCTCTTTTAATTTTCTTTTTCTTCCTCCACACCTCTATGGTTTGCAGATCAACGGCATGTGACAGTCAACAATAGCAGGTCAATAATGGTAGGTGGCTCAACGGCGATCATGTAGCACCTCTAGGTGTTCATAGCACTGGGGTGGGAGGGGGGTTGGAAAGAACAAATGGGTTTCAAAACCCTCAAGCTCGGATGAGCCAAAAGCAAACTGGCCGATCTAAGCACACGATCGTTGTGGGACTTGTCCAAACTTCATATATCTTTGGCTAGGTGTTTCAGTCACTTTAGATCTTGGCAACCAAGAGAGACAGATTCTCGAGAGATCTTGAGATATTCTCAGGAGATTGCAAACCATGATATTGGTCATTCCTTGCATGCAATATCAGAGTTGGAATTTCATGCATAAAAGATGGAAACTATACTATATTCACAGATACTACAGGTTCATGGTAGAATAAAGACAAATTATCAATTAGATGGTAGGCGAAAAGATATACGTAAGAGATATGAATCTCACTGTAGAGTAAAGAAATAGAGGGATAAGATCCTGTGACTAATCACATTTAACATGATTGTAATGTTATCCTAGATGCACGAAAATAATTTATTACAGATTTGACTACACGATGAAAAGCTGAAAGGGTTTGAAAACATGTACGAAGACCTTATAAGCACCTGCTTATTATTGCCCATCCAAAAGGTCATCCAAACTTCACAAAAGCCTTCCATTTACAGAAGCACTGCATTTTCTGAGAAGCAAGCTGAGTTGACATCCTGTGGGAGAGTTTCAATTTGATTTTGAAAGATAATATTTTATTTGGACAGGAATTTGGTTTTTCTCAGATACCCTTCTAGGGCTTCTTTTCGATTTAACCCATTTGAATAGACTATTCTAGGTTTGGAATGGGATTGCCTGAATGACCTTGGTTGATCAACTACCAACGATGATGCGGCAACATAAGCCATCGTGTTATTTGCAAAAATTCTATCGTGTCCCAAACAGTGTTTTAAAATTCTGGTGCTTTGGAATGGCATTGGATATTTTCTGGACCAGGGACATTTCCATAATCTTACCTAAGTCATGTTCAGGGATATTGAGGTCAATTTAGGTAGTTCCATAGTTCCAATAGCATGCTAGTTTTGGGGGACTTAAGATGCCTTTTATGGTTGTTAACTTGTTATAATTTTCATGGCTTAAAGGCTCCAGAAGTACTTTAATCATTTTGAGGATTTGGGGGCTTTGAAAAAATTTATGTAGCCCAAAGTTTTCTAATGATTTTTAGGGTAAATTATGATTTTTAATGATTTTCCTCATTTTTATGATTTTTAAGGTTTTAGGTTATTTGGTCACCCTCGTGAATTTTGGGGACTTTGAGAAAATTCATGTTGTCCAAAGTTTGTTTGATGATTATAGGGCCAATTTATGATTTTAAGCATTTTTCCAATTTTGTGACTTTTTAACATCCTAGGGGTACTTTGGTCACCATTTTGGTAAAATCTGCAGGATAAAAAGGACATTCCTGTCATTTTCAGAAAGTTTAAGCCTTGGGGATCTTCGTGCCTTTTGCCATTTTTAAGGATTTTAATTATTTTTACATATCTCTCGTGTCCAGAGTGTGTTTTGGCAAGTTTGACAGTCTAGAATTCAAGAGCAGCTTAGAAACTATGATTACGGTTCAGGCTTTGGGCTAATTTGAATGGTTCGGGTCTGATCAGATTTAGTGAAGGGTATTATGTTATGTCAACTTCACCTTGAGGTTGAGGGCAATTTGGTCATCTAAGATTACTTCAGAATTGGGGGCAATATAGGAACCAACCTAGATTGGGTGCATTCCAATATGTAAATAGGCAGGCCGCAACCAAGCTTATGGTCTTGAATTTTCTCTCAAGTCAACAGATGGACATCAACGAGTAAGAATGATTATCTTATTTGGCCCAATGGGCTATGGAGCTACGGATACAATATGTGCATATTGAACTTTAAGAGATCCATTTGATCAATATTCTATAGTTTTCTTTGATTAATTTTTTCATTGCAAACAGAAGCATAGAATGCTGCTTTTCTTGACGTAACACCATAGGATTTTATTTCTATCTGTGATTCATTTAAAGCTGAGGAATGCTAATTTCAGAAAGCTAGCTGGATAAGACTCTTTTGTCAGGCCCATAAAGCAGTCAATGGAGACATGAAAACATCACTTCAGGTTGTTCAAACGTGCAACAGAGACTCTCTCCTGTTGCTTTAAAGAAAATCAAAATCTGATTAAAATGACTGGGAAAAGTCAATTTGAAGGAAATTCCATAAGAGAGAGAAGGATGATAATATACACCTGGAAATCATTTGACTGCCTAGTACCATCACCAAAGGATGCTTGAAATGCATCTGCAATTGTCTGCATATCAGCTCCATCAGGAAGAAACCCCAGTGAAAGAAAATCATGGGCTAAACCCAAGGAATCACGGTTGACGAAATGCACTAGCTGGGAAAAAAACAAATTTATTACCAGGACACTCGGGAATCAGACTAAGAATGGACAAAATAACAGTCAAAGGAGGACGAAGGTAAAAAAACAGACATGAAAAAATAATTTAACCTGCTAAAACAGATTAGTGAACAAAAATTAAATAATTAGAACAACATGGATAGGTATTAAAAATATACATAATATCTGGGAATAGATGTGGACAAAAAAGACGTAATGCTGACACAGAATTTGTGAACAATGTTATGAATGTGCATTCATTCAAGTTAATAACCGGCATAAACACGAGAAAGTCATGTTTTTCATAGACGTTACACTATCTATGAATCCTGATAAAAAAGTATGATTGATAAAAGGTTGAGCAACAAGACCCATTGGCATCGAGCAAATATATGATAAAATAATCAAAACTCACAAAGATGATTCAGGTCTGATCACGTAGATTATAGTGCAAAGAAAGCTAACCACTTGGATAAGTCCGACACGATAATGGCGAGGAATATCTCCCATCATACCAAAATCAAAATATGCAAGAGATCCATCATTTGTGGCAACAAGGTTTCCAGGATGTGGATCAGCATGAAAATAACCTTCTTCCAAAAGTTGCCTCAGTGAGCAGTACACACCCTGTAAATGAACAAAGAGAGCACAGAGCTCATGTGGTGCAACATGCTAAAAAGCACATTTCTGTCAGGAAAAATGAAGGTATACTAGCCAGAATAATATCAAGAATGCACTCATAAGCAGAAAGAAAAGTGAAGTTGAGCAGACAACTCAGTAAGATCAATAGACAATTTGGATTCTCCTCACTCCACCTTCATGCTTCTGCATCCCCTTCCCCTTTCTTCTCCCCGACCACCACTTCTACCAACACCACCACCTCCTCCCTCTTCTTGTTGATCTCCGTCTCAAATGGTGAGCTTACCAATCTGGGACTATGGCTGATCAAACACTAGCGTAGCATGAAACTGAGAGCACAAAAGAAGAGATAGTTATTTAGTTCGACCCCTACAATCTTCCTATATTAGGAATAGGGTTTTTTGCAAATAAACCACTGTTAAAATTGAAATGGCAAAAAAACCATTCCTGGATTTGTATTAAGATTCAATTATTCTCTTTATTTTGTAATGAAATGACTAAAACATCTCTCAAACCCCAAATTCTCCCCCTCCTTGTAAAAAAGAGATGAGAGAGAGAGAGAGAGAGGGAGGGGCCGGAGTGCGTTCCCCCTCAGGGGCCGGTTCTATTACTGTGGGATCTCTGGTCGATCACCAGAGGGTGAGTAACCTGGTCGGGTGGTCCACGATCGGGGTCGACACAGGGTCCAGCAGGGGGGCCCGTAATGATGGACGTCGTGTGCCTGCATAGGGGACGCCGACACAGGGGATGCCACTGTGGACGTCGGCTGAGGATGGGGTGCTTACATGGGGCAAGGGCAAGGATGGCAGTATCGGCCGAAACCGATACGTTTCGGCCGAAATATATCGGTTTCGGCCCATACATAAACAAGTTCGGACCTGCTCACTATAGTAGGTCCGAAACTTAAAAAAAAGCTTTTTTAATGGTTTCGGGCGAAACCGATACTGGTTTCTCCCGAAACTTACCCGTTTCGACCCGAAACCGCCCGGTTTCGGGACTGGACGTAAGAGGGGAGTTCACTTCTGTTCTCCCTCAGATTCTCAGATTTGAGGGAGAAGTCTCTTGCTGCAGGCTGCTGGAGCCACATCCAGGGGGAGGGTTTGCTGCCGCCGTTGCCGTTTCCTGGAGTTTGTAACGTGTAGCCGCAGCCAAAGAGTTTTCTTGGCTCCCATTCCTAATAGATATTGTAAGTTTTTATTTTTTTTGGCTGGTTTGAGAGTTTTTTTTGTTGTAGATAAGATTCTCTTAAATATATTAATTTTCATATGTGAAATATATTAAAAATCTAAATTAAGCCTTAATTAGCTATTTAGATTTGGGGCTTTTGTCTAATTAGGTTTAATTAGAGTCAGTTGAAGCCAAGGTAAGCCGAATCGGGGATCGGGATCGGATCGGCCGACCCAAAACCGATCCGGCTCGGTGGGATCGGCCGATCCGGGCCGATCCCGGACCGATCCCAGCCGAGTCAGGCTGGCTGACTCAGCTAGGGCTATTAGTGTATAAAAAATGAAATGTCAAATAAGAATTTTCTTTTAATGTCTTTTAAGTTGTCTTTTAGATAAAATCTGAATTGTTGCTATTAGCCTATTAGTGTCTAACATAGAACTTCTGAGTAACTACAGTGCCAGGATGGGAGCCCCTAAATAGATAATCAGACATACATAACCAACTTGTGTACATTTTAAAAATACAAAAGTTTCAAATGGAATTGACTTTGACTAATGAAATCATAAATGAGTTAACCTCATTAGGAATGAATCAGTGGATAAGCTTGAAAGGGTGTGTGTGTGTGTATGTGTGAGAGAGGGAATTCCCGGTCAAGAGGTCCCCATGACCAAAAAACCCAACTTGATTTCCCCCCCAACACACTTTAATTTGAAATTCAAAGTTCTCCAACCCAGTTCGGCCGATCCAACCCAGAATCGCCCGGGATCGGGCGATCCGGCCTGATCTGGGCGATTCCGGGCCGATCCGACCGCGCCCAGTCGGGATCGGTGCAAGCGGGCTCGGGATCGGATCGGAGCGCCCAAAAACCGATCGGATCGGGCGATCCGATCCGATCCCGGGCTATTCTGCCTACCATGGTTGAAGCTCAATTAAACTTCATTGAATAATTTAAGATGGGAGCATGCTGCTAATTGCATTTAATGAAGGGTGATTAGGGTAAAACTCAAAATTAAGCCCTAATTAACTATTTAAATTTGGGACTTTATCTAATTAAGTTTAGTTAGAGTCAATTGAAGCTCAATTAAGTTTCATTGAATAATTTAGGGCAGGAGCATACTACTAATTGCATTTAATGAAAGGTGATTAGGGTAAAACTCCAAATTAAGCCATAATTAACTATTTAAATTTAGGGTTTTTGTCTAATTAGGTTTAGCTAGAGTCAATTGAAGCTCAATTGAACTTCATTAAATAATTTAGGGTGGGAGCATGCTGCTAATTACATTTAATGAAGGGTGATTGGAGTAAAACTCTAAATTAAGCCCGAATTAACTATTTAAATTTGAGATTTTTATCTAATTAGGTTTAGTTAGAGTCAATTGAAGCTCAATTAAACTTTATTGAATAATTTAGGACGGGAGCATGCTGCTAATTGCATTTAATGAAGGGTGTTAGGGTAAAACTCCAAATTAAGCCCTAATTAGCTATTAAATTTTAGACCTTTGTCTAATTATCTCAATTCAACATAATTTGAAGCTCAATTATGCTTCATTGCATTTTTTTCATTGTACTTACAACCATTTGTTTTCTACTGTCTTAATACAACATCATGCTTAGACGTGAACAAGGTCAGGAACAGTAAGGGCAGGAGGATCCGAGGTGGGCCCACCTCTCCTTAGTTGACGTTGAGGGAAGAAAAGTGAAATACAATTATTGTCGTAAGGAGATGCATGGCAGAATTACTAGAGGAAAGCAACATTTGACAGGGATAAGAGGAGAGGTCAAACAATGTGACAGATGTCTCTGAAAGGTCCGAGAAGAAATGCGTCAATGTCTTCTGGGCAAAAAAGAGAGGATGCAACAAAGGGTTGAAAATCAGGCTGAAATTGTTGAGGAGATTTCGGGCAGAAGGGGAAGGAGGGATGATGATGATAAGGAAGACACTGAGAATTCAAATCCAGAGCTGACTGAAGCAATAGAGCGTGAACAAGCCGCTCGAAGGAAACAAAAAACATCGATAGGTTCAGAGACATACTCCAGTACAGGTGGTGTAGCACGAGCTGCACGACGTCCTGACATTGGTGCATCCCCGCAGAGAGGAGGCCCCATAGACAGCTATCTGCACAGAAGGCAAAGTGTTACACAACCAAAAACCAAGCAAACATTGAGAGTGATAAAAAAATTAGCAGAAGTTGCAAGACATCCATTTAAAAGTATTTACAAATGATTTTTCCATGCAGGTGTCCCTGCACATGTAGCTGAAAGCGAATATTTCCAACCTATGCTAGATGCCATAGCAGATGTTGACCTTGGCTTGAAAGCCCCGTCATGTCGAGACATATACGGACGTAGCCTTGAGGGAGAGGTTGAGGAGCTCCATCAGTGGGTTGAAAGTTTCAAGCATATCTAGATGGAGAGAGGATGCACCATCATGTGTGATGGCTGGACTGGTACCACGAAGAAGTCCATGATTAACTTTCTGGTCTATTACATCGAAGGTACGGTATTTGTTAAATCTGTAGATGCATCAAATTATGAAAAGAATGCAAATTATTTGTTTCATTTGATAGATAAGATGATAGACCAAATTGGAGAGGACAATGTTGTGCAAGTAGTCACTGATAATGAAGCCAGTTATAAGGCTGTAAGGAAGAAGTTGATGCAGAAGCGCAGGCATTTATATTGGCTCCCATGTGCAGCACATTGTCTGGATTTGATATTTGAAGACATTGGGAAGGAAAATAATGTGAAGAAGACAATTGAGAGGGCACAAAAAATCACCCAGTACATTTATGGCCATCCTAAGATCTTGAACATGTTCAGAGAGCATGCAAGTGGGGGGCGCGATATCATCCGTGCAGGGCCAACCAGATTTGCTTCGAATTTCATTTCTTTGGAGTCTTTGCACAGGTATAAGATTGAGCTCAATTCTTGCTACTTTATCCTTATAGTTATGATCCGTATTTGATTCAAATTTCATTTCTTTGTACAAGTATAAGAATGAGCTGAAAGCTTTCATGTACCACAATACCCTGCTGGAATACATCGACAAGTCTAATGTTGATGCTCAGATGGAATATTTGGATGTCTGCCACATCGTGGAAGATAACAAATTCTGGGCCAGGGTCTCACGGTACATGAAAGTAGCCACACCCCTCATGAAGGTCCTAAGAATGGTGGATGGCGATGAGAAGAATGATATGCGTCTGTACGAGGCCATGGACCATGCCAAATTAGAGTTGCAGAATTCCCTTCCCAGAGAATATGCAAAGTGATAGAAAATTATTGACCACAGATGGGACAACACATTACACCATGACTTGCATGCAGCTAGTGAGTGATTAATTGTATTGATACATTGTTCTTTAAGTTAATTTATATCTAACATTTAGTTAACTATACACACATGCAGGTTATTTCCTCAACTCTCGATTTATGTACAATGCTAATGCAAATGTTGATGGCGAGGTGCTTCAAGGCACTTTAAAAGTCACTGGTCGTTTATCATGGACACCAAAAAAGAGACTTCAGGTCGAAATAGAGGTTGGCCTTTATTGATTTTATCAATAAGACGTATAGAATTTACTTAAGTAGTTATGTTAATCTATTACTTTATCTTTATAGATGAACAATTATAGAATGAGGATTGAGACACATTCTGACTCCCAATTGCAATACACTGTGGGAAGAGTGAGTCCAGGTATACTAAATCTTTTTGCTTAAATTGAGTCAATATGTATTAGTACATCATAGAGAATTGATCTTTATTTACATCTTACATTTATTTGTTTATGCTTTAGAATTGGTTAAGATAATGAAGGATAGGAGGGTTAGCATAGCTTGCCTACAAGAAACTAGGTGGAAAGGACATAAAGCTAAAGATATTGATGGATATAAAATTTGGTATACGGGTAATAATAACTCTAGAAATGGTGTTGCTATAATAATAGATAAAAACTTAAAAGATAGAGTTGTGGAAGTTAATAAATTGGGGGATAGATTGATGTTAATTAAACTTATCTTAGGTGAGGATATTTTGAATATAATTAGTGCATATGCACCTCAAGTAGGATTAGAAGAGAGTATTAAAAAGTAATTTTGGGAGACTATAGATAGTTTAATCCAAAATATCCCTAGTGAAGAGAGAATCTTTATTGGAGGGGATCTTAATGGTCATGTGGGTAAAGATAATAGAGGTTATGAGAGAATTCATGGAGGGCTTGATTTTGGCAATAGAAATGATATGGGTTATATTATTCTTGATTTTGCTATGGCCTATGATCTAGTAATTACTAATACCTTCTTTAAGAAGAGGGACGAACACTTAATAACGTACAAGAGTGGAACTCATATAAGTCAAATTGATTATTTTCTCATTAGGAAGGTCGATAGAGTTTTATGTAAAGTTTGCTAAGTTATTCATGGTGAGAGTCTAGCCCCTCAACATAGGTTGTTAGTAATGGATGTCACTATCCCTAAATTCAAAAGAAAGATCATTATAAATAATTATTCCCAAGATTAAATGGTGGAATTTAAAAGGTAAAAATTTGGAAACATTTTTAAAAACATCTATTAAAGGAAAATATTTAGAATTTAGAACAAGAAACTAATGTAATGTGGAATAATGTTACAAATTGTATAACGAGGGTTGCAAAATAACTCTTAGGCGAATCTAAAGGTAAAAAGAATTTAGAAAAAGAGACTTGGTGGTGGAGTGAGGAAATCCAAAATATCATTAGAGTAAAAAAGGAATGCTTTAAAGTTTGGCAAACTAACAAAAATAATCAAACCCTAGAAGCTTATAAAATTGCTAAAAAGAGGGCTAAGAAAATAGTTAGCGAAGCTAAATCAAAGGCACATGAAGATTTATATAATAAATTAGGAACCCGAGAGGGTGAAAAGGACATATTTAAACATGCTAAATTAAGAGAAAGAAAAATTAGAGATTTAGATCATGTTCGTTGTATTAAAGGTGAAGATCAAAAGGTTTTAACTAAGGATCTTGAGATTAAAGAGAGGTGGCATAGTTATTTTCTAAAGTTACTTAATGAAGATTGCGTCAAGGATTCTTCTTTAGAAGGTACCCAAGAGTCCACAATATTTGATAAATATCAATATTTCAAGCGTATTAAGATGTCAGAAGTGGAGGATGCTTTAAAGAAAATGAAAGTGGGCAAGGCCTTAGGACTAGATGGCATACCTATTGAAGTATAGAAAGGTCTAGGAGACATTGGTATTCAGTGGCTAACTAAACTTTTTGATAAAATTTTAAAGGAACGGAGAATGCCAGAAGTTTGGAGGAAAAGTGTTGTAGTTCCTTTCTATAAAAATAAAGGAGATATTCAAAGTTGCAAGAATTATCGTGGAATTAAGATTATGAGTCATACTATGAAACTTTGGGAAAGAGTAATCGAAAAACGCCTCCGATATATGACTACTGTATCGGAAAATCAGTTTGGTTTTATGCCGAATAGATCTACTACAGAAGCTATTTTCTTACTACGACAGCTAATGGAGAAGTATAGAGAGATGAGAAAAGATTTGTATATGGTTTTTCTTGATTTAGAGAAGGCGTATGATCGAGTACCGAGAGAATTGATTTGGTGGACATTAAGAAAGAAAGGAATCTCTCAAGGATTGATTTGATTAAGGATATATACGACGGTGCTATTATTAGTGTTCGAACTATTACTGGAGAGATTGGTGAATTTCCGGTTTCTATAGGTTTGCATCAAGGTTCTGCACTAAGTCCGTATCTCTTTGCCTTAGTTATGGATGAAGTAACAAAATAATTGCATGAGGATATCCCTTGGTGTATGTTATTTGCAGATGATATTGTCTTAATTGATGAGAGTATTGATGCTTTAAATGCTAAGTTAGAACGTTGGAGACTTACCTTGGAGTCTAAAGATTTTAAAATTAGTAGGAGTAAGTTAGAGTTTATGTATTGTAATTTTAGTAATGGGAGAGTGGTACAGGAAGACATGGTTCTAATTGATGGGCATAACATTCTGAAGAGCAGTAGCTTTCGATACTTAGGGTCTATTATACAAGAGAATAGGGAGATTTATGACGACGTTACACATAGGATTAAGACAGGCTGGTTAAGATGGAGAAGCGCATCAGGAGTCCTCTGTGATCGTCGTATGCCTGTGAAACTCAAAGGGAGGTTTTATAGAATGGTTGTGAGACCTGCTTTGTTATATGATACCGAGTGTTGGGCAGTACGAAAGGAACACATTCACAAAATGTGTGTAGCAGATATGAGGATGTTGAGATGGATGTGTGGCAAGACTAAGAAAGACAAGACTAGGAATGAACACATCCGTAAGGACTTAGGGATAGCCCCAATTGATAGTAAAATGAGAGAAAATAGACTTAGGTGGTTTGGTCATGTGCTTCGTTGCACTAACTTAGCGCCGGTTAAAAGATGTGACCGAATCTTAGTGGATGCTAGTAAAAGAGCTCGGGGAAGGCCTAAAATGAGATGGTGCGATGTTATTAGGAAGGACATTAGCTTCTTGAGTTTAAATATGAATATAGCACTTGATAGAAATCTTTGGCGGAATATGATTCATGTAGCCGACCCCAAATAATTGGGATAAGGCTATGATGATGATGATGGTTGGTGGAACAGCTGACTGGTAGATAATGGTGAACAACCAAGATGTGGGCAGTAATGCATTGGCTTTCATTGCAATTAGGGTGCTCAGTCAAACAACATCAGCAAGCCAATATGAAAGACATTGGAGCACGTTCACCCTTATACACTCAAAAGTTCGTAATCGACTAAAGGCTGAATGATTAGAAAAATTGGTTTACTGCAACTACAATATGAGACTGAGAATAAAAAATATGAAGTTGAGACAACAACTGCGGGACAAACACGTCGTAGATGATAGAACTCCAGAAATTGATGTGGACGCTTTATTTGATGATGACAATCCCTTGCAGTCTTGGGTTGAGATACGAGAGCAGGTTGATGAGCCCGTTTTTGATGTTGATGATAGAACATGGGCAGAGGGCATACTAGATGAAGATGAGCCAAGAGATCCAGAATTCAGAAGACCAACAAAGAGGGCCAGAGAGACTCGTGCGCACCAGAGAAAGGACCTAGCTTTGTTTATTCATGACACTGAGCCTCAGTCTGAATTTGAACCAGCTAGACACTCATAATCAGATAACAGGCCAGTCACTCCTAGAATGGTCAAGTCACCTCCATCCTTAAGAAGAAGTACATCAATGCATGAGCTAGCTGAGAGGACTAGTGCTGCTACTCGAGAGGACTCGGCAATTGAGCAGACCAGTGTAGCTGCAGCTGCAGAGGATACAATCATAGCGAAGGAGGATATGATTCACAGAGGCAATATGAGTATCCATCAGGTTATAGAGGTGGCCAACAGGAAGCAGACATATATGGGTGGGGTCATCAACCAGAATTTCAATTCCATCTAGTTCCACCCAGTAGCAAATATGGGTCAGCATCCTCTTATCCTCAAGATTCTACTTCTTATGCTGATTCTGGATTCCAATCAAATCAACAACCTTACACTCCAAGAGAGATCCAAAGAGGGATGCAGAATTTGGCTACCTCATTATTTGGTTATAGTGAATATACAAAATATGGCGGCCGTGGAGACGCTCAGAAGGGAGGCTTTTCCAACAAGAAAACCCTCAGGTTCTCTCTCTGGATAATTCTTCTTTTAATTGTTCTCTCCCCCCCTTTTAGTTGGTCGAATAAGGTGTTTTTATAGCACTAAGTTCCCCGGCGCCACGGAGGGGCGCGCCGGTGAACATGGCGCCGAGGAACAGCCCCCTTCTTTGGTGTTTTGCACGCCGTTGATGACGGTATCAACACCAGAAGCCAGACGATGAGAGAGGAGGTTCTTCTAGCTATTATCTATATTACTGCATCATCATTTGGGTAATGATCATTTAATTTCTATAACATTTACTATGTCTAATTAGGTTTATTGTACTGCTTGAACCTACTTCATGCTTAATATGTACTCAAGAATATTACTTTAACATGTCCAATGCCTACTTCATGTTTATTGCACTTAATCTTATTTTTTTACAGTCAAATACATGTCTAATGATTTTTTCTGAATTTTTTCTGATTATTTATATTTTTATGATTTTTCCCTATTTTTTCTGTATTTTTTGCCTTTTTTGAATGTTTTGAACCAATTTCGGCATGTTTCGACCGAAACCGGTACGTTTCGGTTTCGGTCTCGGCCGAAACCGGTACTGCCATCCTTAGGCTGGGGCTGGACTAAATGACCAGTCGGCGAGGGTTGTGGCAGTCCGGTGATGTGGGTGGGCAGTCCCCGTGAGGTGGCAGCGGGTGGAGGCCGGCCATGGCGGGGTGTGCTAGGGAGTGCAAGGATGTGAAGGCCGGCCGCGACTATGGATTGCGCCGCCATAGAGCCTAGTGCTCCCCTCCCCCCGGGGATCTCCACCCCCCCGACAGAACCCCCCACCCTCCCTCCATCCTGCCTGCACCCCCCGACCCCCGATCTCCCCTTCCCCAGGCGATCTCCCCCCTACTATACGCAAACCCTCCGCAACCCTGCTCCCCGGCCGATCTATCTCCCCTCTCCCTAGTGATCCCATACCAGAACCCCATCCCGCCAGAGTCGCCCCCACCCTGCAACCCCCTCCCCCCCACTATAACCCTCCTGTCGGAACCCCCTCCCCCTTACTACCCCACCTCTCGCTGGAGTCCACCTCCCGTACGCAGCCCCTCCGATTAGGGGTGAGAGGGGGAAGAAGTTAGGAGAGGTGAGTCTTTTTCTTCCTAACTATGGACATTATCGTCTTTTCTCACGTCGAGTTAAAGTTAACTAGAGTTAGATTCACAGTGGGTAACAACAGGTTACGGCTATGACATATCTGCACTATTTAGATAAAAGAAATGGTCTCCCTGCTAATGCAAATCCAGGAATAGTTTTTTTGCCATTTCAATTTTAACAGTGGTTTATTTGCAAAAAATACTTAGGAATAAGTCCCATAATCTCACTATTTAGCTAAAAACCCTCCAAATCTTCTAACCCTCAGTAAAAACTCACGTGGGCAACTGTAAAGAAAAAATAATATATTGCAAAATATTCCTTGCCCTCCCCTGTTAATTTTCTTCTTTCCCATTTTACCCTCCCCATCCCTCTCTCTCTGGGCACCCCACCCCACCAGATGGGGGTGCCGTCGCCGGAGACCCCCACCGGCTCTCTCCCCCCCTCTCTCGCTCTCTCTTTCCCTCCCGCCATCCCATTCTCTTTCTCTCTCTCTCTCCCCCCTCCCCCCAGAAGCTTGCCACCTCCCCTACAACTCCCTTCCCCCACCCAAATGGCTCACACGCCCCACACCGGCATTGCCTCTCATCTCCTTCCCCCTCGTCGCCTCCTTCTTCCTCGCCGGTGGACCTCACACCGTCGTTGCCTCTACCCCACACCCAGAAGCCTCGTCACCCCTTCAGGACGCCCGTCAGTGCCACAACCACATTGCAGCCGACGACGTCAAAGCGCTCGGGATAGAACTGTTCCGGCTGCGAGAAGTTCCTGGAGTCCTTGGCCAGAATACCCAGCGCCATCCAGAGCCATGTCCCCTGTAGGGACAAAGAGGAAACTGAGAAAAAAAAATGTGAGCTTTCTGCTCACCATGGTCTCCCTTGTTCCAACTCGCCCCTGACGAGGCCGCACGCGCCATATAGAGGGACTCGTTTCGGTAGCCCCTTCTCCCACCGTCAAATGAGAAAAGGGAAGACTCCCTCAGGTCGGGCCACATGTTGGCTCCACCAGGGATCGGTCCCTTCCTTCGGACCACGTCTTTCTCCTCCAGGTCAGCGTCACCGCCCTCGTTGAAGTAGCACTCAGCATTGAGCTCGCTGTCCTCCCAGAGGTGCCAGAGGCTACTATGGTCGTCTGCGGGAGCTGGTGGCGAAGGTGGGCGGGGAAGAAGGGTTCTCAGAGGTGGTGGGTTTTGGCTACAAATGCCATGGAGCCCTCTCTCTCTCCCCCCTAGCACCCCACCCCACTGGGTGGGGGTGTCGACGCCGGAGGGGGTCGGCCTCCCCTCCTCTCAGTCACTCTCTCCCCTCCCTTTCTCTCTCTCCCTCTCTCCCTCTTTCACTGGCACCCGACCACACTAGGTACGGGTGCCGATGTCGGAGGGGGAGACCCCCTCCAGTGGCCTCCTGTTCTCTCTCTCTCTCCCCCCTGGCACCCCACCCCACTGGGTGGGGGTGCTGACACTAGAGGGGGAGACCCCCTCCGGCAGCCTCCCCTCCTCTCTCTCTCTCTCTCCCCTTGGCACCCCACCCCACTAGGTGGGAGTGCTCTCCCCGTCCAGCGGCCTCCCCACCTCTCTCTCTCTCTCTCTCTCTCTCTCTGGACACTCACTCACAAGGTTACCCAAGGGCCTTTTGGTCCTTTCCTCCTTCCGAGTTATACTAACCATGGTCAGGTTAAGTTAACCCAACTTTTTCCTCACAGAGATGGACGGCAAGGGCTTTTTTCTGTAACACAAAAGATTTAAGTGGCTTATTTATAAATAGTGGGATTAGGGGGGCTTATTTCTAATATCGTAAATTTATAGGGGCTTATTCCTAAAAAACCCTATAGAATAAGGTAAATGGGTGAAGAGATCTACTATTACAATGGACCACTGAATACGGGCTACAGTTTTAAAACACATTTAATACTTCTACACACAATAAAAAGGAGAAAAATTAAGAGGATGCTATGAAGGCAACAGAGGATAAAAGAGTATAAGAATCAACCCTATAAAATCTGTATGCTAGTAGTGTTAAACCAGGGGCCACTGGCGAAAAGGAATAACTCATAGGAGGACTCTCTCTCTCTCTCTCTCTACCAGAAACAAATTAATTCCTGTGATTTTTGCCCCCCTCAAGCCCTAACTTTGGGAAATTTCTTATCATCTTTCCTTGGGGGAGAAAGGGGGTCCCAACTGCCAATATAGAAGTGAGCATCCTCAGTAAATCTGCATATTGATTGATGAAATTTTCTTGTTTGGACAGGCTTAGTTGAGAAAAAACACCTGATCAATTAACTGTTTCTTGTTTAGACAGGCTTCATTAACACGGTGAATATCTGTGAGCTTGATCCCATCTATCCATTCCATTGTAAGCACTGCTTTACGGGTGAACTCCCAATATATCTTGGGCACCTTGATTGCTGTTCCTTTGTTGTAATTATTCTCACCATTACCTGTCCAAAGTTGAAGATCGTTGACCAAATGCTTGTAAAAGTCAAATGCCACAAGAAAGCAAAATAACTGTTGATGTCATGACCACTTTCTGGAACACAGAAAATAAGTTCTCAAGGAGTGTAATATTTGAGTTTCTAAGAATAGTCCTGTTTAGCAGAAAGGAGATAGAATCGGAGATTGTTTGAGACAGTTGTGCCACAACATTTTGTAAAGAGGTATATAAACAGCAGAGGAAGTACATGAAGAGTTACAAGAACAGAAGACAGGATACAAAGAGTTACAAGAATACAAGACCACATATAAGGCATATCTGACTGTTTTTTTCACATCCAATCACATGTTCTTCACTGGAAAGTGGGTGGCTCAAAATATTCATTAAAGAAAATGAATGACACATATGTACAACATCTGTATGTTGACTGTCCCTCCATACAGCAAAAATATAAAAGTCAAAAGGTCCCTCTTGTAGCACCAGCACCAAGGTGGTATTGTGGCACCCCACTTCCAAAATACTAAAAAATGCACATGCCCGTTCAACATTTCAATTGCTAAAAAATTTCATGCCGATGACTTCTGCTCACCCTGTGATTTCAGAAGTCCAATTCTGCAGACCACTATCCTTGCCAAGTCTCTCGCAAAGACAAGAATACTTAGAAGTAACAATGATAACAACATTTCCTTCAGGACCTTCACAATACAACCAACGCTGTCGTGTCACCTGGCATGTAGGGTTGCATAACATTATCACTGGAAAATAAGGACTTACAGTGAAGTGCCAATTTCACATGGTATGACCTTGTGTCCTGTGCATATATTCGCCCCACTTAAAGGCAGAAAAAAGAGAGGAAGAGCCGCACCCAAAGAATCCACCTAGTGGGAAGGTTCGTCCCCCAACCAGGGAGTTCTTTTCTCTCTTTTTTGTTTTGGGTTGCGGGGGAGGGGGAGGGGAGGAGGTGTGGAAGAGTAAGAAATAGAAAGGCAAAGAAACAAACAGAAGGGGTGTGCCCCATGAGATACCCCTATCAATGGTCTCAGAGAGAGGGAAACAGTAGCAACAACCTGATGGGGACGGGTGCATGGACCCACAAACCCCTATACACAGAAGGAGAGAGAGAGAGAGAGCAGCAGCAGCAGCAGCAGCCACCTGGTAGGGAACCATGTCCCCCCTCCCTCAACCGCACTGCATACCCCTAGCAGGGGGTTGCTTGCTGCACACAACACAAAAGAGAGAGAGAGAGAGAGAGAAAGGTAGCTGATTGTCTCTCCTCCATATAACCTTGAACTCAAAGAAGAAGGAGAGAAGACAGACAGACAGAGATGCACAGAAAGAGACTTAAAGTCTCCTGGAATTCCCGACCGTCATCCAGGCTCAAAGATTTCCGTGTCATTTGGTACGGAGTTAAATAGAGGATAACCCCATGAAAACCCCAATATGCATTTGGTATGTTGATTTTGGGCAGGAATATCCAGGGATAGGGAGAATGGGAGTATCCCCGAAAATGGGGTTAGGAATGAGAATAACTCTTTCGGTGGAATGAGTTATCCCCACCCCATTAACCCCAAAATTCTCTCTCCTATGCCCTCGTTCGTTCGTTCGATCTTGCCCTCCCCTCTCATCTCTACTCGTGAGAAGGAACCCTCTCCTCCTCGCCTCCTTCCCCTCTCGTCCCTGCTCGTGAGAAGGAACCCTAGGCCCTCGTTCGATCTCCTCCTCGCCTCCTTCCCTTCTCGTCTGCGATCGTCTCCTCAGAAGAAGGCCGTGACATTGTTGATTGCCTCCTCGTCGCCTCCTCTGAAGCCCGTGACGCTGCCGGCGAACCCGCAAGGCTTCAATCATCTCGTCCGTGAAAGTCGTCGGAAGTGCTCATCCTCGAGCGAACCCTACCTCCCTCGATCGCATCATCCTTAGAGGCCCTCCATCCTCGAGCGAACCCTAGCTACCTCACCGCCTCTTCGGAAGCCCTTCAACCTCGACTGAACTCTCTTGCCGGCAGCGAGGTAAGAAAAGTTAGTTTTAATGTACATTTTTTTTTATTTTGTTGAGGGCTATTCTCCTGTTAAGATTTTTACACCTGGAGTACATGGATACGATGGAGATCAATGAGAACAAAGAACTGACCCATATGCCATGCCATCTGTATTCTGTGTAAAAGGATGGTTCTTCAGGGTTATTACTTATATTATTATGTCAGATGTCATGCCATCTGTGTAAAGGGTGTAAAGGGATGCCATCTGAGTCCTTCCATGCACCACAATTTCTTGGAGAGAGATTACTGGAGCAGCAAAAGTATATACTTGGTAGAATCAGGAACAATTAGTTGTACCCTAGTCCTGAGACGAGGGTAGTTTAAATGTAGAGAAAAGATCTAACTCTACTATTTTTTAATAGAAGAGTGTCCCATGTCCCATTAACTTTTTCTCTTTTATTTTTAATTCATTCAATCAATTTAAAATATAACATTATATAGATCACATATAATATTAAAATAACATTATATTTATCTGCTCAGTGTTATTGTACATATTTATCTGCTCAACATTGTACATATGATGCACACATAAATACAACACTAAACACATAAATACAACGTTAACGTTGTACTTATGTACTCAGTGTGATATTTGAAACCGGCTAAACAGACTAGAGGGATGAAGAGAACTATATTGGGAGAGGTTACAAGACTTGTTAGTTGTGTCTTATTGAAGACGGTTAGAGTTGGATTTGCTCTTACACACACACACAAAAAAAAAAACAGGATTTGGGACTCGAGAACTCTCTAACGATGAACTACCCCTCAATCTATTACCTATCAGCTTTTAATACAGGTAATGTTCAATTTCACTCCTTGGTTAAGACAGCCTTAGAAATGTACTAATTACAACAGCACTAGGTTTTTGTTCTACCGATTAGCTCTCCTGTTTTGATTCAATTTGAGTTAACTATTGTTGCACCCATAATTTATCGTGCTAAAGGTTCGGGATTTTTAATCTCGCATGTGACAAGATTTCGGATGCGGTGTATCACCATCCGATAGGATATTCCTACACGGGGTACCTTGTTCGGCGTATCGCCGTCCCGTCGGATATTCCTAAGCTTAAGGCTTTATAGCCCATATGTCGTGGCAATATAAACCCCTCGGAGGATGACCACGAGCCTAGCACGAGCCGCAATGATTGTCAGGATCATGTGGCTATATTTAAATCCCTACGGGATTAAGCCCTCGCCCTTCGGATGTGCAACCCTAAGAAAGGAACACCTCTACAGCGGCGAAGAAGAGGTCGGAATAGGTCTACGTACCAAGCACAGCGTCCCTCGCACGTGTATCACGAGGCGCGGACAACAGCTCGTCTTCCCGCAGCGGCCTATGGCACGAGGAAGACGACAAACGAACAAGGCGGTGTTCCCTCTCGTTGTTCTCCACGAGACACGGCGAAAACCCGGAGTTTCACAGCCTCGGAACCTCCTTTTATGGAATCCGTGCGAGAGCAAGGCCCGTCCGGGGGTGAGGGGACCCGTCCGGGGTCGCTCTAACCCGGACGGGTTCGCCCGGGGCAGGAGAAGTCCCGCGCGGAACCCCCCCGGGGTCGGGCGCACCCGGGGTCGGGCGCACCCTGGCGGGACCCACCCGGGGTCCGCGACCCCGGGGAGCCCCCCTCGGGGTGCGCGCGGCCCGGGTGGGGGCCACCCGGAGTCCGCGACCCCGGGGAGGTCCTCCCCAGGGCGCGCGACCCCGGCCGGGACCCACCCGGGGTCCGCGACCCCGGGGAGGTCCCCCAGGGACTCACGACCCCGGGGAGGTCCCCACCCCGGGTGTCCGCGACCCCGGGACGGTCCAGGACCGTCCTGGGGACCTCCGACCCCGGGGAGGTCTCATTCCCGCGCACGGACTAAAAAATTTTGAAAATGGAACCTCCCCGGGGTCATTTTCATCCCGTTGGACCCGTACGGGGTCGAACACTCCCGGGGAGGTTCCCCACTTCTATAAATAGACCCCCAGAGGTCCAAAAAAGGAGAAGAAGAGAAGACACAAGTGACAACCTACGGAAGACACTTGAAGCATTTGTTCGTTTGTCTTGGCCCGTGTGGGGTAAGTCCCCGGGTCTTGTATTTATGCCCCTACGGGGTATATTTACGTTTATGCCCCTCAGCGGGCTTTGTTTGTAAATTATGCCCCTCAGCGGGCCATGTTTGTAAGTCTTTACGTCTCGGGACGACTAAGTCTTGTATTTCTGCCTCCTATAATGGCGAAATTACAAAAATATCATTCCCGGGATTGTAAAAGACCGAAGTCCTGTAATTTGCAGTTATACCCTGCAATCTTTTGTAATTGGGACTACGTCCCTATCTCCCGCTCCAAGGCGGATGTTTGTACAGTCGACAACTCGCCGACAACCCTTGTACTCACATGGAATTATAAAAGCATTCAACATGTTTTATATGTAACCTCGGGTGGGAAAATTATAAGAAAACCCCCCGACTTTGGAAAATTGTGTATACACCCCTCCTTCGGCCGAATTGACAAATGTGTGCCTTCCATGAAGCCCCTTGTCATTCCTTCAGTCCGGAAGTGTTGTCAGCTCAGTCCAGCACTCGGGTATTATACCAAACCTAGGTCTAGGGTCTGGAAAAATTACCAAAATACCCCTGTAACCTAAACATGGCCTCAGAGCCCTTGAAACCCTCCAGAAAGAGCCTCAGCGCCTTGGGGAGTTAGAGATCCAGTTTCACTTCCATTCCAGCCCAGAAAATTTCATAAATGTCCCTGGCCTGAAAAATTACCAAAATACCCCCGAGGTCTAGAAAACTTCCCTTGCTTTAAAAATGCCTATGGCTTCCGCATATTTGCGCCTCTATGCCTAAATCTTAAGGTTTTGCTCAGACCTAACCCTAATCTAGTTGTTTCTATGTGTTGGTGGTAAAAATGAGTGGTCATGGAGAGTCTCTCGAGTGAGCTTGCCCTCCACATCAGAACCTCTGTAGAAGTCTTTTGGGACCTCTTTGACAGTTAAACAAAGGTGTTCGGACGTTAGGCCGATGTAAATCAACACTGACTCCGGTCAGTGGGGAAAGGTCCAGCACTCGAACCCAAATCGTCTGATACTATGCGCACCTACGGAACCCTCTCTACGCAGAGGAGTGTTTCTTTTCAAAAAGAACGAAAATCTACCTTTTATCTACGATAAGAGTATTTCTTAGATTTTTTCCGTGTCCAACAGACTGGCACGCCCGGTGGGACCTTTCCCCCTTTCTTCTTTCTGTCAAAGAAAGTCTCTAAACCTTCTTCAAGGTTCTGATTGCCCCTCTTCCTCTTACAGGACGGGAAGAGGAGGGCACACATCTCTCGGTTCATTTGAGAGTTCTTCGTGCATTCGCACGCCACTCCTTGTGTGCTACGCACCACCACCACCAACACTTCAACAGCGATGGCTGCCGTTATCTACGGCCCTGAGATCGTCGCCAACCATGCCAGGCTCGGATTCCTGGCGACCCCGCTGGTCTTCGGCGACTTCCCACCTGTCGTCGGCTCGCCCTTCTTCTTGGGCGTGGTACCGGTGGCTGAAGCCAGTTCAGCCACGCTTCAAACAGCTGTCGGGGGCATCAAGCCTTCGGCTCCAACAACTGGCTGGGTTAGTCCGGTCAAGAAGACCATCACTGAGGGTGTTAGGCCCTCTGTTGCTTCGACTGGCCGGGTCCGCCCGGTCAAGAAGACAGCTGTCGGAGGTGTCAAGCCTTCGGCCCCTTCAACTGGCCGGGTCAGTCCGGTCGACAAAACAACTATCGGGGGCGTCAGGCCCTCGGCCCCTTCAACTGGCCGGGTCCGCCCGGTCAAGAAGACAACTGTTGGAGGCGCCAGGCCTTCGACTTCAATTGCTGGCCGGGTCAGTCTGGTCCAGAAGCCAACTATTGAAGGAGGCAAGCTCTCCGCCATTCCCGGTCGGGCTCGCCCGGCCAACAAGCCAACCGTCGGGGGTGCCAGGCCCTCGGCTTCGACAATTGGTCGAGTCTGTTCGGCCAACAAGCTAGCTTCTGAAGGCGTCAGGCCTTCGGTTTCGTCGATCGGTCGGGTTCACCTGGCCAAGAAGTCAATCACTGGGGGTGTCAGACCCTCTGTTGCAACAGCCGGCCGGGTTCGCTCGGTCAACAACGCGACTGTCGGGGGCATCAGGCCCTTGGCTACATCAACCGGCCGGGTCCATCGGGTCAATTCGCCAACTGTTAAGGGTGTCAAGCCCTTCATCCCAACAACCAGCCGAGTGCCATTGGCTGCTCCGTCAATGGCCGAAGGTGTCAGGCCTTCTGCCCCAGTTGTTGGCCGAGTCTTCTCGGTCAATCAAATCACTGCCGGCGCCGCCCCTGCTCAACGGGGACAACGTCGCCGCCGCAATGGCGCCAAACCTACTGCAGCTACCCTCAGAGGTGCTGTACTTGCTCAACGGGGGCAACGTCGCCGTCGTCAGGAGGACGCCATGCCTACCACGGGCGCCACCACTGCCTCCCCTACTCAATGGGGGCAACGCCGAAGCCGCAAGGGTGTAAGGCCCGAAGCGGCTGTCTCGCGCTCCGGCAAGACTGTGATTGTCGGAGACATCCGCATCCGGCTCGATGGAGGTGAGCCGATTATGCCACGGGATCGTCATGTCCCGACTATCTCTACCTCCAACCGCTTCGAGCCCCTCCGGCAAGTCCGGGAGAAAGGAGCGAAGAAGGAGAAGTCTGCCGTACCTACGGCAACTCCGCGCATTTTGCAAAGGCCCAGGCCACGAGCTCCCCGTCCAAGGACAGGGGGCAACCCAACTGAGGAGCATCAGCTCCATTTGAAGAAGATCTGGGTCACCAAAGAGGAGGCCCGAATTATAAGGCGCGCGAGGGCGGAGGAGCCTTTTCGCATGTCGGATCTTCGACGAGTGCGGAGTCCCACAAGCACTGAGGCCTCAGTTTCTCCGCAATTTACAAATCAGCCCCTACGGGGGCAGAAGCGCCGCAGAGCTGGCAAGAAGGTGCGGCCGACTTCCCCGTGGGCCAGTTCCACGCACACGGAGGAGGATCGCTCACCTCAAGCAGCCACATCCCGAATGTCTGTCTTCGACAGACTTGGGAAGCCGCCCAAGCCGGAGCGACAACCGCCCAAGAAAAAGCGGGTGGTCCAGGTGACCGATGACACTGTCTAAGTGTTCACCTGTTACGCCACCTCCGGCGAAAAACAGCCTGAAGGCACCTCGGGGGAACTCAATCAGCCTCTTCAATATACGAGGAGGTCAAGGTCCGGGTCCCGGGGCCTGGCACAAATTCAACAGGTGCCGGCCGCCGGTACCTCTCAGCCTGAGCCGGCGTGGCAAGAAGAACGTCAGGAAGACGTCCACAGTATTGATGGGGACAGTCACTCCAGGCGCGAAGAAGAGCTGGGGGAGGAACCACGGGCCCCCACGCTGGACGAGCTCCAACGGGAAAGCCAAGAGCTTAAGAACCTGCTACAGTCGCTTTTACGCGAAAAGGAGGTTCCTTCCCCGTCTCAGACGGCACCGGCTGGAGTGGATCAGCATCCTTCTCCCATCCTGGCAGCAGCCAATGCCTCTGTCACCGCTGCAAGACTCCCACTGGCAGTGGACTTCGAAGTCCCGCCGCATGAAGCCAATGCGCGGTCATCTGCTACTCCTGCTGCAGAAAGCCTCATGGCGCAGAAGCAGATGATCGAGCGTATCGTGGAAGCGAAGTTCGCTCAACATGGCGAGGGGGTGGCTACCGTTGATTTGTACAGCGTGCCTTATCCCCTCCATCACCAATTCAAGAAGCTTCCACCGGATTGCCCTAAAGCCCCGAAACTCCAGAAGTTCAACGGGCAGGGTTCTCCGCATGAACACCTGGCCTATTACATGACGGCCATGGGTGAATTAGCCTTGGAAGAGGCATACTTGCTGCGGTATTTCGCCACGTCCTTGACTGGCACCGCCTTCCAATGGTATTCAAGGTTAAAGCCCAATTCAGTATCTGATTGGACTGATATGCAGAAGAAGTTTGTAGACCGCTTCCAAATGGTCGAACGCAAGGTCTCCCTAGCAGAGCTTTGTTCCCTTCGACAGAAGAAGGGTGAAACAGCATTGGACTTCTTCAAGCGATGGAGGGACGTCAGCATGCGCTGCGATAACCCTCCGACGCCTGAAGATGCAATCACTATCTGCCGCAGGGGTCTCTCGGCAGAAGTCAGTGAAAAGCTTCTGGGCTCCAATATCAGAGGCTTCGACCAACTCAACACGGTGGTGGCGGAGATTGAGATGTTCTTCGCTGATCACCCTGTACAAGCCCCTACAAAAGGCAAACCCTCCAAAGACCGTCTGGCTAGCGGTAAGGAGGTGAATGCCGTGGACTTCTCCCCGACTATTGGAGATAAAGGGGAAGGAAAGTCCAAAGGGAAAGGCAAGAAGTCTGGTGATAAGACAAATGTGTCTTTCTTAGCGGAGAACATGAAGACGCCTTATTCCTTCAGAAAGGAGCATACTAAGATGCTCTTTGATCTATGTATGAAGGAGCAGCTCGTCACTCTGCCGGACCCGCGGAAGCCCGCGGAGGTGGATAAGACAGATGATCCAACCTATTGTGTGTATCACCGAAGGTTGGGTCACACCATCGGGGATTGCTATGTTTTCAAGAATATAGCAGAAGAGCTCATTCAGAAGGGCTTGGTAAATATGCAGGACCATGCAGTCGACCCACCCCAGCCTCATCCCTGGAGCCGATCGAATCGGTCAGCTAACGTGGTCCATTTGGTGGCGATGGCTTCAAACTCCAATGCCTCCGAAGCCGGGCCCTCAAGTCGACAGCCCAATGGTGGCCCCAGAGCCACTCCTCCTCCATTCCCAGAATGTTTGGCGCTGCGGAGGACTATCCGGAAGATCCGAGGGGAAGTCCGACAGCTACGACGGGAACAAAGGCGCCTGCTGCAGTTCCTAGAGAGCATTGATCAGCAGTTGTCCACCTGCCCTTTTGGCCCATTTGCCAGGGGGTTAGCTCCAGCCCACATACGGGAGGCGGGTGCATCACCCACGGGTCGGACTCCGCTCAGAGGTTGGCTCTCTGAAGAATCCCCAGATTCATCTAAAGACGAGGAGGACTCACCGGAAGATGTGGAGGCTCCACTTCAAGTCGAGCTCCCAGAGAAGTTATACTCCTTCCCTTGCGAGAAAACTCCCAATATCTTCTTCGCATGTCAACGGGCGGGATTGATTAGCCCGTCACCTCTGGAGCAGACGCCAGGCGCTGCTTTTCATCAGGGCTATTGCCCATATCATGAAGTTGTTGGCCATGTTATCCACAACTGTGAGCCATTCAAGGACCTCGCCGAAGACTTAATCAGGCGAGGGAAGGTGGATATGGGCAAATTTCTAGTCGACCCACCGCAGCCGCATGCACGAAGGAGTCTTCACTTCTCCGTCAACGTCATTCACGCTGCAGCAGCCTTCCAGTTCCCCGAGCCGCAGGAGGAGGGAGTTAGTTCCCAGGGAGCCAGTTCCCAATCGCCCAAGTCCACACTCTGGTATCCAGGGTGGCGACCCTCTCATCAGTGTTCTTTTCCTAAGGAAGACACTGAGAAGATTTTTGATAAACTTCTGGAGGATGGCTGGGTGCTGACACATGACCCACCGTCTTATTACAATGAGACGGCCAAGATACACCCCCGCTATTGCAAGTATCATGCAAGGGTGTCTCACCCCACTCGGCAATGCCCAGAGGTTCAAGACTTCATTGAAGCCCTCATCCAGAGAGGGGTTGTCGATCATCAGAGGAATTCCATGACAAGGTTACGCCTTGCAGAGGCCGCCAGGGAGACACTCCAGCAGGCCCGGCGAGAAACTGAAGCTTTCTCCCGATTAGTCCGGCCAAGTGAGCCTACGGAAAATGATGAATTCCCATTACTCACTCAAGGCAAGGCCACGGCCACCTATAAAGGGCCTAAGGTCCAGAACCCAAGAAGCCAAGTTGCGGGAGAGAGTTCCAAGGTCCGTCCCAGGTCGAATCAGCCCGGCATCGTCCTAAGAGAGAACTCTCGGCCAGACAACGAAGGCAAACCCAAGACGTCAGAGCCTTCAGCCAAAGCTCCTGCCAAGTCAGCAAGGCCATTAGTCGGGGAAAGGACTCAACCCCTTGAGCCCGCAAAGATCCCGGCTAAGGCCTCTGTCAGCTCAGCAAGGCCGCCAATTGTAGAAAGGCCTCAGCAGCTCAAGCAAGCCAACCCACCAGACCAAACAAAGTCGGTGGAACTACAAAGCTCCCAGAGGCCCTACTGTGGACTGGCAGAGTTCCAGGAGTTGCCTCCTGAAATAATTGCTCAGGCAATCAATGCCACCTTCCAAGCTCAGCCGGAGGAGGTCAATTGGACCAAGATTGCCCCCAGAAAAAGTCGTGGCACTAAGGTTCCTAAGGAGCCAGCCCAGAGCAAGAAGCAAAATTCTGGGGAGTCCCACTGCCGAAGCAAACTCCTCTCTCTTCTCAAGAGGCAACACGCCAAAAGAAGCAGGAGAAGAATCGCAGGAAGAACTTGAAGAGGAGGTTGAAGAAGCAAGCCGAGCAGGCCGCTGCTATGGAGGCTCCTAAGGAGCTAACTCCTCTACAAAGACTTCAAAAGCTCATAGATGGGCTGGAGGAGTACACTCCCCCTCATCCCACCAGGGTCGTCACTCTAGACGAATATATTCCCTGGGACAAGCTTGGGCGCAAAGCTCGTCTTCTACAATGGCTCCGAGAAATGGTTCACCATCTTGAAGAAGGTGAAGACTTCCCAATCCCGGAGGAGCTCTCCTTATTCTACAAAGATGAGGAGCTCACTGTCGAGATGCTCGAGGAAATGCCGCAAGAGCTCTCTTGCAACATGGTGGCGATTCCGCCACCCAACAATAGTTATTGTCCCACGGCTGATAGCGCTGGAGGCCAGGCGCCTATGGCGACATATCGGCGCCGCTCGGCGAGAAATGGCCGGGGACGTGGCCGAGGTCGTGGCCGAGGACGTGGACGTGAAGGTCTCCCGACTCTTGACCGGGTCATAATATTCAGAGGGGAGAAGCCGGGTCCTGTCCCAGAAACTCAAGTTCGGGGAATCCCTTTCATCCTCAGCCCCTCAGAGGGTTCAGGCCCCACTTCAACGGCTAAGCCGGGTGGTGTCCCTTTCACAATCACCTCCTCCGATGAAGAAGAGGAGCCAGCTAAGTCGCCAGTGCGCGAGAAGGTGTCAGAGCAGGCCGGCCCCTCCAACAGGGTCGAGTCTACAAGCCCGGCAGGTCCTTCTAATGAAGACCAGCCTGAAGAACCTTTGCCACCTCCAGAAGAGTCTTTGGCTCCGCTATTCCAGGAAGATGCGGAAGGCCAGAATACGGAGGAGCGCCCTCCTAAACGGGAAAAGTCTCGCCAGGTGCCGAAGGCCTTGGCAGAAATCATTCCGCCATTTGACAAGACCCGTGCCAGGGCAGACCGCAAAATTATTCATCATATGAAGCGGTTCCCAACAAATGTCACTATTTGGGAAGCCATTGCCTGGAGCAAAGACCTTAGAGAGGCTCTTGTCAAGATACTTCAAGATCCAGAGGCGTATGAAGCCCATGTTGCAGAGTTGCAAGCTCAGGCATATGAAGCACTCACAGCAAACATCACCTTCACGGACAAAGACATGTTGATGTCCTCTCCGTGTCATAATCGCCCCTTATATATGAAAGGGACGATTAATGGACATGATGTGAATCGCATCCTGGTAGATGCCGGAGCAGCTGTCAACATCATGCCTCTGAAGACTTTCAAGTCTCTATACTTGGCACCTTATTTGCAAAAGGTGACTGATGTCAAGATCTCGGGATTCAATCAGGGTTCCGAGGAGGCGCTTGGTCGGGTTGTTGTCAAACTAGTTTTGGGCGATTTTGTCACCCAAGCGACATTCTATATCATCAACTCCGACACATCTTACAAGATGCTACTTGGAAGACCTTGGCTTCATGAGAATTGGGTCGTTCCTTCAACGTTGCATCAGTGCATTAAATATGCTAAGGAAGGGGAGCAACATACGGTCTTCGCAGATCAAGCCCCATTCCATCCCAATGAGTGCCATCTGGCCGATGCTTCACTATATTTTGGGAAGCCCACCTTAACAATCCCCGAGCCTTTAAAAGGTAAAGGGAAGCAAAAGGTGGACCCTGAAGTTGAAGAAGGGCAGCTCTTCACTGTCAACCAAGACATGGTAAAGCTGCACAGACTGAGCCTCAGTGCCGCCTCCAAGCCGACCCAACCAGAAAGGCGGAGTATGGACTTTGAAGCCAACCTTATCAGCCGGGTCATTGATGGGAGTATCTCCATACCACCCAAGTGCCTTCAGCTCTTGTCCCAACGGGACGAACAGGAGGTGGAACAGTTAAAGACCTTTACAGTCTCCTATCAACGGAGAAGGAGACGCAACAAGGGCAAGGAGGTCAAACCGATCATCTTTTACAAAGGTGATTTAGTCCCACCGTGTCCTCCTAAAGATGACTTCGGCTGGGATACTCCCGCCGATGTGGTGCCAGAGCCAGTCCAGGAGATGGACGATATGCCAGAGTATGTCAAGGAGATGTGTAAAAAGTAACACATCCCGCAAACTCTGGACTCTGCTCGAGCGGCATATTTTCATCAACTATGGAATCCTCCACAAGTCCGCGGGCAGCCTCCCTTCTCCCGTAAAGATACAAGGGGCCTTGGCTATGACCAGGAGAAGGACTTCGAGGTCCACTTCGCAGTCAACACCATAGGACTGCTACCTCTCCCTAACGGGCAAGTTGAAGTTGAGCCCAACATAGATGACTCTGCAAGGGAGTCCGCTGATGTGTCTACGACACCATCACCTTCATCGGGAGCTGACAATGGTCACCCCTCAGAGGAAGGAGCAGCTCAGCCTGCTAACCACCCGCAAAATGAAGCAAGCCCTTCGGCTTCAAGCCACGATGACGAGGGAGACTTCGTCGACCTCCAACCAGCTCCACCGGAGCTTGAAGACGGTGGTCAAGCAACTGTGGACGAGTTGATCGAAATCAATCTTGGAAGCAAAAGTGACTATCGTCCCACCTTCATAAGTGCTCTCCTCAGTGAGGAAGAAAGGCAGTCGTATCGACAGCTTTTAGAAGAGTTCAGGGATTGTTTCGCCTGGACTTATAAAGAAATGCCCGGGCTCGACCCTTCTGTGGCTGAACATGAGCTGGCAATACTTTCAACAGTCAAGCCAGTCAAGCAAGCCCAAAGGCGTATGCGCCACGAGCTGGAGCTGAAGGTCAATGCTGAGGTTGACAAAATGCTCAATGTGGACTTCATAGAGCCTTGCATGTACCCTGTATGGCTCGCTAACATAGTCCCTGTCAAGAAAAAGAACGGCCAAGTCCGAGTCTGCATCGACTTCAGGGATTTGAATAAGGCATGCCCAAAGGATGACTTCCCTGTCCCAATCACTGAGACAATGGTTGATATGACCACTGGTCACGAAGCCTTGTCTTTCATGGACGGGTCGTCGGGCTATAATCAAATCTGCATGGCCGTCAAAGACAAAGACCATACGGCTTTCCGGTCTCCTAAGGGGATCTTCAACTACAAAAGGATGCCGTTCGGTTTGAAGAATGCCGGCGCAACCTATCAAAGGGCAATGACCAAGATCTTCGACGAGATGCTACATGACCTTGTCGAATGCTATGTTGATGATCTGGTCGTCAAGACAAAGAAGCGGGAGGATCACTTAGCTGACCTGCGTCGAGTCTTTGAAAGGCTCCGACAATTCCAGCTCAAGATGAACCCGATGAAGTGCGCCTTCGGCGTCTCCAGTGGCAAGTTCCTTGGCTTCATTGTCAGGTATCGAGGCATAGAAATCGACCCCGACAAAATCAAGGCCATAAGGGACTACCTCCGCCCAAGAACTTGACGGAGCTTAGATCTCTTCAGGGAAGACTCGCCTATATTAGGCGGTTCATTTCCAATCTCTCTGGGAGATGCCTACCTTTCGGCAAATTGATGAAGAAATGAGCACCCTTCATATGGGACGAAGACTGTCAGAAGGCCTTCGAGCAAATCAAGGAGTATCTGTTGACTCCTCCAGTCTTAGGGACACCCGTCAGAGGGAAACCCCTTATCTTATATATTGCTGCTATGGATGCCTCTTTGGGGGCTCTGCTAGCCCAGGTCAATGATGAGGGCAAAGAACAGCCGCTGTACTACCTCAGCCGAAAACTGATCGGGCCTGAAGACGGTACACTCCCATGGAAAAGATGTGCCTAGCTCTGGTGTTTGCTGTCAAGAAGCTGAGGCATTACCTTCTAGCCCACCGGGTGGAGCTCATCTCAAATTGCAACCCACTCAAATTTCTGTTATGCCAGCCTGCCCTCTCTGGTAGACTCGGCAAATGGGCGCTTATCCTCATGGAGTTTGACATCACCTTCGTCCCACGCAAGGCGATCAAAGGACAAGGAATGGCGGAGTTCTTAGCAGCGCACCCTGTGCCAGAAGATTCGCCACTCAACTTCGAGCTACCCGACGAAGAGGTGTTAGTGCCTTCTCAAACCATTGGGGAGCATTCTGAAAAAGTCCCACCACAGATGGAGCCAGGTGTCCTCACTCTTGACCTCCCATACTGGGAGTTATATTTTGATGGTGCCTCTCGGACAATCAAAAGAGCCGGCGGCCTTACGGACTATGTCTCGGGTGCGGGGGTAGTCTTTGTGTCTCCACAAGGCGGTATCCTCCACAACTCTTGCGCTCTCATGAAGTCATTGACTAATAATGAGGCAGAGTATGAAGCACTAATTATTGGGCTTCAACTGGCACTGGAGATAGATATCAAGTGCATCAAAGTGTACGGGGATTCTCAGCTCGTCATCCGACAAGTACTGGGCGTCTATGATGTCCGTAAAAAGGAGCTCGTCCCCTACCATGCAGCCGTCATGAGGCTCAAGGAAAAATTTTATCTATTTGAAATAGGCCATGTCCCCAGAGGCAGCAACTCCCAGGCTGATGCTCTTGCAAAGTTGGCAGCAGCCCTAAAACTCCCGCCTGAGGGAGAATTGAATATTACAGTCAGACACCGAAGGCTCATGCCAAGTGTGCTCGACGAAGAATCCGGCCTCACTGTTTACGAAGTCGACAACATTCAAGAGGACAATGCTCCTGAAGAAGAAGATTGGCGCGAGCCAATTATAAAAATAAAGAACGGCTGGCTCCCTCCTGATCGGGCTCAGAGGGTGCAACTGCTACGCAGGGCGACATCCTACCAGCTGATTGACGGTCTGCTCTTTAGGCTTGTCCATGGAAAAGACCGATCGGTCCTCCTGCGGTGCCTTTCGTCCAAGGAAGCGAAGACCGTCATGCACGAGGTTCATTCCGGATTGTGCGGAGCTCACCAGGCAGGAGCCAAGATGAAGAATAGCATCAAGCTCAAAGGGTTTTACTGGCCCACCATGTACGAAGATTGCAATCAATTCGCTCGTACATGTCACCAATGCCAAGCATTCGGCCCAGTCCCTCGACGGCCACCTAACCCGCTCCATCCAACAGCGCCTACTTGGCCGTTTGCAGAGTGGGGTATGGATATTGTGGGACCATTCCCACCATCGTCCCAGGGGCATAAGTTCATACTCGCTGCCACCGATTACTTCTCCAGATGGGCGGAAGCCGTTCCACTACGGGAATTTACAGGGGAGATAGTTGCTCGTTTTGTGCGGCACTATATCATATACAGATTCGGTACCCCCAGTCGGATTATATCCGACAATGGCACGCCTTTCAAGAACAAGACTGTTTATGCTCTGGCGGCCAAGTTCCATATTGATTGGAGAGCGTCGTCGATCTACAATCCCCAGGCCAATAGGTTAGCTGAGGCCTTCAACAAAACCCTCTGCAAGCTGCTATCCAAGATAGTAGGTGGCCGCAAGCGGGATTGGGGCGAGAAGGTCCACGAAGCCCTATGGGCCTACCGGACTATTTACAAAACCCCTACGGGATGTTCCCCTTTCTCCCTAGTCTACGGAGCTGAAGCAGTGATCCCTGTGGAGATCGAGCTAGCATCTTACCGTGTTGCTGTGCACGCCGGATTGCCAGGTCAAGACCAATCTGAAATTGAAAGAAGGCTCGAGGAATTGTCCAACTTGGAAGGTCAAAGACTCAAAGCCTATAAACACTTACAAGTGTATCAAGCCCGCATGACACGTGCCTATGATAAGCTAGTCAAGCAACGGGCGTTCAAGAAAGGCGACCTCGTCATGGTCAAAGAAAAGGAGGTTCTCGCGGGAAGATCCAGCGGCAAACTCCAGCCCAATTGGCGTGGACCTTACGTCATCCAGAAGGTCTATGAAGGAGGGGCCTATACGGTCCTTGACCACAAGGGAGATAATCCCTTCCCTCCTCTCAACGGCAAGCATATGAAACTCTACCATGCGCCACCGCAGGAGTTTCCACAGCAGTCCTCACAGGACAGTACCTCTCCTCAGTGAAGGTTCAAAAAAAAAAAAAAAGGGGGTTAAAAATACTGATACCCCGGCGGACTCAGTCAGCCTTCAACGGTTGGCTGAGGGTAAAAAGGCCACAGACCCGGTCGAGGTGAAAACCCGAAAGGGCGCCTCGGGCAAAAATGGGCAACCCCTCGGTGTGAAAACCCGAAAGGGCGCACCGGAAAAAGCTAAAGGGGGCCAGCCTCGGCGAAAACCCGAAAGGGCGGTGAGGTTGGTAATGTAAAAAAAAAAAATCCTCTCTCTATCTATTCTATGGGTGGCTCTAAGTCAATGACTCCACCCCATCTCGACCAAAAGCATCATATTGATGCCATGGCTACGCTTACATGTCGCCCTATGACACCTAGTCCTACTGGCATTCTGACGGTGTCATACTTTGTCCCATCGGGCTCGGCCTCTGCATGCCTCTCTCGGGCTGCCGACCCGTTCTGTCTATCGGCTGTCGGGTTCAACTCACGTGTCTCTTCTGAGCAGTTAAACCCGCTTACTCTCTTGTCCCACTGGGACTGGCCTCAGTATGCTCTCTCGGGCTGCCAACCCTTCATGCCTTTCGGCTCATCTAACCTCCTTGGGATTGGTCTCAGTACGCCCTCTCGGGCTGCCAACCCATCATGCCTTTTGGCTCATCTTATCTTCTTGGGATCTGGTCTCAGTATGCTCTCTCGGGCTACCAATCCATCGTGTCTTCTGGCACATGTCCCACCGGGTCTGGCCTCAGCATGTCCTCTCGGGCTGCCAACCCACCTACTCGCCTATCGGCTTTCAGGTTTGACTTTCACGTCCCACTAGGGTGGTCAAACCCATCTTTGTCCCATCAGGAATGGCCTCAGTATGCTCTCTCGGGCTGCCAACCTATCTCGCCTATCGGCTCTCGGATTTGACTCTCACGTCCCACTAGGGCTGTCAAGTCCACCCTTTTTCTTCTTCTGGGTCTGGCCTCTGCATGCCCCTTTCGGGCTGTCAACCCATCTCGCCTCTTGGCTTCAGACTTGACACATATATCCCACCGGGATCGCCAAGTCTATTCCTTTGTCCCCACGGGCTTGGCCTCAGTATGCTCTCTCGGGCTGCCAACCCTATTTGTCTATCGGCTCACGGATTTGACTTATACGTCCCACCTGGGCTGTCGAATCCCTTCCTGTCGTCGTTTCGGGTCTGGCCTATGCATGCCTCTTTCGGGCTGCCAACCCATCCCGCCTATCGGCCTCTAGGTTTAACCCGCATGTCCCTTTCGGACTGTTAAACCAACTCCTTTGTTGTTCCAACCGGGCTTGGCATATGCACACCCTTTTCGGGTTGCTAACTCGGTCAACCTTCGGTTTTGGATTTGGCTAATTACGTCCCACTAGGACAGTCGAATCCACCCATCTTGTCACCCCGGGCTTGGCCTCAGTATGCTCTCTCGGGCTGCCAACCCACTACACCTTTTGGTCTCACCGGGTTCGACCTCAGTATGCTCTCTCGGGCTGCCGCCCCATCATGCCTTTCGGCTCGTTTCTACCCCATCGGGTGCGGTCTCAGTACGCCCTCTCAGGCTACCAACCCGTTTTGCCTTTCGGTTCACAGATTTGATTCACTCGTCCCACCCGGATAATCAAATCTACCCATTTGTCCCATCTGCGGCACACACGTCCTTACGGGAGTGCCACCTTTTCCTCGCCTTTTGGCATTATAGGACAAAAAAAGAAGAAAAAAAAAACGGGGTTTAAAAAAATATTGATGCCCCAGCAGACTTGGTTGTTTCTGTTAGAAGAGCAATCAAGGGTAAAAAGGCTTTAACCCGGCTAAGGTGAAAACCCGAAAGGGCGCCTTAGGCAAAAATGGATACCCCTCAGTGTGAAAACCCGAAAGGGCGCGCTGGAAAAAGCTAAAGGGGGCCAGTCCTGGCGAAAACCCGAAAGGGCGGTAGGGCTGGTAAAGTGATAAAAAAAAAAGAGAGACATACATGCAAGAGGATGGAAGCAAAAACAGCTATGCTAAGCTCTATCCTTTATTCATTAATGTCATCAAGGGAGCCCGAGACAAGCCCTCGGGGATAACTCAAATAAACAATGGGGCGTAAGGGTCCTATGTACAAGAAAGTGCCAGAGCTCGTCAGCCACGGTGTACGTCCCTCTGCAACTCCGCAAGGCGGGTCTCCTCCTGGATAATCTCCTCCCGAAGCTCCTCAGATCGGCGACGGCAGGCCTCCACCCTCGCCTGGACAACACGGTGCTCCTCAGCCGCCTCCTGGAGCTCTCTCTGCAGCTCCTCTACTCGGAGAGAGGTCCTCTGGCTATCCCCCTCGAGGCTCGCAAGGTGGAGGTCGGTCTCAGCTCTGGCGGCTTGAAGCTCACGCAGCTGCTCCTCCTGCTCCTGGACCCGTAGCTGGGCTCTCCGTCTCTGCTCCTGTGCAAGATGGAGGCGAGTAAACTCGCTCCATAAGCTCTCTAATCTCGCGGCCCATGCATCCCGGGGAAAACCCAGTCCGTGGTAGCTTCTGGTGAATACCACCAGATCGGCCCTCAAGGCCTCCACGGAGGGCAGTGGGTCTGCCCGGATCAACTGATCAAGACCCTGCAGGAGCTGGTCAGCGATGGCAACATGTAGCACCGTCCCGAGTGCATGAGCGTCAGGCCACTCAACTCCAAGGGCAGGGAAATCCATGGGCGTCACGCCTGCTCCTTCTAGGGGCCCTGCTTGTAAAAAAAAAAAGGAGGGAGAGATTGTGAGTGTATCACCACAATAATGTCATAAGAGTAAGATTCCAAGAGTACAAATGTCAAGGACTCTTACCTGAAATAGTCTCACTCGCTAGGCTAGGCCCACGAGGAGATCCCTCCATAGGGACTAAAGAGCAACCATCAGCAAGTGCCGGTCCCTGCTCTGTGGATGGTATAGGCGTCGCCGACCTCTCTGCAAAGAAGGCAAGGAACGGAAAGTCTTAGCACTTCGGTCATACCAAAAAGCAGAATGGGCAATTCATATTTAATGAAGACATACCAGCATGCACAGGTTCCTCCTCTTCAATCACAGCGGGGTCAGCCCCTGTAGTTGGCTCCATGGAAGGAGAGACAGCTGAAAGAAGACATCCACTTGTCAAATGATGATTAATATCACAAATGAAAGGAGTCTTGCTCGATGAATGACAAAGTTCCTTAATTTGACAAACCATATACCTTTCGCTGCCGAACCAATGAAGGTCGCGGCTTCGTCAGCGGTGCCTTGCTCTTCAGATGGCATGCGAAAGGAGCCTGGTGTATGGTCTATCTCTGTGGGCTTAGGGAGGCTGCCCTCCTCCTGATGATCACCAGCTGTTTCAAAACAAAAGCATCTCAGAATGTCAACATGCAGCAGTATGTGTGGCTGGAATGGTGTACAGAATATCTTTGTGCATACCTAAAGCCTGCACCCGGCCAGACTCTGCAATACCGGTAGTACCTGCCGGTGGTTCCATGTCCAGGGACGATGCCTCCTTGCTAGGGATCACAATCCCAGTAATTGAGATCCCAACCCTTTCATCAAAAGCCGGTAAGTTGGCAGAAGAGCCGATCTCTATGAGTCTGGAAAGCTCACCCAAAGGGAAGGCCGTCTGAGCAGCTGTACAACAATGAGCAAGACAGGTCAGATAAGCTCGTTATTTCATGTACAGAAAGAAGAAACAGGGATCTTAAGTCACCTGGGCTCATCCTGAGTTCGCCTTCTTCAGAAGAACTTAAAGAAGAAGAAGAAGAACTCCCGCTGGAGGAGGTGCTGGAAGTCTCTGTCCTTGATGAGGTGCTAGAGCCTCTCTCCCCTGAAGGACCGGACGGCAGAGAAGTCTCCTCGCCGCCAGAAGATCCCTTTCCCCCTTCAACGGCAGGGAGAGGGGTCTGAGCTCGTGAGGTCCCTGCAACGTGCAATGCTACATTAGTTAAAGCACATACTTCATCTGTTTGAAAGGAGGAACAAGGGAAGGTTAAACATGCAAGAGGCCAACCTGCCTCCGGGGCAACAGAGCTCCCGCCTGTATCAAGTGCGGGGGAATCGCCTGTTACAGGCACATAGTCATTGGCGAGGAAGTCCAATCCGTCAATGTCCACACTGATGTCAGGAATGGACTCGTCCACCACTAACCCCGCCTCTGTGAATACATTTCCTGGGCGAGGAGAAAAGCTTGCAGCATGTACAGCCTCAGGAGGAGCTGCAGCAATGAAGTGAAATAACAATCAGATTACAACATTTTATAACAGGTTGCAATACTGATTGAAAACAAACATTCCCCATTCTTACTCGAGATCTCAGCTGGAGTAGGAGACTCCTCCTCAGGGCGCAGGCGAATGGTAGGCCGTGGATCACCCTCTGAGATATCGGTCCGTGGCCTCTTCCCGCGCCCACGAGCCTCTGAGCTAGAAACATGGCCTGCAAGTAAAAAGAAAGGGTTGCATAAAATCAGCACCTTGAATTGCAGAGTAAAAGGAGACAGGGTCAAATAATTCAGCATATACCTGGATCCCCAATATGCCTCTCAGGCCTCAAAACGATCTGCTCAGTTTTCAAGCCAAGGGCCTTAGCAACCTTGCTCACAATGGTCCATATGGCATTGGGGGTGGTAGCCACCTCCAAATCTGAGATATACTCCAGGGGACCCGCACAGCCTACGGCATTCATGATGTGGATCCTCCAAGCTGAGAAGGCACCGCCTCCTAATGCCCCCTCTGGAACAGCTCCTGATAATTGGGACTGGGTCTTCAAACCACAAGAGGTCTTCAGATCCTCCCACCAGGAGTAGAGGGCCGAAGAGTCAGGATCTACCCTCCGATGGGCAGACCTGGAAGAAGAAACTGCAGCTGGGACACTCCGCAAGGGCTTCAAAGCCCCGGTATACTGACTCCTGTCAACAGGGATCGAGAGTCCATCCGCCCTCCAACGGGTCTCAATCTCATGAATGGCCTTGGCGGCCCCAGAAAAATGAGATCTGATGAACGCCGCATCTAGAAACAGTGGAGGCAGATCCTCCTTCTTCAAGCGCCGTTCCTCTGCAGCTCGAACAGTATCAGCTCGCTGCCTGAAAACAAGGCTGAGCTTAAACCACCAGCGCGCATAGTGTATATCAAAGAAACCTCTGCGTGTCTGTGCTGGGATGGGGTACTCCTCCTTCACCTCCCGGGAAAGGAAGTCATGCCATGAAGCCGCCACTAGGTGCACATCCCTCTGTCTGTACTGCCGAACGGCAAAGGGAAAATCTGCATGCTGAGGTATCGACTGGTCATACCCAAAATTCCTGGCAAATCTGTGCGGGTAATATGGCTCAAGCACCGCCATACTGGAACGGCGGTAAACCAGAACGCTGGGTCGAACACAAACAACCCAGTCGACCAATGCATGGTCAGAGGGTAAAGCCCAAGAAGATAACCTGCAAACAACACTGTCACCCTGTCGCTCCGTGTATGGACGGAACGAGCGAGAGCTGTGGTCAAACTCCAGACTCTCATCCCTCCTAGTATGGAGGAAAGACAAGGTACGACGAGCACTGGCAAGCTGCAAAACTGAGTCCTGCTCCGGATGACCAGCAAAAGCAAAAAGAAGTGGCGCTGCTGGGTTATCCGCCGGGGTCCTCTGTGATAACTCTGGCAAGAACAAGCCGGCCCATGTACTCAGATAGTGGGTGGGCATCAAGATATGCTTGTCTCTAGGAGATGAGTGTGAAGTCAATGCCCCAAGACTATGAAAGATGTTCGCCAACGCGGCTGGAGCAATGGCGAGCCTGCGCCCACAAGCCAACAAACAAGCCGGGTAGATCACCTCTGCCCGCAGAATCCCCTCCTCTCCATGAGGGATTACAAAGCTGGCCAGCCAGGTAGGCTGCCAGATAAGTCAGTGGCGGCAGCTCCCTCGAATTCCACCCCCGTGTCGGAGCGGGTAAGTGGCGAGGGTGTGAAGCAAAGCGGAGCTCGACCTCGCGGCACTGCTCCCAAGACATCCCCGAGGTAGCAAACTCCTCGTAGAAACAGTACGGACCGCTGTAGAAATGTGTGACCCATGCATTCAGAGTCACCCTCGGCGTCCGTGCAGCTTTCTCCTTGCCCACGAGGGCCAGGTCCCTCCAAGTCTTCATCAGATATCTGAAGCAATATGGCATGTAATAATGGCCTGCGCCGTCCGAAGCACTCAGATGCAAATCGTCCAGGCATATCTCCTCGTATGGCTGTCCGCAGACTGGGAGGCCAGAAATCCTGTGGAAGGCCCACAGGTCTAGTGAAGTCTCCCCTTCAGCAGTCATGAAAGTATTCCAGCGCCTGTTAAATCTCTCAGCTAGAGCCTGGACCAGCCCGGTATGACAGGGGTAAGAGTACAAAGCTGCCGTCACTGCATGACGTATACCTACCCGGTCAAGTGCTGTCCTGTAAATTAGCAGCACACCCCACAGCCACTCTGTGGCGCCACGGCGATAACAATGGGAAGGGACAACGGCCCATCCCCCGTACCAGCTCGGGGTCCTCTGTGCCAAGATCCTCTCTAGCATGCAATCAGCCTCATAATCATCATGTGAGCAGGCTGCGCCGGTGGGGGTCAGAAACATCCCGTCAATAGCAATATCCGCGGCCCTGTGGTGCCCGGCCAGATGCCAGGTGGCTGGCGAAGACAGCGCCGTCCTCACGGTAAAACTGTCAAACTCCTTGAAGGAGCCAAGACTCCTCTGGTCAGGGTACTGTCGCTGACGGGCAAAGCCCTCTGGGAAGCTCGGATAAGAAAAGCTGCAGGTGCTATGCATACTGTCCCGCCCGAGCAAAATGGCCCGCTCCAGGCGGCGCCTCTCCTCGGGAAGCCGAGGATCGTCAGTCTCTACTCCAGGCGGTATGAAACTCTGGATGAAAGGGAGAAGGTGACAGTCCAGCGGAAAGTGGGGCGGGTAGCCGCCCGACCGGTCATAAGTATACCGTCCGAGCCCCCGTGTAATCCGGGAGACGTCAACAACGCCCCCAGCGGTGGTAGTCTCTCCAATTGGGCCCTCAGCGACCCAAGTAAATCCGCGGTCCACCGCGTCAAAGTCCTCTGGAGTGATGCTGCGAGGAGGGAATGGTGGCATAGGCCTGTCCGTCCTCCGTACATAATGATCATCTCCACCGCTGGTCCTGGACCTCTGGGAAGTCCCTTCGCTCCGTCTGGAACGAGCCATGTCTGCAAAAGCTGCAAAGCCAAGAGCAGAGAAAGCATTGTCAGTTAAACCAGCATATGGACAATATCAAGACTACAGAAAGTCACACAAAACTCCGGCATGCCTATGAGCCCGGAGACTGACACAGAAGCAACGGAATGCACGGGCCATCCGCCCCCACCTTCGGTTTGGACGTATGTCCCGTGGGGGGCATTTGTTGCACCCATAATTTATCGTGCTAAAGGTTCGGGATTTTTAATCTCGCATGTGACAAGATTTCGGATGCGGTGTATCACCATCCGATAGGATATTCCTACACGGGGTACCTTGTTCGGCGTATCGCCGTCCCGTCGGATATTCCTAAGCTTAAGGCTTTATAGCCCATATGTCGTGGCAATATAAACCCCTCGGAGGATGACCACGAGCCTAGCACGAGCAGCAATGATTGTCAGGATCATGTGGCTATATTTAAATCCCTACGGGATTAAGCCCTCGCCCTTCGGATGTGCAACCCTAAGAAAGGAACACCTCTACAGCGGCGAAGAAGAGGCTGGAATAGGTCTACGTACCAAGCACAGCGTCCCTCGCACGTGTATCACGAGGCGCGGACAACAGCTCGTCTTCCCGCAGCGGCCTACGGCACGAGGAAGACGACAAACGAACAAGGCGGCGATCCCTCTCGTTGTTCTCCACGAGACACGGCGAAAACCCGGAGTTTCACAGCCTCGGAACCTCCTTTTATGGAATCCGTGCAAGAGCAAGGCCCGTCCGGGGGTGAGGGGACCCGTCCGGGGTCGCTCTAACCCGGACGGGTTCGCCCGGGGCAAGAGAAGTCCCGCGCGGAACCCCCCCGGGGGTGGGCGGACCCACCCGGGGTCGGGCGCACCCGGGCGGGACCCACCCGGGGTCCGCGACCCCTGGGAGCCCCCCTCGGGGTGCGCGCGGCCCGGGTGGGGGCCACCAGGAGTCCGCGACCCCGGGGAGGTCCTCCCCGGGGTGCGCGACCCCGGCCGAGACCCACCCGGGGTCCGCGACTCCGGGCAGGCCCTGCCCGGGGGCTCGCGACCCCGGGGGTCCGCGACCCCGGGGAGGTCCCCCGGGGGCTCACGACCCCGGGGAGGTCCCCACCCCGGGTGTCCGCGACCCCGGGACGGTCCAGGACCGTCCTGGGGACCTCCGACCCCGGGGAGGTCCCATTCCCGCGCACGGACTAAAAAATTTTGAAAATGGAACCTCCCCGGGGTCATTTTCATCCCGTTGGACCCGTACGGGGTCGAACACTCCCGGGGAGGTTCCCCACTTCTATAAATAGACCCCCAGAGGTCCAAAAAGGGAGAAGAAGAGAAGACACAAGTGACAACCTACGGAAGACACTTGAAGCATTTGTTCGTTTGTCTTGGCCCGTGTGGGGTAAGTCCCCGGGTCTTGTATTTTTGCCCCTACGGGGTATATTTACGTTTATGCCCCTCAGCGGGCTTTGTTTGTAAATTATGCCCCTCAGCGGGCCATGTTTGTAAGTCTTTACGTCTCGGGACGACTAAGTCTTGTATTTCTGCCTCCTATAATGGCGAAATTACAAAAATATCCTTCCTGGGATTGTAAAAGACCGAAGTCCTGTAATTTGCAGTTATACCCTGCAATCTTTTGTAATTGGGACTACGTCCCTATCTCCCGCTCCAAGGCGGATGTTTGTACAGTCGACAACTCGCCGACAACCCTTGTACTCACATGGAATTATAAAAGCATTCAGCATGTTTTATATGTAACCTCGGGTGGGAAAATTATAAGAAAACCCCCCGACTTTGGAAAATTGTGTATACACCCCTCCTTCGGCCGAATTGACAAATGTGTGCCTTCCATGAAGCCCCTTGTCATTCCTTCAGTCCGGAAGTGTTGTCAGCTCAGTCCAGCACTCGGGTATTATACCAAACCTAGGTCTAGGGTCTGGAAAAATTACCAAAATACCCCTGTAACCTAAACATGGCCTCAGAGCCCTTGAAACCCTCCAGAAAGAGCCTCAGCGCCTTGGGGAGTTAGAGATCCAGTTTCACTTCCATTCTAGCCCAGAAAATTTCATAAATGTCCCTGGCATGAAAAATTACCAAAATACCCCCGGGGTCTAGAAAACTTCCCTTGCTTTAAAAATGCCTATGGCTTCCGCATATTTGCGCCTCTATGCCTAAATCTTAGGGTTTTGCTCAGACCTAGCCCTAATCTAGTTGTTTCTATGTGTTGGTGGTAAAAATGAGTGGTCATGGAGAGTCTCTCGAGTGAGCTTGCCCTCCACATCAGAACCTCTATAGAAGTCTTTTGGGACCTCTTTGACAGTTAAACAAAGGTGTTCGGACGTTAGGCCGATGTAAATCAACACTGACTCCGGTCAGTGGGGAAAGGTCCAGCACTCGAACCCAAATCGTCTGATACTATGCGCACCCACGGAACCCTCTCTATGCAGAGGAGTGTTTCTTTTCAAAAAGAACGAAAATCTACCTTTTATCTACGATAAGAGTATTTCTTAGATTTTTTCCGTGTCCAACAACTATCAACCCACAATAGTTCTTCAGTAGTTAGTGTGCACCATCAATAGGTCATTTAAGATGTTCTAACGAATTCTTATCACTTTGGCTCGATCTAAAATACATAGAATAGTTGAGCTTGATTTTAATCCGGCTCTAATAATCTGAATCTGTTGTAGCTATGATCTGATTTCACATGTTAGTTATTAAATTTCCTACTGTGCATGAGCGGCATAATAGCTATAGTACATGCATTTGCTTGGTCTCCTTATTTCTGATCTGATAGCAAACCTTGAACATAATCTCATGTGTTAGATGGCAAGATAAGTGCATGTTCTAGACTGCAAATCATAAATTCTTTCATGCTATTTGTGACATCATTTCAGATGCATAGTCTGAAAGTTTGCCAATCAGATATTGTTGTTATGTAAGCTTAGTGCAGTCAACTAACTACATAGTAATATTTGGTAACTTTACCTTGCAGTCGTAGTTGGCATGTCCAAGGACCAAAGTATGAATCTTTTCTTGTCACTTGGTTTGTAAGTAATTTTGTCATTTCAAATTTAAGGGTGATGATATGATATGCTGGATAAATCATTTGGTCATTCAGATTTGTAAGCATTTCATCACCCATCTTCAATTATTAGTTTGGGCGAAATTCTAGTTGTCATGCATGATGTAGCATCATTTTCTGCCATTAATGCTTGTGATGTTGTCATTAGACCTCAGGACATGCAGTTGCATATAAGATATGAGTACATGGCCAAGTCTTTTAATAATTTGGCGAAGTCTTTTAACTAATACTGGTTTAATAATCATCACACTAGTAGGACCACCCCCCTTTTAATATATTTGTTCTCCTGCAATCCCATAGCTTCATTACTACTCGAAATTCATATTTTTCTCTATTCCCTATGACTGCAGTAGCATGACAGCTTATTTCTAATTGTGGTGATTCACCATGTGATATTTGACAATTATGTAGATTGCTCCTTCACTCCCTCGGTGTGTTACCTGCTCCTTTTCCCTCAATTAACCTTGTAGCATCATACTATGTTTACTTGTTAATATGCATTTGTAAACTAAATTTGTATGGATACTTATGATGATAATATGTAATAACAGGACATTGCATCTAAATAGTGATGTTAATATCCCTCACCTTTTCTTTGTTATTGATTAAATTATCTTGTTCTTAAAAAGTATGAGTGGATCAAAAGATGGTAAGAGTAGGTTGACGAATTGGAGCAACGACGCAGACTTATGTTTTGTAGATATGCTTGTCGAACACCGCATCAACAATGATGGTTTTGTCAATGAGAATTTTACAAAAGAGGCATAGAGAGAAATGGTCAAGAAATTCAATGAAATGACAAAGTTATGTTATTCCTTAGAAAATTTGAAAAATCATTTTAAAAATTTGAAGAAGAGATATTATTTGATTGTGACTATACATAACTGTTCAGGATGGGGTTGGGATGACGAGAATAAAATGTCAATCCCAAGCGCAGAAGAAACTTGGGATGATCTCAGTGCGGTATGTAACATATGAATTGCATGCTGAATTGTTGATTTTAGCTATTATTAAATGAATAACATCTGGGTATAATTTTCACATCAATAAAGAGTACAGAGCAATTCAAGGGAAGTCTTTTCTAGTCTTTGACCAAATAGAGTTAATTTGCGCCACTTCCATGTCAAGAGGAGATTTGGCTACCAGTAATGAAGGCACCTCCTATCTTGACACATGCAGTGATGGAGGTGATGGGGAACAACGGGTTGGCGAGAATGATTCAGGGTTGGATTTTAATGTGAACAATATATTGAATGACTCTGAAACACCTAAAAATATTCAACGACAGTCACAAATGGGAACTCCTAATGTTGAGGCAACCAGGAATCCTCCCCCTGCACCCACGAACATTCCCTCCTCTAGTAATGTTAATAGGAAGAGGAGACGAGCTTGACAGGGTAACGACGATTCAATTGACAAGTTGGTAGCCCTAGGTCATGAAAGGTTAACATTGGATCGAGAGATGCTACAATTACAGAAGAAAGCTACTCCGCCAATGGATGAGGCTATTGATATGCTTATCAAGTTGCTTGGACTTCCTAAGCAAGATATCTATAGAGATATTGATCTTATTAGATCTATCGAGGATCGTTCCATCTTCTTAGCCCTGCCAGAAGGCTTGCGGCTTGGTTGCATGTTAAGCCACCTAGGCTACTACTGAAATACCTTCATATCCTTTTTTCAACTTTTAATTAAATGTGCAATTTTTACTATTGTCATTTATTATTATCATTTACTCATGTAATTAGACGTGAACGTATTTTACATTGCTTCATTTTCATGAATTGCATTATGATATGCTCATGTGCAATTTAATGTTGCTTTTTTCTGTCATATAAGATTTTCAGCTTCTGCATAGGCAATGAATTCTCAAACAGCTGAGATTGATCCTTCACTTGACCTCCTTATCAAGTTTATGATAGAGGAGAAGGAATATTGGGAGGAAGTTGAACACGTTGTTGTCCTTCAAATGTAAACCGCTGAGACTGGTCCTTCACTTGACCTCCTTATCAAGTTTATGATAGAGGAGGAGGAATATTGGGAGGTAGTTGAACATGTTGTCTTTCAAATGTTGTCCTCCCACACACCTATACCTAAGACTCCAATGCACACAGATATTGGCGGAGATCATAAGTGGGTTAAAGAGTTAATGATTGGTCATGTAGGCAGATCATACTCTAGTTTTCGTGTACATCCTCATCTTTTCTTAAGATTAAGGGATAATTTGATGGAAAGAGTTGCACTGAATGATACCAAGAATATGTCGGCCACTGAGCAATTAGTTATCTTCTCTTTCGAGGTTAGACATGAGATTGGTAATAGGTTACTCAGAGAATGGTTCCAACACCGACATTTTAACAATGTACTCATGGTAGTGTTATTTATACGTCACGACTCTATTAAGATGCCCACTGTTGATGATTTGTCGCATCCAAAAATTCGCCATAACCCAAAGTTCTACCCTTTCTTTAAGGTGATGTGCTATATGATCATTACCAATTGCCTATGCCTTGGTTAATTTCTACTTTTTCTTTATTAATTGCCTTGGTCATTTGTGTGCTTTATGATTAGAATGCATTGGGTGCAATTGATGGGACCAATATCTCTGCAAAGGTGCTAATAGTTGACCACCCTCATTATCGAAATTGAAAGGGTGAAACATCTTATAATGTCATGGGGTGTGTCAATTTTGATCTAATATTTACTAATGTCGTAGTGGGTTGGGAGGGATCAACTACAAACATGAAAGTCTTGAGGTGGGCCATTGAGAAAAGTGGATTTACTGTACCAGAAAGTAAATGTTAATGAGTTGATAAAGTTACTTGATTTTACGTACTCAGCATTCCATGTATTTCTTGTCGTAGAGAAATATTTCTTGGTCGATGTAGAGTGCGCAAACACCTCCCGCTTCTTGGCACCATATCGTGGCATAAAATAGCATCTATCGGAGTATAGATCTAGTAGGACTATGCTTACACACAGAGACAAGAAAGACTTGTTCAACCATAGGCACGCTTAACTATGCAATTACGTTGAGCATGCCTTCGATGTCCTCAAGTTACATTCCACAATTCTAGTGAAACGTTGCAGTTATCAAGGTTGTCAATTTCGATTTTGGACTCGGTTTCGGCCGAGTCCGAAACCGAAACCATTCGGTTTCGGTTTCGGCTGAAACCGGCCGAAACCCAGTGAAAAGGATAAAAAAGATCAAAATAAATGTAAAAAAATAGAAAAAAATCAAAAAATATAAATAATCACATAAAAATCAAAAAATTCATTAGGCATACATTTGACTATAAAGATATTGGATTAAGTGCAATAAACATGAAGACTAATAGGTTCAAGCAGTACAATAAACGTGATGAAGTAAGCATTGAACATGTTAAACTAATATTGTTCGGTACATATTAAACATGAAATAGGTTCAAGCAGTACAAACGTGATCCTTACCTAAATGATGATGCACTAATATGGATAATAACTAGAAGAACCTTCTCCCTCATCGTCTGGAACTTGATGTTGATACCCATAACCAGGTTGCATGTATTGTGTATATTCACTATAACCAAATAATGGGGTAGCCAAGTCCTGCATCCTTCTTTGGATCCCTCTTGAAGTGTAAGGTTGTTGGCTTGATTGGAATCCAGAATCAGTATAAGAATCTTGAGGAAGAGAAGAGGAACTGGACGGATGTGGATGGAACTGGAATGCTGGTTCATGACCCCACCCGTAAATGGATGCCTCCTGTTGGCCACCTCCATAACCTGATAGATGCCCATATTGACTATGTGAATCATATCCTCGCTCACCCTGACTGTATCCTCTGCCTGTGTCTGCGTGGAAGGAGGAAGTACCACGAGCAGTGCCACCGCCAGTAGTAGCACCTGCAACACCTGTAGCACCTGCAACTGCACTGGGATTATCATCATCATCATCATCACCATAAGAAACCAATTGCCTTTTAGCCTTTGGGGATGCTTTTTTTTGTTTTGGTGTGATTTCTTCAGTCACCCTTGACATGAATCATTTTCCCCTTGGCGTGTGCCTCAGATAAATCTACTTGAACTGCTCAATTGTCGGATCCTCTCGAGCAGCAGCACTAGTTCTCTCAGTTAGCCCATGCACTGATGTACTTCTTCTTAAGGGGAGGTGGCTTGGTGCTTCTAAGAGTGACTGGCCTGCTATCTGATTCTGAATGTCTAGCTGGCTCAACCTCAGGCTACTGCTCAGTGTCATCAACAAACAAAGCTGGGTCCCTTCTCTGGTGCGCTTGAGTCTCTCTGGCCCTCTTTGTTGCTCTTTTGAATTTTGGATCTCTTGGCTCATCTTCATCTAGTATGCCCTCTACCCATCTTCTATCATCATCATAAAAAACGGGCTCATCAACCTGCTCTCGTGTCTCCACCCAAGACTACAAGGGAATCTCATGATCAAATAAAGCATCCACATCAATTTCTGCAGTGGCATCCTCCGCGACGCGTTTATCCCGCAGCTGTTGTCTCAACTTCATGTTTTTTATTCTCAATCTCATATTGTAGTGGCAATAAACTAATTTTTCTAACCGTCCTTTAGCCGATTGCGAACCTTTGAGTGTATAAGGCTGAACGTGCTCCAATTTCTTTCACATTGACTTGCTAATGTGGTTTGACTCAGCACCCTGATTGCAATGAAAGCCAATGCAGAACTGCCCAAATCTCTATTATTCACCATTATCCACCAGTCAGTTGTTCCACCAACCATAAACAAATAAATATAAGTTGTAAATAAAAATTAATTCTGCATGATGTACTAATACATATTGAGGTTAAGAAAGCACAAAGATAAAGTATACCGGGACTCACTCTTCCCACAGCGTATTACAATTGGGAGTCAGAATACGTCCCAAGCCTCATTCTATAGTAGTTCATCGACAAAGATAAAGTAATAGATTAACATAACTACTTAAGTAAATTCTATACCACTTATTCATAAAATCAATAAAGGCCAACCTCTACTTCCGCCTGAAGTCTCTTTTCTGGTGTCCTCGATAAACGATTAATGACTTTTAAAGTGCCTTGAAGCACCTCGCCATCAACATGTGCATTGGCATTGTACATAAATCGACGGTTCAGGAAATAACCTGCATTTGTATATAGTTAACTAAATGTTAGATATAAATTAACTTAAAGAATAATGTATCAATACAATTAATCACTCACCAGCTGCATGCAAGTCATGGTGTAATGTGTTGTCCCATCTGTGGTCAATAATTTTCCACCACTTTGCATATTCTCTGGGAAGGGACTCCTGCAACTCTAATTTGGCACGGTCTATGGCCTCGTACAGATATCCCATATCATTCTTCTCATCGCCATCCACCATTCTTAGGACCTTCACGAGGGGGGTGACTACTTTCATGTATCGTGAGACCCTACCCCAGAATTTGTTGTCTTCCACGATGTGGCAGACATCCAAATATTCCATCTGAGCATCAACATTAGACTTGTCGATGTATTCCCGCAGGGCATTGTGGTACATGAAAACTTTCAGCTCATTCTTATACATGTGCAAAGAAATAAAATTTGAATCAAATACGGATCATAACTATAAGGATAAAGTAGCAAGAATTGAACTCAATCTTATACCTATGCAAAGACTCCAAAGAAATGAAATTCGAAGCAAATCTGGTTGGCCCTGCACGGATGATATCTCGCCCCCCACTTGCATGCTCTCTGAACATGTTCAAGATCCTAGGATGGCCATAAATGTACTGGGTGATTTTTTGTGCCCTCTCAATTGTCTTCTTCACATTATTTTCCTTCCCAATGTCTTCAAATATCAAATCCAGACAATGTGCTGCACATGGGAGCCGATATAAATGCCTGCGCTTCTGCATCAACTTCTTCCTTGCAGCCTTATAACTGGCTTCATTATCAGTGACTACTTGCACAACATTGTCCTCTCCAATTTGGTCTACCATCTTATCTATCAAATGAAACAAATAATTTGCATTCTTTTCATAATTTGATGCATCTACAGATTTAACAAATATTGTACCTTCGATGCAAGAGACCAGAAAGTTAATCATGGACTTCTTCGTGGGACCAATCTAACCATCACATATGATGGTGCATCCTCTCTCCATCTAGATATGCTTGAAACTTTCAACCCACTGGAGCTCCTCAACCTCTCCCTCAAGGCTACGCCTGTATATGTCTCGACATGATGGGGCCTTCAAGCCAAGGCCAGCATCTGCTATGGCATCTAGCATAGGTTGAAATATTCGCTTTCAGCTACATGTGCAGGGACACCTGCATGGAAAAATCATTTGTAAATACTTTTAAATGGATGCCTTGCAACTTCTGCTAATTTTTTTATCGCTCTCAATGCTTGCTTGGTTTTAGGTTGTGTAGCATGGGGCCTTCTGTGCAGATAGCTATCCATGGGGCCTGTTGTCTGCGGGGCAGCTCCAGTGTCAGGACGTCGTGCAGCTGTACTGGAGTAGGTCCCTGAACCCATGGGTGCCTTTCCTTTCCTTTGAACGGCTTGTTCACGCTCCCTTGCTTCAGTCAACTCTGGATCTGAATCCTTAGTGCCTTCATCATCATCCCTCCTAACCCTTCTGCCTGAAATCTCCTCAGTAATTTCAGCAGCATCTTCAGCCCTTTGTTGCATCCTCTCCTTTTTGCCCAGAAGGCACTGGTGCATTTATTCTCGGACCACTCGGGGACATCTGTCACATTGTTTCACCTCTCCTCTTACCCCTGCCAAATGTTATTTTCCTCTAGTAATTCCGCCATGTAGCTCATTACCACAATAATTGCATTTCACTTTTCTTCTCCCAGCATCAACTAAGGAGAGGTGGGCCCACCTCGGATCCTCCTGCCCTTGCTGCTCCCGACTTTGTTCACGTCTAGGCATGATGCTGCATTAAGACAGTCAAACACAAAAAGTTATAAGTACAATTAAAAAATTAACCCTTAATCACCCTTCAAAAAAATTAATTATCAGCATGATCCCACCCCAAATTCTTCAATGAAGCTTAATTGAGCTTCAATTGAGCCTAAGCAAACCGAATTAGACAAAAACCCCAATTGTTATGAACTAATTAACACTAAATTATCAATTAACCCTTAATCACCCTTCAAACAAATTAATTACCAACATGATCCCACCCTAAATTCTTCAATGAAGCTTAATTGAGCTTCAATTAAGCCTAAGCCCACCGAATTAGACAAAAGCCCCAATTTTTGTGAACTAATTTGGGTTTCATTATCAATTAACCTAATTTTAAAGACTGAAAAATTAATCTACGACAAAAAAAAGGTTTTAACCTCACCTAGCACAGCAGCAGCCCAGTACAGCCTACACAGCACACAGCAGCTCGCCAGCTCCTTCGCAGCACACAGCCGCACAACAGTAGGCCAACTGCGGCCGGCCAGTAGCACAGGTCACCAGCAGCAGCACGCAGCAGGGCTGGCAGCAACACGCAATAGGGTTGGAGGAGCAGGGTCGGAGCAGTAGCACAGCAGCAGGGCAGGGGCGAAGCAGCAGCAGGGCTGGCTTCTGGCTGGCTGGCAGCAGTAGCAGGGCAGCAGCAGCAGCAGGGGCGGAGCAGCAGCAGGGCAGGGCAGCAGCGCCAGCTACAAGTTTTCTCCCTCAGATCTGAGGGAGAAACGAACACTTGGGTTTCGTCCGAAACCGTCCGGTTTCGGACCGAAACATGTTAGTTTCGGGAGAAACCGATACCGATTTCGCCCGAAACCTTTTTTTTTAAGTTTCGGACCTGCTATAGTGAGTAGGTCCGATTTCGTGTCGGTTAAGGCCGAAACCGATATGTTTCGGCCGAAACGTATCGATTTCGGCCGATACTACCAACCATGCCATAGATGACAACCAAGTATGTTGATACTTGGTTTGAGCCAGTTTGTCCCTGCCTTTAAGCAAGCGTCCAAGTGAGTCGATTTCTTTTTTTGAATCACAATATCTCCAATGACAAACAAGTATTGTATTTTCTAATTATCTTCCATGTAAGTTGACTCAAAATATATTGCAGAAAGAAGATTTTATGTACGTGATGTTGACGTCCTATATAGCCCCAGCTGTGTAGCCTACGGTTCATGGCCACTGGCAAGCCAAATCAAAGATAGAATGATATAAAATTACAAGAAACTAATAAAATACCTATAATAGTCCGAATGAAATGTAAAGATAAATATAATTCGCCGATTTTAAGACCCTATGAATCATGTCATTTATAAAAGAAATATGATTTTAAGTAACTAATTTTTAAAATTTGAAGTGAAATAAAAAAGGGATTGGACAAGAAATATAAGTGGAAATGTTTGTTTGATTCACTAAGACTTGAAATGTTCTAATTTTGCTCTCCTCTTGTAATCAAGAAATATAAGTGGAAATGTTTGTTTGATTCACCAAGACTTGAACTTTTGTATTCCATGATGTTTGTGGATTCGTTAACATATTCTTAATGGGTTCATCTTGTTAATGAAGCCTTAATGGGTCCTAAAGCTGATTGGGTCCTTAATAGATCCTTAATGGATCTATATTGGAGCCGGCCAACTTCTGGATCTTATGTATCCTTAGTGGGTTTTCTTTAATCCACATCGTGTTCCAACCTTAACCAGGCGTCGACAGCGTGGTGCTCCTCCAGGCCAAAAGAGAGCAACGCCACGACTGGGGAGAGGGGCAGGGAGGGGGGGGGTTCCAAGGTGTGGGGGTGGGGTTTCCGATGGGGAGGGGTGCGGGGAGGGGGTTCCAGGGTGTGGGGTGGGGGTGGGGTTTCCGATGGGGAGGGGTGCGGGGAGGGGGTTCCAAGGTGTGGGGTGGTGGTTCTGACGGGGAGGGGGATTCCAGCATGGGGGGTGGGGGGGTTTCAAAGGGGAGGGGGCTGGCCGCCAAAGGGGGAGACCCCCGATCGGTGGCCCCCTCCTCTCTCTCTCTCTCTCTCAGTAGCAGTCGGGGTAGTTTGGGTATTTCATATACCCTGACATTTTCCGTCGAATATTCCCCAGAATATTCGCCCAGCATGGATGGCAGTAAACCGCAAGGGTATAACCGCAACCATTCGGCATATTTGGAGGATATTTTTGATAATATGCTCAAATAAGGGGGACATTTGGCATAACCGATATTTACAAGAGTATTTATGCAAAAAAACCCAAAAAATTATACCAAGTCCACAATGAGACTTAACTAGGACTAGAATAAATTTCCAACATGGCCATAAACTAGACCACAGTGCATGCACTCTTTAATCAGATGTCCAAATACCTAAGTTGCCCTGGGCCTCATCATCTAACATAATTTAAATCCGAAAATGACCTCCCAACCTTAGTAAGTTAACCTAATACCAATTCCTTAACAATTTAACTAAACATCCAATGTGCATGTGGACTTAAAAACCTAACTGAAGGTGATGTCCCTATGAAGTGACTGAAACACCCTTAAACCCTAAACATAACACAAAATGATCAAAATATCCTTAAATCATCCAAGGATAACTAAAACAGCCAAAGCTCTGAGAAATCATGTGAACAACTACCAAGGACTACCATCAATAATGTTCTAAATACCCTCAGACCCTAATTTGATTTAAATGACCAAAAATATCCTTCCAACCTTATTAACCTAGACTGACCTAAATGCTTTCCAACTCATAAACAGCAGTCTAATTGGCTCAAACACTCTAGAAAACTCCAAAACAACCCATATGACTAAAAATCCCCCAAAACCAAGGAAGGCAAGACCAGGGATCAAGCATGGATCAGTCAGCTGTGAGATAATCCAAGTCGGCCTATCCTGATCCAATCCTTGTCGACTTGGACATAGATTCATAATTTTACAATTTTAAAGTATGTATAAAGTATACATTAGTGTTATAAGGTCGGCAATATATTGCATATACGTAGTGTTATAAGGGCTGATTCTTCATGGTTGCAGAGGCATGAGGGTTAACTGTGACTCGGGGAGGGTTGACCAACCCAAGGTCAAGCCTTTGTTGGATCATGCGACCACGTCTAATTCAACCTTATCTGACCAAGAATTAGAGAGCATAGGAGCAGGGTTGGGTCTGTTTAGGCAAAACCTGATTGGATTGCGGGCAGGTCTTGGGCAATCCGATCTGATTCTACCTTCCTTGCCAACCCAAAATAACCAAGTGCCCTCAAACCCTAAAAACATTTTGAAACATAGGAACTCCTCTAAACCCCAAAGTCACCTAAGATATCCAAAACACCTTTGAAACCCTAAATTTTCACATAATTATAAGAATAACCCTAAACCTAAGACACCTATAATAGCCCAAGGACACCTCCCCATGTTTTCAAAACTATTGAATTCATTAGAATGCCTTGCAACTCTTAAATGATCAAAATGCGTTGGACCATAAAACTTTGCATAATTACTGAAATGTGCTTCTAGCATAAAACATTAAAAACCATTCCAAGACACTTCAAAACACTACAAAACTCCTTAGACATTATTTGGACCATGGTAGAGCTTTTAGACTTCATATAAGCTTGCAATATCATTTCCTTTGAACATCAATGAAAGCTGTCAATAAAAGTGTTCACCTATCAGGGTGATGTGCTTAATACCAAATGAAGTCAGTAGGGATGGTCCGATCTCAAAACATTAAAATGTCAAATCCAATTGGTGAAGTGTAAAACAAATCTTTCACATCACCTTAAATTCAAAAGAACACGATTATTTTTTTCTTAAAGAAAGGAACAAAAAAATGGGAGAATCCAACAGGCCCCAAATGCATTCATCATAAAGTTTGCCTACAGCTAGCATGCTTGTATCCTAAATTTACAAGTTTTGCCAAGCTACTGCTTGACTTGCATTCACCAAGCTGAGGTGTCCATAAGAGCAGAAATTTCCGGATGGTAAATGGAACAAAACATATTTCCAAATTCAAGTTTATAAAGTGTGAATTAATCATGTTAAAAGTGGTTGAAAGGGAATCCTATAGGAATAATGGGTTGTAAAAAATTAGTAGTTGCACACGACAATTATAGATGAAACATGAATGTACTTAACAGAACAACAGAGGATCTTTCAACTTCAAGATCTAATTTCATAACTCATTAACAATGACAAGTTAACATGCTAAAGATGACAGGGGATGTAACTCTGAAAACATATTCAGTGGATGCAGAGACATATATGATAATGTAAATATGAAGCTATATTGACTATAAATAAGATGGCATGTATTATGCGTTCCACAACTAGAATGAAGAATCCACTATATGCACGTATCAACGTTTGGACACCCGTGGATGATTGCTAGATATCTCCACATTCCCATTTCCAGACACCTCTTTCATTTATGGGGTGACTCATGAATTTTCCAATCGATGGCCATGAAACTTACACAATTTTTTCCTTTATGAATTTTCATTCAATAGAGTTGAAACCAACACTCAATGTTGAAAAGAACCAACAATCAAGGTACATAAATATTGTTAACAATATAAGTATGGGCATCTATTGAAGTTCTTATAAAGGTGCAATTCAGAAATGGATGGTATTATGTAGCTTCAGTGACAACTATAGGCTATATGTTCTCTCAATGTAATTGAGGTACAGATGCTGGAGGACATAATTTATCTGAACAATATCAGATTGTCTTCAATTCATACATTTTTAGCTTTCCAATACCTAGAACTTGCACCCATCTCAACTATTGGTGCCTGTATCTGTACCTAAACTTAGTGCAGAAGCAGAAGCTGGTGTTATCTATGTGGGGAATACAGTTAAAGCTCCCACAGTGTTTTTAAGGAAGAAGCAAGCTTGCTCTAAAACAAATAAAGAAATGCACTTAGTTAACCTAATAGCAAGGAAAAGAGACTAAGAATAAAAGAGTGCATAATTGCCAAGAGCATACTTGCATAGAGAGAACCAAATCGCTCAGCATTTTCTGCCTCAAGGATGTAATCAATTTCCTCAAACATATGGCGAACCTGTAACATCAAAGAAATTAATTTAGATAAAACCATGGAAAGCTCGCCATGTACATTATTTAATCCAAAAGTGTGGGGAAGCACATGGCAAACAGTGAAAGGAAATTTATGTAAACATAAGCTGATAACAATTCTAACAGTTGCAAAAACAATGCCATGTTTTCCAAGATGTTGTGACCACACTAACAAATAGGTGACCCCTAGCATTTGGTTTCTAGTATCATTCAAGTAAATGTGAAGAAAATGTTACAGGCATGATAATTTTTTTTTGAAAGTGGATAGCACCACAATTGTATTAAAATGAAAAAAAGGGGTGTACAAGTATAAGCAATGCGCTCCCAAAAAACCCTATACAAAACACACCAAGAAGGTGTCGGACACATTAACCCTCCAGCAAAACAAAAAGAGGGGAGTTGAGGAAATTCACATAACAAAACAACTCAGCCCATTCCCACACTCTACTACAGATGAAAGAAATAAGAGAAGCCTCAGTTCTGGCTTCCCTCCTGAAGATCCTACTATTCCTTTCACCCCAAAGCGATCAAAGAGTGGCGTGCAATATCAACCACCATACAATGTAGTCTCCTTTGATGTGTCACCTCCTCCCCCATGTCGCAAGGAAGTGGTGTACATCGCACTGCCGATGTAGAACATAGCGGGCTCTCCTAGCTAAGCCCATCCTAGACTTTTTGAGAGTAGTGCAGCCAACAAAGAGGTGGTCCAAGGTCTCATCCTCCTGACCACACAGGAAGTAGGTCGGCTAAATCCCCAGGAGGAACTGGAGCAACCTGTCACAAGTGGGCAATCTCCCATGAGAGATCCTCCAGGTAAGGAGCTTCACCTTTAACGGGCTTCGCGGCTTCCAAACTTGACAGACAAGATTGTGGCGCATACCTCTGTCTGAGATGATGGAGTAGGCCGACCTCATCGAGAAAGTCCCCTCCCTATCCCACCTCCATGTCTAAGCGTCCTCCTTGTCGGACTGAGAGCATAGGCAAGGAGGCGAATAAGGTCCTCAAGCTGCACCAGCTCGTCAATCCTGAGATACCTCCTGAAGGTCGGTGCCCAAGTGCCCCCTGAAAGTTGGGAGTCAAAAGCTTGGGGGGTAGCAAAAATTGCAAAAAGGCAGGGGATGGAGTCCTCCAACTTGAAGTCACAGCACCATCTGTCCTTCCAAAAAAAAGCATTGATCGCCTTTTCCTAAACGGACTCACACGCCAGAAGAGATAATGTCCCTAGCAACTCCAAATGCCACGTCAAATCGGTGAGGAACGATGCTACACTGGTGAGTCCAAATCCCACAGACTCCACCTACCAAAGTTTCTCTGCCTAATAACCTGCGCCCACAAACCATCGTCACCTCCTCCCAACCTCCATAACCACTTAGACAAGAGTGCCAAGTTAAAATCTCTAACATCTTTGATCCCGAGGTCTCCCACCTCCTTACTAGAAGCCACCCTACCCAGTTGATATCATACCAGCTCCTACATCTCCCTCCACTCCCATGCTAGAAGAATCTCTCTTGAATGGACTCTAGCTTCTTTGCCACAGACTTCAGAATTCAGAACACAGAGATGAAGCAGATAGGTAAATTGTCCAAGACAGATCTGTACAAAACTAGCTTGCCACCAAAGGACAGTAGTCTTGCCTTCCAACCAACCAGTCTAGACTCAATTCCCTGAATAATAGGGAGCCAGTCTACACGCCGTAGAGCGCCTGGGATAGAGGGAGCCCCAGGTATGAGATAGGAAAAGTACCTACATTGCAGCCCAAAATACAAGCAACCCTAAGAAGACCCCTTTCCTCCATATTAACCCCAACAAGAAGGCTTTTGTTGAAGTTAACCTTCAACCCAGTGGCCTCCTCTAGCAATTCTAACAGGAGTCTAGCATCATAAAGCTACTGCTCAGTCTCAGCCAAGAAAAGGATAGTATCATCAGCATACCGTAGGTGCGAAATAGAGGGCCCACCACTCCCAACTTGAAAACCCTTGATCCGACCAGTCCCCTCGGCTCTCTACCACATTCTACTCAGCACATGAGCCACCGGCAAAGAGAGAAGGGGAGACATAGGGTCCCCCTACCATAGCCCCCTACCACTATGGAAGAAAGAAGTCGACTTTCCATTGATAATGACATCAAAAGAAGTAGAAGATATGCAAGCCCGAATCCATGAAATCCACCTATCTCCAAAGCCCATATGCTCCATCACATCAAGTAAACATTGCCAGTTCACTCTATCATTGGCCTTCTCAAAATCCAACTTGAACACTAGACCTTTCCTCCTTTGGGTCTTCATGACGAATAAACACTCATGTCATGTGCCACCAAAAAATTGTCCGAGATATGTCTACCCCTGATAAAAACTCCCTGAAAGTAGCTGACCACCCTGTCCATAACACTGACCGGTCTCCCTGCCAACATCTCGGCGATGATCTTGTATGCATCATTCAGTAGGCTAAAGGGTCTGAAGCCCTTAGCTCCTTGCTTCTTGGGAATAAGCACAAGAAGAGTTTTGTTGATGCCCCTTAGGTGTGCCCACCCCTCCTGGAACTCCCTCACAGTAGCCAAAAGCTCACCCTTTATGACATCCCAACAATTCTAGTAGAAAGCCAGAAGGAAACTATCCGACCCTAGAGCTCTATCCCCAGTAAGAGAGAAGACTACTTGGCGCACCCCCTCCTCAATAAAAACCTGAGAAAAGGCGACCCTGTCCTCCGGGAAAGTCGGAGGAGTAGGTCACTCGTAATCCTCGATATGAAATGATCCTCCTTAGAAAACAGCCTAGAGTAGAAGTCCCTAGCCAAGTGCCTGATTTGCTCATCTGACGATATAGAAAGCTCTCCCACCCTGATGGAAGTGATAGTGTTGACTCTCCTCCTCCCTGAGGCAATGTGCTGAAAGTAGGCAGTATTTCTGTCCCCCTCTTTGATCCGTCTTTCTCTGGACCTCTGCTTCCAATAGATTTTCTCCCTCACAAGGATCTCATCAAATTGACACCTAAGAGAATCCCTAGGACTCTTGTCATCAGCATCCATAAACCCTACCTCCTCCAAGCAATCCAGCCCCTCAATCTGCTGTAGTATTCTGTCTTTGGCTGCCCTCCCCGGGAGGGTTTTCTCTACCCCCAAGACTTAAGAACCTGAACGGTATGTCTCAGCTTTAAAACCAGAAAAGCCATAGCCGAAGAACCTGAAATCTGAGAAGACCAAGCTCTCCTGACAGTGTTCATGAAATCTGCCTCCCTGAATCAATACTACTCTAATCTAAAAGAGAATCTCCTCTCCTGTCTGCGGCTAGTCTTCAAGAGGATGGGTTGTGATCCGACACTGATCTAGCTAAAGGTAACACTTGCACATGAGAATAATGGTCCTCTCAGTCAATAGTCATCAAGAATTTGTCCAGCCTAGAATACGAAGCATCAACACGCATGTTAGACCAAGTGAATTGACCCCGAGCCATGCCGATATCCACCAAAACCACCTCCTCAATGAAAGCAGTAAAGTTCTCCATCTCTCCTACGTGAACATAATCCCCTGTCCTCTCCCAGAGGGCAGCCACTGCATTGAAATCCCCACCAACACATCAAGGCCTCCCCGAAGAGATGTGATAGCAAATAAGGTCTTCCCACAAAAGCTGCTTCTCCTCCCTGCTCTGCGGTCCATACACCTCGGTGAAGTCTCACAAGAAGTCATCCCTCACATTAGAGAAATGAAGAGAGATGGCCCATCTGCTCACATGTCTATCCGACACACATTCTTCAACCTTGAAAGGGTTCTAGAGGATCATAATCCCCCGTAGACCTACCCTTCGTCGGGGACAACACCCCCTTAGAAAGTTTGGCACCCCCTAACTCCCTCATAGGAGACTCATCCTCACCTTCACATTTAGTCTCTTGGATACATAGAATATCAATCCTGCAGCTCCTTATTAACTCTTTTACCACCCTCCTTTTCTCCGCCCCCCCTAACCCCCTAACATTCCAAGATACTATCCTCATTAACGCAAGAGGATAGCTCTCTCCTCCCCACCACCCTACACCTCCCTTTCTCCTCTCTACTGCGTCCTCTCTCTCTGACGGATAGAAGTCCCCCACCTCTTCCTGATATTAGTGAAAGCCCATCTCACGTCTTCATCAACCCCGGCTTCAAAAGAGAGCCCTACCTCCTCAAGCACCTCCCTCATATGATCCTCTATGATTTTTTCTACCTTCATCAACAACTCCCCCACTTCCTCCCTCCCCAACAGACGCTTTTCCTTCGACTCATCCCCTGTAGTTATCAACGCTACTGGCCCCCCCAGAGGCACCTTAGCAGCTACTACCTCCTCAGGCAGGGGTTCCACCACCACGATCTGATCGACAGGGTACTAGGCAGCCCCAACAGTCCCTCCTTGGCTGTTCGGCACGTCCTTGGGCATGGAGGCACCCACTACCTGGTCGTGCGGCCCTGGCAGAGCAAGGACTAAACAAGCCATCAACGGAAGGAGAAGCCCTTCCGCTGGCTCCTGACCGGCGACGAACCCTTGAAGCCCCTGCGGTGAACACCTCTGCCCAGCAACTCCTATCCCCTGAGGCAGGTCCAACGAGGGTAAGGGCTCCTTCCCTTGCAACCTGCTAGATAAGACCGCCAAGGCACCTGCAGGCTCTGTCGGAGTCAGGCATCACAACGAGCAGATTCCCTAGACAGGACCATGACCTGCCGAGGAGGGAGCCACCATCGGCGAAGGATGAGGGGGCTGCCGGACCCCACCAGGGCTATGCCCTTCGTCGGGCACCTAACGCCACCGCCGGAGCAGGCCACCGCGGCAGGACAAAGGGGTGAAAGACGAGTAGGGAAGACACTTCGTAACGGGTCCATGAGACCCACTATCACACCTCTTGATAGATCCAACGGGTAAGTCCCGGGTCTCCACTTCCGGATCCAGGTAGCTAGTTCAAGGTGGGCTTCCCACTAAGGCTCTAGAGTGACCAGCCCGGCCAAGACGACCTTGACCCAACTACCCAACCAGTTCAACCTCGGGCAGGTCATTCGAATTTTGAACGTCGCGGGCCCCTCCATCATCTTCCACCTCCGCTTACGACCGGGGATGCCCTAACTTCTCCTAGGAAGGCCGACGCCGCCAGTTCTCCAACGATCGGGAGAGTACCCTGATGACGAATTTCGTCCCTCCGAAGGACAAGGAGATCACTGGTGGCAACTCCACCGGCGAAGCCATCCTAAACAAGACTTCCACCGCCAGCAAGTTGCCGGCCGGTACGAAGGAACAGCTCTCCGGTTCCACCTCGCTAATCATGTTCACGACGAAGGCAATCCCTTGCTCATTACAAAGCATAATGGGAAGGCCACCGAGCTTCACCCTCACACCATGCTCCTGCGGCTTCGGACATGTGCCCCTGTTCAGGCTCCACGATAGGACATGGACGACGACCCCATTCACTAGCAAGATGCTCTCCGCCACCTCCTGCGCCACCTCCTCGTTCAGGGCCAACCGCAAGAAACCCCGAGACAAGAAGCTGTCGGACATCCCAGGGCCCCCGCTCCCCCCACTGACTGTTCAAGAAGGCCCTCAGATGATCTTGCTCCACCTCACCGTCCAGCGGGGAGGGGAAGAGGCACCTACTAAGCCACATCGATTGGCCCCTGACCAAATCCTGGGGGTAGGTCCCTACCGCAAAGCACTCGTTCCCTCGTCTCAGAGGGTCCGGGCCCCTGACCACCTCCGCATAAGACCTCTGACGTCCTCCCTGAGCCCCACCACCGCACACACGATGGGCTGGTCTACTGTAATCCCGCTGCAAATGCCCCGGCAGTCAGCAGCGAAAACAGACTGGAGGTTGGCCGGACCACCTCTTTCCGCCCCCCTGACCGACGAGTGGTGGCCGGAGGGGGTTACCAGCAGCCCCAGGCAGGGCCGCCCCCCACCGCATCACCGCAGCACGGCCCTCACTCACGGAGAATACTCAGAGTTTCTTTCTCTAGAAAAAGTCTAGTACATGCATGATAAATACAATACCAGTACTGTTGTGCATAGACATGTTGCATTAACCAAAAAAACACATAGATCACAATACACTGGATACTTCTGAGTTCTGACTGTTGTATATATTATTTTTCCAAAGAACTACAGCCAACAACCAATTGTCCCCTTCCAGCTATCCAAACTTGCATGGTTTTCCATCTCTTACGAGATGTCCAAGATCTCTCCGACATCACCGTCTCTCCAAGGGTTCCAAGAAGAATTTCTACCGAAATCAAGAACAAGAGGGAGATAGAGGAGGAGGGAGAGGAATAGGATACAATGAGGAAGGAAAAAAAGACGAGAAAGAAGAGGAGGATGAAGATATGAAGATATAGAGGAAGAGTTCTCTCAACATTCAGGAAGAGATTCACCAAGCCTCAGGGTTTTCCCATGCTTACTTTGCCTCACAAAAGTATAGTTTCTTGCCAATAGTGCCTCAGAAACATAAGCAACTCTTAAAATCACTTATCAACTGTTCGTTCCCTTTCTGTTAATAAAATAAAATGTCATGATAAAGGCAGAGCACTCGACTCTAAAATTTAATTGCATCAAGAATAACAGAAAATTCTTATACCAAGCCTCCATAACATTACAACTTAAATTGTGGGAAAAAGATGACAGCCTCACCATTTCATTTACTGCTACAAGTAAGTCTTTCCGAGCTTTTGCAAATCGCTTCAACTGCCCTCCAATCATATGAAACAACAGAGCATCAAGAGTCAGCAAGAGTGGCATACCAGGTCTCTGCACCTTGACAGCTACCAGCTCCCCAGAATGCAAATGAGCTGCATGATTTGGAAGCAACAAAAGGCAACAGTTATGAACTGGTTGCTAGAACTATAAATTCATAAAAAATCTTTATAAGGACAATTGATATTCTTCTGATACAAAGACAACCATGTTTCGTTCTACATGTGGACAATAATGTATTTTATAATCCACTTTACTGGCATGGCAAAGAGAAAGATACAGAACGAGGGAAATGAAGGAGAAAGATCAGAATTGGAAAGAGTATAATGGAGAATGGAGATGAATGCAAAGAGCAGAAAAGATGTCAGAGAGAGAGAGAGAGAGAGAGAGAGAGAGAGAGAGAGCAGTGTGGACTGTTCATTTATGGGTAAACATAGGTTGCCAATGGAAAATGCCAAAGGAGAACCCATCTAATAGTATCTAGGTGGGCAAGAGAAAAACCATCCAGGCATGATTTTCTGTTCTCATTCTTCTTCCATAAGATCCAGAAACAGACTTCAGAGAGTTTCTAACAATAGAGCAGAAGCAAATGAGATATAGAGCCAGACTTTACAACAAGTGAGCATGCCAGCAAATAAAATAAGATGAAAATTATTCATTACCTAACCGGAAAAAAGGCTAACCTTTATAAACCTGCCCCAAGGATGCAGATGCAATAGGCTTCGGGCTAATATCGGCGAATATTTTCTTGATTGGAGCACCCAATTGAGACTCAATTGATTTAATAGCAACATGAGTAGGGAATGGTGGTATTTGATCCTACATAAGAGCAAATTCCATAAGAATAACAGACTCTTCTGACCGAACTCAAGCAAGCCAAAAGCTTCTCAATCTAATAGCTATACCAAACAAAAAATAAATTCCTAAACTCACATTAGATGCCAATTCACGAACCTATTATCCTACCCATTTTGTAAACTAGATGGTCATCTCTTCTTCTGTAAAAACCTACTCTCCTTTTTCACCATTTTCGTTTTTTTTATTTTTTGGCAGGGGGATGATTATCAACGAATGTTGTTAGAGAAGGAAGGCAGCCATGGTTTGCCAACCTGGATCATATAGTGTGAATCTAATCATGTTTGCTGATCGTCTTTCTCAGATTTTCCAATTCTTGAATTGACCAATTCAATACTACATAAGTCCACCAAACACATTATTAATAAGGAAGATTCTTAAGAAGTACAATTGCTGACTATAATCATTAATAGCTGCTTTATGAGTTTGTCTCAGTCTTTCAGGTACATGTCAATTTTCCAGGATTTCAGTACAGTACCCAATACTAACATGTCAAACATTGGTCCCAGCTCCCAAGCAAACTAATATGATTTGGCGCATGCCCAGATAACACGTTATTAATACTTAAGATTCTTAGATAGAAAATATGTTGAGTTGTATGTGGCAGTACATAATGATTGGAGTCAGTACCATTTGACCCAAGTTTTTTTTTCACTCCAGGAAACCCTACTTGGCCAATCTCGAAGGCATTTGCTTTCAATCAATTGCCATCATATTCACCATGTTGCACTGGCAATCCCAAATGAGGTATTTGCAATGGTTGTCCGACCCTTTTTGACATGATGACCAAGAAAAAGAGAAAAATACCTCAGTTACTCCATTGGATTGACAACAGGTGTTCATATGCAAAGATCATGAAGCCACAGGATCAATGTGTCCTCTTGAACTGGGCCCTCCATTTCTCCAATTGCACCACCTCTACATAAAGCGCCGCTCGCCCAATCCCTGTTCATTCCTCCATGTCTCCCCGCTCTTCATCCTTTCCCAAGTTCTCTCCCCTGAGTCCCCTCTCCCAACATCTCCACATATACTCCTCTCTGCATGACACCCCCCCAACTCTTACTTCTCACAGCTACATCACCCTCAAGTACAATATTTCTACCCCTGGTCCCCTGCTGTCACTCCTATAGCACTGTCATTCATATACCGAAAACATCTGTCTCCCTGTTACATCCCTTCTAATAACCCCCCCCCCCAACAAAAAAGGGAAATCCATGTCTTGCCTACATACTTCTAATCTTTTCGTCCACCTGCATTCCTCCTTATTGTCCTACCTTGTGCCCGTTCTATTCTTTTGTTCTTAGTGCTTAGTTATCGTTCTCTTCTTCCCCCCTCAGCATCAGGCACCAACATAAAGATGAAACTTGGTCACATTGTGCTGACCCATTGCAAAATCTCTTCATATGGTCCAACTCAGAAGCAAAAGAAGAGCATGGTTGAATGTGTAAGGAGGCACAAAAGTTGCCCAACACGGAATAATCCTCGTCCTGTAGCTCATCAACTTGACATAGAGAATCCACAAATCCGCAGCTTATCATTCTCCATCCACTTTTAAATCTTGAATACCTGGAGACCAGCAGCTTGTAACTTGTTTCACCTAACAACCAGTACCCCAAATTCTTGAACATAATCCACAAACTCAAGCATTTCCAGGTGTCAAAAGTTCTTGATATGCTCTACTTTAAGACATCTATCACTGACTTTTTTTTGTAGGCAAGTCTATCACTGACACTTACCATCATCTGACACAAAACCTAAAATTTACATCAACATTCCTTACCTGTCCAATACTTTGTTATCAATCTCTCATATGACTTATGTTCCCCTTCATCCATATGAACCTTAGCTCAACCACAAAGAAAAGGTTAGTCCAATTTTCAATATGTTTAAACTTCAGTGAGTCAAATAAAAGGGAAAAGGCAATCTACTTATTTTACATCAATTGACATATGAGTAAATAGTCTTATTTCAGATATAACAGCAACGAAGTTCAAAAACAAGAAAGAACCATGTATAGATTGGATTGTTCAGAGTTTCAAGATCAAAAAAGATACAATTATATAATTTGCATATTGTTTGCAAATCCATGCACTTAACATACCCTAGGTTTCTAGATAATAAGGCTTCTAGACAATGATGCATAAAAATTGAGTAGGCAAAATCCCATACAAAGAAAGCATAAGTTCCAACATGTTAAGGAAAAGTAAGTACCTGCAACTTAGACAGCTCCTGGCAATATGCATTGGGTAATATATCTGGTCGAGTGCTCAGAGCCTGCCCTAGCTGCAAATGAATAGAAAAATATTATGGACAACTTGAGGATCGTTAGTGAGGACAAGAAAATGCATACAAACAAAATTAAGACCCTAGGGCGACAATACCAAGGATTCCACCCACAGCAGTTAAGTTTTATAGATGTATATCATTATCAGCAAAATAAGATCCCAAAAAATGTATCAAGAGTATTCAACAACCAACCTTAGAATTCCTGATGAACTTTTCCCTGGGTTTCAGCTGTGAAAAGTCAGAATAGATTGGTTGGTGCAGACTAAGTGGGTTGTGACATTGGTGAGCTAGCACAAAAATGGATCAGCTTGCAAAGAGATTACAGGACAACTACCATAGAGTTAGTGAATGTGGGCTGGCTGGCTGGCTGAGTGGGTAAAACAGCTTCAAATTTGCAGTCAATGTACCAAGGTGAGCTTAGACACATTGGACATGGGCTAAAAGCAAAGAAAAAGGGGAAAGAGGGCTATGTTATGGGTCTCATAGAAGATATTATCTAGTGGTTTATTTTGGGTTGACGAGGCAGGTCCTGCTAAGGGAAGGGAAAGATGCTCATAAGACTAGTATTTGAAAGGCACTTCTTTTGTCCTCCTTCACTCCCTAAATACTGTACAATGAGAGCAAGAGAGAAATTGCAGTGGCTTAGGTTTGAGGATCAAGTCCCTCTCTCACTCAGCTATAACTGGGCCTCCCAAGAGGAAATAGGTGATGACGGAAATATCAGGAGTCAAGGAGAGAAAGGAGACAAAGGGCACCGCCATTAATGACAAGAAGTGTCGGGTGGCATGTGGAACCCGTAAATTTTCCCTTTAATTTGGGTGAATTAAAAATTAAATTGATCCAACAACGGCACAAAACTGAAACACAACCAGTGCCATCGTGTATACGGATCATGTACATCTCTGGGGTATTCCGTTGGATGGAATTACACGCGTAAATCTCATATGTTCTGCACATCGGAATTTCATCGAACACATGCCGGATGGTGCAAAATAACGCACCTTCGCTGTAAACCAGCAAGAAACAAGTCTCTCTCGCCCTTGTAAACCGTCCTTGATGCGTCGGGGTATGGTCCTTGACGGGCAGAATCTCCCCGCAATAGTTGGTCTGTGCTGAGAAAGAGACAAAGCACACGAATCTTCTCCACGTGGGCTTGACCTGGACAGCAAGAAGAAAAGGTTTTGAAAAAAGGGGGGTGGGGTGGGCAATGGGGCCCAGTGGCTGGGGCTGAACAGGGCAAAGAGGAGGGGCGCACCGTCTCTCTCCTCCTCTTAACCAGAGGAGGTGAGGAGAGGGTGCAGGGCCCACCCAGCTCCATCCACTCCTTAACTGGAGGACATGAGAGAGGGAGCCACAGTCCTCTCCTCCCCTAACCAGACCATGTGAACCCAGCCCATTTAATGCCCCTACTCTCTTAACCGCACCAGGTGAAAGGCCCATACCTCCCCAAGTCCCTATAAATAGGACCAATTGGGTGAGAGCAAAAAAAAGCAGATCAAGGAGAAGCTACGTGAAGATTTCCAAGACCAAGTCTAAGGGTGTTCTTGCGTGCTTGTGCCTTGGGTGTTGTGAAGACATCAAAGGGAATGTTGCAAACAACCCCCTGTTATAGCAGAAATACCTATGATATTTGTAGACATGCCCCTGTTATGGCAGAAATACCCATGATACTTGCAAATATGTCCCTGCAGAAATTGCAAAAATACCCTGTAATTGCAGAAATGTCTTTGCGTAAGTACCCAATCATTGCAGAAACACTTCTGTCTTTACAGATATCAACTAAGAACAAATCTAACAGTCAGATCTTGACCAGATTCAAATCTAAACGATTAGATCGCGACCAAGAACAAATCCAAAGGTTGGAACTTGACCAGATTCAAATCTAAACGGTAAAATCGCGACCAAGCATGAAATGCCACGGAGCCCCCGAGCTTCGTGCCATCTCGGCAGATTTAAAAGGTAGAGCCCTATTCACGCGAACTAGTGTGCAAACCGGTGAACCAAGGGCAGATTTAAAAGTGCACCCCCTGTCCGTCGAGCCCTCCTCCCACCCTGATATACTCTCTCTCTCACGTCGTCTTTGCACGCGGTCGCTGGAGCCCTAGGTGGCTCTTCCCCCCGGCCGGCTGCCTCAATCGCCCGCGAGAGGTGTACAACTGAGTTCGCTGGTGTCGGATCTCCGAGTGGACGGATGGATCACGCATCGGGGCCATCAGGATGCCCTATTCTCTCTCTCTATCTTCTTTCCCCTGTCTTCCCCCTTCCCCGTCTGTCTCTCTCCCTCTCTCCGCAAGTGTGTAACTATGTGTATATGAGAGAGAGAGAGGGAGGGAGGGAGATCCCATCCTCTCTCTCTCTATCTTTCTCCCCCTGGTCTCTCCCCCCCCCCATTTTCCTCCAGCCTCTCTCCTTGTCTCTCTTTGCCCCGCCCCCTTGAGCTCTCTCTCTCCCCCCGATCTCTCACTGTCTCTCCCTCTCTCTCCCTCTGTGTAGGCCTAACAATTATCCGTTTAAAATTCGAACCGAAATCGAATTCGTATTCGTTTAATCGGATAATTATCCGAATAAAATATCTGACGGATAATTTAATCGGATATCGGATATCCGATTATTAATCGGATATCGGATATCGGATATCCGATTATTAATCGGATACGAATTCGAATATTGAGATATCCATGTTGGATATTATCCGACCGAACATGAACTCTTAGATAAAAATCTAAGGATACACATATTCTATATATAATTAACTCAAATCTTAATATGTTGTTTGATTGCTCTTTTTTACCTTTTTTGTCTCAAAATATAATTTAAAAATAAGAACTCCACTTACACTCATTTGGTAAGTTATCTCCTATTTTTTAGGATGAAGTCTAATCTTTTGATAACATCTCCTAAAATAAAAATAATTTCCACTCTTTTTTTTTAAGAAAACAACCTATGACGCTCTCACACGGCTTACACGACTCACCTCTAAGTAGGCCTAGCAATTATCCGTTTAAAATTCAAACCGAATTCGAATTCGTATTAATCGGATAATTATCTGAATAAAGTATCTGACAGATAATTCGATTATTAATCGGATACGAATTCGAATATCACACTATCCGCTCCATATTCTATCCGTTTACCGGTCTACCTCTGTGACACACACACACACACTCTCTCTCTCTCTCAGTTTCTCTCCGTCTTTTCTCTCTCTCACTATCTTTTGACGGGGGGAGACAGAGAGAGGGAGACAGAGGGGGACCGTCTCTTAAAGGGGGGAGATAGAGAGAGAGGGAGACAGAGGAGGAGAGTCTAGGAGACAGAGGGGGAAATTCGGGAGATAGAGAGAGGGGGAGACAGAGATAGAGAGAGAAGGGGGGAGAGAGAGGGCGGCAGACAAATATATATAGAGAGAGAGGGCGACAAACAAAGATAGAGATAGAGAAGATGAGAGACAGAGAGAGAGAGAGAGAGAGAGGGGGGGTTGTCATAATTTGAGTTTTTCATCTTAACATTTTTTGTGTTAATTGTCTTAGTTTAATTCGTCAAAGTTGTTGATCAAGGTGATAGTCGTGGGGAAAATAGTGAATTCTTGAAGAAGAATTGTTTGAATTTCAAAAGGTATAACTTCATAATATTTATTTTGTTCATATTGTTGTTACTTTTGGTATATGATGTGATTGAGAGATTGTGTTGTTTGAGTTTTTTATTTAAATATTACTTATTATTTATGTTTCTCTTCTATCAGAAATATGTCTTCTCAAGACATAGGTTGGCAGTATGAGAAGGCCTTAGAAAAGGGGTCAAAATGTAGTTTTTGTGGGAAGGTAATGAAGGCAGGTGGTGTTACAAGATTAAAAAATTATTTGATTGGAGAAAAAGAACAAGATGTAAGCAAGTGTCCAAGTAGTCCACTTGAAGTCCGAAAACAATTAAAAGAATCTAAACAACAGAGGGGGAAGGAAGCTATGAAACTTAAGAAAAATAGATAACAGATTATGGAGGAGTTGCGTCAAATGGGAAGGGATGATGATGATAGCGAGTCTGATGATTGTGAAGAAGTGCTTGAAAGCAAAACGGGGCATAACATTGGAGTTGATACTAGTGGAACAGGTAAGACAGCCAAGCGGGGCATAGGCATAATTGATTTTATGCGTCGTAGTTCAAGTATGAGGATTGTTGAGCCACAGACAAAGTCTAGAAAAAACAAATCTGATGATGCCAAGTAACAAAGAATACAATAAATGTTGAGTAAGGGAATATTCAGAGTGTCCCTTGGAAAGATGGTATCAAATTTTGTTATTTTTAATCATATTCCAGCCAATGTTGCAGGGGTCATCATTTTAAGAATACGATAACTAAAGCTCAATAATTTGGTCGTGGAGTACTTCCACCCAACCCTAAGGAAATCTTAGGAAAATATCTCGATGAATTGGTTCTTGAAATGAAAGCTGAAATTAAGTTGGGACGACATTGAGATGGACACGGGTGCTCTCTTTTACGTGATCAGTGGACAGGACTGTTGCACCCGAAATTGTCTCAAAATATTTTGAGAATGTTTGTTATATATCAACTGACGAAAAATACGGCGTATCGTCGACATCGTCGGATTACAGAGTACCTCTGCAATCTAGGGTCCATCGGCCCGACCATATCATTACAATCGGCGTCGCAGCAAGGAAATTAATGAGGAAAATACATGCGCACACCCGTCAAAGTAGCCGAGCAAGTGTGTCACACGGCGTAGACGGACGCGAGAATTCCTCCCCACGTGGCGACGCAAGACCAAACAACAAACAAGACGCTTCTTCGCTGCCACGCGAGTCTCCGCCAATCTATTGCTGCCACGCGGCGAAAGGAGGGCCCCAAGGAGCAATAAATAGATTTCTCCTCAACCCAGGGTGACAAAAACGGAGGAAAACGACGCGAAGAGGGGTCAAAAGGCCTGCACATGGGTCAAAGGACCCCTCTAGACCTGCCACCCGCAGGGCCCGCGGGGTTCGTGCGCCCGAGCGGGGTCGCACGACCCCGCTGGGTGGCGCCCACCCGCGGGGTCAAATGACCTCGCTGGGTGGCGCCACCCGCGGGGTCATCCGACGACCCCTCCGGGTCCCCGTGTTTCAAAAAAAAAGGGAAAAGCAAGCAGAGGGGTCAAAAAATTATTTTGGCACCCCACCTTGGCAGAAATAGGGGTTTTTGCACCCCACCTTGACAGAATTCAAGTAATTTTACACGGTTTTGTCAACCTGGGTCCTCTCGCCTTCTATAAATAGACCCCCAAGGGTCCAAGTGGAGGGGACGATCTAGGATCTAGCAACTACGAACTACGCACGAGAAGAAGACCGCCAGCACAAGGAATTGTTCTGTTTGTTTGGCCTGTGAGGGGTAAGTCCCCGGGCCTTTATGGAGGTGCCCCTAAGGAGTGTTTCTTTGTAATTTCGCACCTCAGTGGGCCATGTTTGTAATTATGCCCCTCAGCGGGCCATGTTTGTAAGTCTTTACGTCCTGAGTTGACTAAGTTATGTGGTTATGTCCTTATAATGACGGAATTACAAAAATGCCCTACCCAGAACCGTGAGAGACAAAAATATTGTTATTTGCAGTTATACCCTGCAACTTCTTGTAATTGGGGCTACGCCCCTGTCTCCCGCGTTAGCGCGGATCTTTGTACAGTCGACAACCCGCCGACAACCCTTCTACCTATTTGGGCTATAAATGTATCCAGTGTACTCTATAAATTTCCTTTGTATGTCAATCAAGGAAAATTACAAGAAAACCCCTCGACTTGTGAAAATTATGTATATGCCCCTCCTTTGGCGACCGTTAACACAAATGAGTCTTCTATGAAGTCCTTTACTACTCTTTGGCCCGAGAACGTTGTCAGCCTTATCCGACACTCGGGGTGCCACCTCAACTCAGGTCCATGCAGGGTTTGGTAAAATTATCAAAATACCTTTATGACCCAGAAATGGACTAAGAGCCCTCAAAACCCTCCAGAAAACTGCCTCAGTGCCCTCGGGAGTCAGAATTCTTATTTTACTCTCTCCAACCCAAAAATTTCAGGAATGCCCCTGGCCTAGTAAAATTACCAAAATACCCCTGAAAGTGTAAAATTACCAAAATACCCCTAGGGTCCAAGAAATCTCCTGCGACTTCAAATATGCCTGCGGCTTTCGCACATTTGCATTCATACTCCTAAATTTCAGAGTTTTGCCTAAATATAACTGGCCTCAGTTGAAACCCTAATTCAGTCATTCTGTTGGTCGGTGGTAAGTGAGTGGACATTGTGAGCCCTCCAAACGAGTTTGCCCTCAACATCAGAACCCCCATAGAAGGCTTTGGATTTCTTTGACAGTTAAACAAAGGTGTTCGGACGTTAGGCCGACATAAATCAACACTGACTACGGTCAGTGGGGAGATGTAATGCCCCGGATTTTTCGGATCCTTCTTCTCGGATCTGCATTTCCGGTGTATCTGGCTCCGTTGTGTCCGAAATGATGTTTCAGACATCTTTCGTGTTCGGATCGGCGTGGTCCGGAGCTATTTCGGAGGCCGGAATGCGTTCCGCGTGTATTTTTCGATTCCCGGTGTGTGTTTCGATAATTCCTTCGGAACCTCATTGCGGGTGAACCGGGCCGTTCACCTGGGCGCGAGTGGTACCGTTGCGATCGGTGCGTTCCGAGGATCGCGGAAACGTGATTTTCTATTTTTCGATATTTTCCGAAAATTTCAGATTTGTCCTATATAAACCCCTTTTTCTCTCTCCCCTCTCATTTTCTCACCCTCTCCCCCTCTCTCTTCTCTCACGCTCTCTTTCTCCCCTCTCTTCTCCGGCGGCCGACAGAGCGAGGCGGGGGCGAGGTGGAGGCGGCGAGAATGGGCGAGGATCGAGGCGGTTGCGGGCGCGATCCCTCGGTGGATTCCGAGATGGCGTCGTTCACGTTCCGGATGGTTTTCGGCGTGGATTAGTCGCTTCGGCGCGCGATTTCTTCGGTGGAGGTAGGGTGACGGAACACTGCTACGTTCTGCTCGTTTTCCTGCCATTGCACGTCGTTCGGCACGGAAACGGCTGTGTTTGGGTCCGTTCTAGCGAAACCGTGATTTTGTAGGTTTCGTAGGGTCGGTCGGGAAACGGCGACGGTTTCCAGATCGGTTACTGTCAACGGATTCCTTGGGGCGAGAGCGTTCTTTTCCCCTAATTTCGTCTCGATTGGTGGTCCCGTTGGACCGATAGAGCTCCGGGAAGCTCGGTAACCCTTTTAGGGCAACTTCGGTAGAATCGCTCGTTTCTCGCGATTCGTGCGTCGTTTTGACTCCAGTCGGAGTCCATGTGATTGCCAGGGTGGTTGTGGCTGTATCCCCTTCGTTTCGGCGCGAACGGGGCATGGAAAGGCCGCGATCAGGCGACCCCCTGGGTTTACCCGCCGTGATGGTTGGGCGGTCGAACCAGGGCCCGTCCATCGCATGGGCGGCTGCCTTTGGTCCGTTCATCTTCTCTTGGTTTTGGGGTTGTGCGGTCGGACGATAGACCACACATGTGATGTGCGGCCAGGTGAGGACCGCATGTCTCCCCCATGGGCGGCTGGTCCCCAGCCGTCTGTCCTTCCGTGGGCTTGTGCGGCCAGGAGCTGACCGCATATCCCAGTTGACCCTTGGTCGACAGTTTAGTGTCGGTCGGGTTGTGCGGTTTGGTCAAAACCGTTTTGACCGGCACTGGAGTAGGTCGGTTGGGTTGTGCGGACGATCCTTGGCCGCACATCCCCTTGGGCGGTCTAGCCCTAACCGTCCATCCTCCGTTTGGGGTTAGTCCGATTAGGGCCTTGTGCGGCTCCTGCCTGACCGCATGTCTCTTGAGCGGCTGTGCCCCAGCCGCACATCCCTTGAAGCGGCCCAGGGTGAACCGCACATGTGCCAGTCTAACCCGGTGTTTCCGTTTTGACCGATTCGAGTCCCGGGTGTGTGGTTCTCGAACCACGTACCGACCCGTGGCCTGACGGATGCTGTGCATGTCGTCGGGGCCAGGTGTCGTGGTACGTTGTAGTCCCGGGTGTAGCGTTCTCGACTCGTGTCACCGTGTGTTGGCGAGCGTCGTCGGTTTCTCCAGAAAGCGATTCCCGAGTGGGTCCTGTGTGAGGCCTTGGGCTGCGAGCCCAGTTGTCCAGTCTGGGGTTGGAGGCTTGCCTCTTCTCTTTGAGTTGCGCTGCAGCTTGGCGGTGTGTCGAGTTGCCTTGGGAATCGTGCTTCTGTGCTTTCCGAGCGGGCCGTGCGTGTGGCCTTAGTCCCTTGAGTTCCCTTCTCGAGGGAATGGTCTCGGCGGCTCGTGAGCTACCTCGATACGCGTGCTACCGTGATTTTAGACCTAGAGATTGGACTAGATTGACGGCCTTGTGTTGTTGCGTGCGACGGTCTTGACCTCGAGTCTTCTGACTCAAGGACCGTTGGCTGTCGTGCGTCTAGAGGACTGCCCAGAGTCCAGTGGCTTAGCGTCACTTGGGTTTTCTCGACTCTCGCACAGGGTGCGTGCGTGGCCGTGGGCTGCGAGTCCCGTTCCTTCTCCGACTGTGGTCACCGTGCGACGGTGCTGGTGCGTGGGATGGTCCCCGTACGTCGTCGGGTTCGGACGTTATTTTCCATTGACTTGAGAGTCTACTCCGTAGTGACCCTCCACTAGTCGTAGCCTGCTTACACGCGTGTGGTCCCACCAGGGAGTGGTGGAGAGGCTACCCTTAGAGACGGTTTGTGGACCAGTTTCCGTCGGGCCCCACGTCTTGCAGCCAGAGTCCGGCTGAGGGGAAAATCGGTTAGACGCCAGACCTAGGACGTACGGTCTGTGTGTGCACACGTGGTTGGGGGCAGTTGGACCCACGTCGACGGGCGTGACCCCAGCTAATCACTCGTTTGTGGTTACTTGTGCGGTGTTCGTGCCTTTGGTAGGAGCTACCACGTCAGGTAGTTCACCTGCGGTGCGGTGTAAGACGTCAGGGGACGCTACCGACTGTGCTTCTAGTGGGAGGTACTCCTGTCGAGTCGGGAGTGACAGACTGTCAGTCAGTCTCTGTGACTTTGACCTTCGGGTTTTGGTCGTGTTGACCGTTGAGTTTCGGTTGTCTCGCCGTGGCACGTGTGTCGGTTCTCGTGCCGTGAGACTAGTGCTAGTAGCTTTACCGAGGTTGCCTCTTGCTGTGCGGTACCCGTGACCAGGTGGTCGGGGTTGCACCTGGGACAACGTGTCCAGGTTGGCCGTGTCCTGGGAGACAGGCCTCTACGGAGCGATTGCCGTGGGTTTTTACTTCGATAGGTGGTCCTAGTATGGTTCGGTAGCCTCGACTGCGAGATCGGGGTGTGCTTTCTGGTACAGTAGGAGTAGTTGTAGTGCCGAGTTTCGACCGGCCACCGGGTTCACTGTTCCTGCTGTTACTGTTGCTCCCGTAGTTACAGCTTTCTGTGCCGCCGTTGGTTCTTGGTGGGGTTCCGCGGGATCCCTGCTGAGTCTCTGTTTTGGAGACTCATTCCCTGCTTCTCAGGTGTGACGGTTCTTCCTCGAGATTCGAGGGTGCTGTTCGGAGGTTCTCAGTTGCCAGCTCGCCGGGCCGAGTGTTCACTAGGCATGTGATACGTTTTTACTGCTTTAGACTGTACTTCTTGTTGGACTGGACTCTGTTGTCGCTGTAGTTATTCTTTTATTTCTGTTATTTGTTGAGTTGTCCTGCTTTATTTCCTATTTCTTTGTGCCTCCACACTCCTTTCAGCCCTTCCGAGCCCTCCCGGCTCGTGGGCGGCGGTTCGAGTCTCGGGTTATCGGGTCTCTCCCGGTAATCGGATTCTCGGGTCGTTATAGCTGGTATCAGAGCGGAGGTTGTGGATGTACATAGGAATTCGAAATACTGCAGTGATCAGAGTCCATAAGGTCCAGTACAGTCGGCAGCTGGCTTAGGATTTTGTGCTTGTTTTTCCGCTCTGCTTCTCGCTCGAGAGCTTGAGTGTGCTGCGTGGCGCTGTGAGGGTGGTGGTTGTCCGCGGTTTCCGTGCCAGCATGGGGTCTAAGGATCGAGGTCGAGAGCCTTCTCCCTCATCGGTGGTGGCCCTGGTTGTGCTGCGTTGGGCAGAGGTTGCTGGCAGGCGTGAGCTCGCGGTGCTACGTTCGAGGAACCTGCAGCGTGGTCAGGTGGCTGGAGAGGATTGTCCGTGGTTAAGTGGCCGTGAGCGTGCTTCGCGGGAGCTGCTGTCGATTTTGGCCACTCCAGCTTGAGGTTTGTCCAGCTCCTGAGGTGTTCTGATCGAGAGGTGTGCTCGGGTGAGCAGAATACCTTCTCGGTGAGTTGCTGTTTCGTCGAGCCTGATGCTCTTGTCGTGCTCTGTGGCGTCAGAAATGACGTGTCGGTCCCGATTGTTCTGCGAATTTCGAGGCAGGATTTGGCAGAGATGTCCCGGTAAGTTCTTGCTCCTGCGCTCTTGTGTACGATGGGTGTGTTCGCCTTGAATGTGGTCTGAGGTGTGAAGGCTCCGCGGTGAGTTCGGGACTCGAGGATGAGCGTCGACGGTTATCGTTATGGCTCGTGTAGCGGCTCTTGGCGCGGTGCGCTGCAGTTTGAGGAATTGCAGTGGTGGTTCATCGAGAGATGCCGTGATCGTGGTCCGACGTGACACTCGCCGAGTGTGTCGGAGGCGCTGACCTGATGGAAGCGATGATTTTTCCTTGGTGCTGGATGGTGCTGTTTCCAGCGTGCGCGAGGTTCGAGATCAGGTCGAGCGTGGAGTTCTTCCGTTGGTCGGAAGTGCGTTTGGTTTCTCCTTTGGTTGGAGAGATTGTGTTTGGCTAGGCTCGTCGTCTTGCTTTGTGTGCCCGGATTGGTTGGCCTTGTGTGCCATGAAGTCCGTGCGAGACGTGCTCCTTGTCTTGGCAAGGTGGTTGCCTGTGAGAAGCTGTGCCCATTCCCTTGTCGTGTGAGGGGGTGCTGGCGCTGTTCCGGAAGGACGAGTGCCGGTTGGGCGGTGTTTGCTTTCTCGGCTGTGCGCGCGTGGATCAGAGTGCGCAGCGGAAGCGTGGTGGGCTTGTAACCCACTGGTTCAGGATCGTAGCGTTGGTTGCTACAGGCGGATTCCTGAGTTTGCGCTGAGCACGGGAGGATTGGTTCCTCTGTGTGAAACGTGTTGCTACCGTGCCAGTGCTTGTGGCATTTGTGGTTTGTGGCACTGGTGGTTGGTGTCCCCGGTGGAAATATGTTGGCTCGTGTGCAGCATGAGTACCCTGTTTCTGTGTTGAGATCGCGTTCTTGGGTGAGACCGCGCTGGGAGAAGTGATCTCTGACAGATTGTGGGACCGGTTGGTTGCCGAGAGTGGCTTGCGGGTTGGCCGAGTGACCGACCGTGGTAAGTTGTGCTTTGCTTGGGAACCCGTGTCCGCTAGTCGTGTCGTTGTCGACCAGGTTGCTGTGGTTTCGGTGGTGCTCAGTGGTAAGAGTGGGAACTGAGTTCGCAGGCATCCTTCGAGGTTGTTTTGAGAGGAGCTCGGTTCAAAGGGCGGTGCCTGTGTGCGATGGTCTCCGTTGAGATGTTGTCGTTGGTGTGGCGGTCCTTGGTCTGTGACCAGCAAGGGAGGATTCCCGGTAAGTCTGTGTCGAGTGCCGTGGGGACCGTGGGGAGATCCTTATCTCGTGGTTCTGCCGTGCTCCCCGGAGTGGGAAGTATTGGCAGGAGGTTCGAGATTGGTTGTCGTGTTCGAGCGAGATCTGGCTCGAGCCGCAATGTCGGTCTGTGGAGTGTCAGCGGATGGCCTATCGCGATTGGATCGTGCCTGTTGTGCCGATGGAGGTTTCCCGTTGACGCGTGTATGGCGGCCCGTGTGTGGTCTTCCACAGTCAGGCGTTGTTGTTGGCGTTTGTGGCTCCTGTTCGGCGCTGAGCCGTTGTGGTGGTTGCGGTCTGCTTGGGTAACCGCGTCTGCTGGTGGGAGCTTGGTTTGGTTGTTCCCTTGTGTCGGGCGTGAGACCAGTCGACGGGTTTGCGAAACTGGCGTCTGGGTCGTCTGCCGACTGTGGGTTGCATTGGCAGCTGTTCCTTGTGTTGGGGACTGTGTTTCCCCGATGGGCGTGCTGTTGGCTGCAGTGCCGTGTTCGTTGTGCTGTGACTGAGGTGACGCTAGACTGTGTCCTTTGTGAGTGCCTGCTCTGATGGCCGATGTGCTCGGCGCGTAGAGCGAGGCGTTGTTCGTATTTATAGTCAGACTGTGTCCCTCAGGTCTGGAGCTTTCGTGTGAATCGTGGTTTTCTGTGCTGGGTTTCTGACGGCGTCGTCAGTGGGTTACGACGTTCTTCCCCTGTTCCTGTGCTTGTCCTGAATTTCGAGGACGAAATTCCTTTAAGGGGGGAGGGCTGTAATGCCCCGGATTTTTCGGATCCTTCTTCTCGGGTCTCGGATCTGCGTTTCCGGTGTATCTGGCTCCGTTGTGTCCGAAATGATGTTTCGGACATCTTTCGTGTTCGGATCGGCGTGGTCCGGAGCTATTTAGGAGGCCGGAATGCGTTCCGCGTGTATTTTCCGATTCCCGGTGTGTGTTTCGATAATTCCTTCGGAACCTCGTTGCGGGTGAACCGGGCCGTTCACCTGGGCGCGAGTGGTACCGTTGCGATCGGTGCGTTCCGAGGATCGCGGAAACGTGATTTTCTATTTTTCGGTATTTTCCGAAAAATTCCAAATTTTTCCTATATAAACCCCTTTTTCTCTCTCCCCTCTCATTTTCTCACCCTCTCCCCCTCTCTCTTCTCTCACGCTCTCTTTCTCCCCTCTCTTCTCCGGCGGCCGACGGAGCGAGGCTGGGGCAAGGTGGAGGCGGCGCGGGCGAGGACGCGGGCGAGAATGGGCGAGGATCGAGGCGGTTGCGGGCGCGATCCCTCGGTGGATTCCGAGATGGCGTCGTTCGCGTTCCGGGCGATTTTCGGCGTGGATTAGTCGCTTCGGCGCGCGGTTTCTTCGGTGGAGGTAGGGTGATGGAACACTGCTGCGTTCTGCTCGTTTTCCTTGCCATTGCACGTCGTTCGGCACGGAAACGGCTGTGTTTGGATCCGTTCTAGCGAAACCGTGATTTTGTAGGTTTCGTAGGGTCGGTCGGGAAACGACGACGGTTTCCAGATCGGTTACTGTCAACGGATTCCTTAGAGCGAGAGCGTTCTTTTCTCCCTAATTTCGTCTCGATTGGTGGTCCCATTGGACCGATAGAGCTCCGGGAAGCTCGATAACCCTTTTAGGGCAACTTCGGTAGAATCGCTCGTTTCTCGCGATTCGTGCGTCGTTTTGACTCCGGTCGGAGTCCATGTGATTGCCAGGGTGGTTGTGGCTGTATCCCCTTCGTTTCGGCGCGAACGGGGCGTGGAAAGGCCGCGATCAGGCGACCCCCTGGGTTTACCCGCCGTGATGGTTGGGCGGTCGAACCAGGGCCCGTCCATCGCATGGGCGGCTGCCTTTGGTCCGTTCAACTTCTCTTGGTTTTGGGGTTGTGCGGTCGGACGATAGACAACACATGTGATGTGCGGCCAGGTGAGGACCGCATGTCTCCCCCATGGGCGGCTAGTCCCCAGCCGTCTGTCCTTCCGTGGGCTTGTGCGGCCAGGAACTGACCGCATATCCCAGTTGACCCTTGGTCGACAGTTTAGTGTCGGTTGGGTTGTGCGGTTTGGTCAAAACCGTTTTGACCGGCACTGGAGTAGGTCGGTTGGGTTGTGCGGACGATCCTTGGCCGCACATCCCCTTGGGCGGTCCAGCCCTAACCGTCCATCCTCCGTTTGGGGTTAGTCCGATTAGGGCCTTGTGCGGCTCCTGCCTGACCGCATGTCTCTTGAGTGGCTGTGCCCCAGCCGCACATCCCTTGAAGCGGCCCAAGGTGAACCGCACATGTGCCAGTCTAACCCGGTGTTTCTGTTTTGACCGATTCGAGTCCCGGGTGTGTGGTTCTCGAACCACGTACCGACCCGAGGCCTGACGGATGATGTGCACTTCGTCGGGGCCAGGTGTCGTGGTACGTTGTAGTCCCGGGTGTAGCGTTCTCGACTCGTGTCACCGTGTGTTGGCGTGCGTCGTCGGTTTCTCCGGAAAGCGATTCCCGAGTGGGTCCTGTGTGAGGCCTTGGGCTGCGAGTCCGTTGTCCAGTCTGGGGCTGGAGGCTTCCCTCTTCTCCTTGAGTTGGGCTGCAGCTTGGCGGTGTGCGAGTTGCCTTGGGAATCGTGCTTCTGTGCTTTCCGAGCGGGCCGTGCGTGTGGCCTTAGTCCCTTGAGTTCCCTTCCCGAAGGAATGGTCTCGACGGCTCGTGAGCTGCCTCGGTACACATGCTACCGTGGTTTTAGACCTAGAGATTGGACTAGATTGACGGCCTTGTGCTGTTGCGTGCGACGGTCTTGACCCCGAGTCTTCTGACTCAAGGACCGTTGGCTGTCGTGCGTCTAGAGGACTGCCCAGAGTCCAGTGGCTTAGCGTCACTTGGGTTTTCTCGACTCTCGCGCAGGGTTCGTGCGTGGCCGTGGGCTACGAGTCCCGTTCCTTCTCCGACGGTGGTCACCGTGCGACGGTGCTGGTGCGTGGGATGGTCCCCGTACGTCGTCGGGTTCGGACGTTATTTTCCGTTGACTTGAGAGTCTACTCCGTAGTGACCCTCCACTAGTTGTAGCCTGCTTACACGCGTGTGGTCCCACCAGGGAGTGGTGGAGAGGCTACCCTTAGAGACGGTTTGTGGACCTGTTTCCGTCGGGCCCCACGTCTTGCAGCCAGAGTCCGGCTGAGGGGAAAATCGGTAGAGGCCAGACCTAGGACGTACGGTCTGTGTGTGCACACGTGGTTGGGGGCGGTTGGACCCACGTCGACGGGCGTGACCCCAGCTAGTCACTCGTTTGTGGTTACTTGTGCGGTGTTCGTGCCTTTGGTAGGAGCTACCACGTCAGGTAGTTCACCTGCGGTGCGGTGTAAGACGTCAGGGGACGCTACCGACTGTGCTTCTAGTGGGAGGTACTCCTGTCGAGTCGGGAGTGACAGACTGTCAGTCTCTATGACTTTGACCTTCGGGTTTTGTCGTGTTGACCGTTGAGTTTCGGTGGTCTCGCCGTGGCACGTGTGTCGGTTCTCGTGCCGTGAGACTAGTGCTAGTAGCTTTACCGAGGTTGCGTCTTGCTGTGCGGTACCCGTGACCAGGTGGTCGAGGTTGCACCTGGGACAGCGTGTCCAGGTTGGCCGTGTCCTGGGAGACGGGCCTCTACGGCGCGATTGCCGTGGATTTTTACTTCGGTAGGTGGTACTAGTATAGTTCGGTAGCCTCGACTGCGAGATCGGGGTGTGCTTTCTGGTACAGTAGGAGTAGTTGTAGTGCCGAGTTTCGACCGGCCACCGGGTTCACTGTTCCTGCTGTTGCTGTTGCTCCCGTAGTTACAGCTTTCTGTGCCGCCGTTGGTTCTTGGTGGGGTTCCGCGGGATCCCTGCTGAGTCTCTGTTTTGGAGACTCATTCCCTGCTTCTCAGGTGTGGCGGTTCTTCCTCGAGGTTCAAGGGTGCTGTTCGGAGGTTCTCAGTTGCCAGCTCGCCGGGCCGAGTGTTCACTCGGCATGTGGTACGTTTTTACTGCTTTAGACTGTACTTCTTGTTGGACTGGACTCTGTTGTCGCTGTAGTTGTTCTTTTATTTCTGTTATTTGTTGAGTTGTCCTGCTTTATTTCCTATTTCTTTTTGCCTCCACACTACTTTCAGCCCTTCCGAGCCCTCCCGGCTCGTGTGCGGCGGTTCGAGTCTCGGGTTATCGGGTCTCTCCCGGTAATCGGATTCTCGGGTCGTTACAGGAGAGGTCCAGCACTCGAACCCAAATCGTCTGATATTATGCGCATCCACGGAATAAATCCCTACACATAGGGGGAATGTCTCTTTTCAAAAAGAACATTTTATTGTTTATTTCTCCTACGTGAAAAATTCCGTGTTCCACATATTGGCACGCCGGTGAGACTTTTCTCGCCTTTCTTCTTTCTGCCAAAGTCAGTCCCCAAAAAACATTCTTCAAGGTTCTGATTACCCTCTTCCTCTTACAGGACGGGAAGAGGAGGGCACATCTCTATGCTCGCTTCAGAGCTCTTCGTGCATCCGCACGTTTCTTTGGGGGCACTTTTAGGCCATGAATGCCTCTTTGGGGGCACTTTTAGGCCAGATCAATGACGGGGGCAAGGAGCAGCCGCTGTATTACCTCAGCCGGAAGTTAATCGGGCCTGAGCATCGGTACGCGCCCATGGAAAAGGTGTGTTTGGCTCTGGTGTTTGCCATCAAGAAGCTCCGGCACTACCTCCTAGCTCACAGGGTGGAGCTCATCTCAAAATGCGATGCACTCAAGTTTCTTCTCAGCCAGCGTGTCCTTTCCGGTAGGCTCGGCAAGTGGGCACTTATCCTCATGGAGCTCGACATCACCTTCGTCCCACGCAAGGCGATCGAGGGACAAGGAATGGCGGAATTCTTAGCTGCACACCCTGTGCCGGAAGATTCGTCGCTCAACTTCGAGCTGCCCGATGAAGAGGTGTTGGTACCTTCTCAAGAAATTAGGGAGCATTCTGAAAAAGTCCCACCGCAGATGGAGCCGGGGGTCCTCACTCTTGACCTCCCACACTGGGAATTATATTTTGATGGTGCCTCTCGGACAATCAAGAGGGTCGGCGGCCTCACAGACTATGTCTCGGGCGCGGGGGTAGTCTTTGTATCTCCGTAAGGCGGGATTCTCCACAACTCTTGCGCTCTCATGAAGTCGTTGACCAATAATGAGGCAGAGTATGATGAGCTGATTATTGGGCTTCAACTGGCACTAGAGATGGACATCAAGTGCATCAAAGTCTATGGGGATTCTCAGCTCGTCATCCGACAAGTGTTGGGCATCTATGACGTCCGGAAGAAGGAGCTCATCCCCTACCCTGCAACCGTCATGAGGCTCAACGAAAAATTCTACCTATTTGAAATAGGCCATGTCCCCAAAGGCGGCAACTCCCAGGCTTACGGGCTTGCAAAGTTGGCAGCCGCCTTAAAGCTCCCGCCTGAGGGAGAGTTGAATATTATTGTCAAGCACCGAAGGCTCATGCCAAGTGTGCTCGACGAAGAGTCCGGCCTCACCGTCTACGAGGTCAACAACATTCAAGAGGAGAATGCTCCCAAAGAAGAAGATTGGCGAGAGCCGATTATAAAGATAAAGAATGGCTGGCTCCCTCCTGATCGGACTCAGAGGGTGCAACTGCTACGCAAGGCAACATCCTACCAGTTGATTGACGGCTTGCTCTTCAGGCTCGTCCATGAAAAGGACCGATCGGTCCTCCTACGATGCCTATCATCCAAGGAAGCAAAGACTGTCATGCATGAGGTCCACTCAAGATTGTGCGGGGCTCATCAAGCAGGAGCTAAGATGAAGAATAGTATCAAGCTCAAGGGGTTTTATTGGCCCACCATATACGAAGATTGCAACCAATATGCTCGTACATGTCACCAATGCCAAGCATTCGGGCCAGTGGCTTGGAGGCCGCCCAATCCGCTCCATCCAACAGCGCCTACTTGGCCATTTACAGAGTGGGGCATGGACATTGTTGGACCATTCCCGCCATCATCTCAAGGGCACAAATTCATACTAGCTGCCACAGATTACTTCTCCAGATGGGCAGAAGCCGTTCCCCTACGAGAAGTTACAGGGGAAATAGTTGCCCGCTTCGTGAGGCACTACATCATATACAGATTCGGCACCCCCAGCCGGATTATATCGGATAATGGCACGTCGTTCAAGAACAAGACTGTTTATGCTTTGGCGGCTAAGTTCCATATTGACTGGAGGACGTCATCCATCTACAATCCCCAAGCCAACGGGTTGACCGAGGCCTTCAACAAGACCCTTTGTAAGCTGTTGTCCAAGATAGTAGGTGGCCGCAAACGGGATTGGGGTGAAAAGGTCCACGAAGCCCTATGGGCCTATCAGACTATTTACAAAACCCCCACGGGATGTTCCCCATTCTCTCTGGTCTATGGAGCCGAGGCGGTGGTCCCTGTGGAGATCTAGCTGGCATCTTATCGCGTTGCCGTGCACGCCGAATTGCTAGGCCAAGACCAGTCCGAGATAGAAAGAAGGCTTGAGGAATTGTCCAATCTTGAAAGTGAAAGACTCAAAGCCTACAAGCACTTACAAGTGTATCAAGCCCGCATGACACGTGCCTATGATAAGCTGGTCAAGCAAAATGGCGTTCAAGAAAGGCGACCTCGTCATGATTAAGGAAAAGGAGGTCATCGCGGGAAGATCCAGCGGCAAACTCCAACCCAATTGGCGGGGACCTTACATCATTCAGAAGGTTTATGAAGGAGGCGCCTATAAGGTTGTCGACCACAAAGGAGATAATCCCTTCCCTCCTCTCAATGGCAAGCACATGAAGCTCTACCATGCGCCACCGCAAGAGTTTCTACAGCTGTCCTCACAGGACGTACCTATCCCCAGTGAAGGTTCCAGTTTAAAAAAAAAATGGGGTTAAAAATATTGATACCCCGGCGGACTCAGTCGGCCTGCAAGGGTCGGCTGAGGGCAAAAAGGCCATAGACCTGGCCGAAGTGAAAACCCGAAAGGGCGTCTCGGGCAAAAATGGGCAACCCCTCGATGTGAAAACCCACAAGGGCGCATCGGAAAGAGCTAAAGGGGGCCAACCTCGGCGAAAACCCGAAAGGGCGGTGAGAGTGGTAATGTGAAAAAAAAAAACAAACACAATCCTCTTTCACCATGCTTTATGGGTGGTTTGAAGTCAACGACTTCACCCTATAACGGCAAGAGCATTATACTAATGCCTCAGCTACATCTCCTATGTCGTCCTGCGCCACCTAGTCCCACCAGGGCGTCCCAACGTTGTCATACTCTATCCCAACGGGATTACCCATGCCTTGGACTTCTTGGGTTCGGATCCCGTGTCTCTCCGAGCTATCCAATTTGTCCTTCATATATCATCCTATCGGGTCTGGCCTATGCATGCCCCTTTCGGGCTGCCAACCCATCTTGCCTATCGACTTCCGGGTTTAGCTCATATGTCTTGTTCGAGCAGTTAAGCCCACTTACCCTTTTTGTCCCACTGGGTTTGGCCTCAGTATGCCCTCTCAGGCTGCCAACTCATCATGCCTTTCGGCACTTTTTATCTTCTGGGATTGGCCTCAGTATGTCCGCTCGGGCTGCCAACCCATCATGTCTTTCGGCACCTTTTATCTTCTGGGATTGGCCTCAGCATATCCTCTCGGGCTGCCAACCCATCGCGCCTTTCGGCTCATTTTTCCTTCTGGGTCTAGCCTCAGTATGCCCTCTCGGACTGCCAACCCCTCTTTCGGATTTGACTCTCACGTCCCACTAGGACTATCAAACCTATCTTTGACCCATCGGGATTGGCCTCAGTATGCCCTCCCGGGCTGCCAACCGGCCCAACCCATCTCACCCATCGGCTTTTGGGTTTGACTCTCACGTCCCACTAGGGCTGTCAAATCCATCCTTTCCTTCTTTTGGGTCTGGCTATACATGCCCCTTTCGGGCTGTCAACCCATCCCGCCTCTTGGCCTTCAGACTTGACTCATATATCCCACCGGGATCGCCAAGTTCATTCTTTTGTCCCCATGGGCTTGGCCTATGCATGCCTTCCTCAGGCTGCCAGCCCTATTTGCCTATCGGCTTACGGATTTGATTCATATGTCCCACCCGGACTGTCAAATCCGTCCTTTCATCCTTTCGGGTCTGGCCTCAGTGTGCCCCTTTCGGGCTGCCAACCCATCTCGCCTATCGGCTTCCAGGTTTAACCCATATGTCCCTTTCGGACTGTTAAACCGACTTATTTGCTGTCCCAACTGGGCTTGGTCTATGCACGCCCTTCTCGGGTTGCCAGCCCATTCAACCTATCGGCTTTTGGATTTGGCTAGTCGCATCCCACTAGGGCAGTCAAATCCACCCACTTGTCCCACCGGTGCGACGCACATGTCCCTCTGGGATTGCCAAACCCTGTCTGCCTTTCGGCCTTATAGGTATTCAAAAAAAAAAACGGTGTTAAAAATATTGATGCCCTAGCGGACTTGGTTGTTTCCGTTAGGGGAGCAATCAAGGACAAAAAGGCTTTAACCCGGCTAAAGTGAAAACCCGAAAGGGCGTCTTAGGCAAAAGTGGGTACCCCTCAATGTGAAAACCCGTAAGGGCACACTGGAAAAAGCTAGAGGGGGCCAGTCCTGGCGAAAACTCGAAAGGGCGGTAGGGCTGGTAAAGTGATAAATATATATATATATATATATATATATATATATTAAAAGCATACATGCAAGAGGACGGAAGCAAAAGCTACTGAGCTCTGTCCTTTATTCATCAATGTCATCAAAGAAGGGAGCCCGAGACAAGCCCTCGGGGGTAACTCAAACAAAAATGGGGCACGAAGGCCCTATGTACAAGAAGGTGCCGAAGCTCGTCAAGCACCGGGCTCGCCCCTCCGCAACCCTACAAGACGAGTCTCCCTCTGGGAAACCTCCCCCTGGAGCTCCTCCAACTGACGACGGGACGTCTCTATCACGGTCTGCACACTCTGGTGCTCCACCTCGGCCTCCTGAAGCTCCCTCCGCAGCTCCTCTACTCAGAGGAAGGCCCTCTGACCGCGCTCCTCGTCGCTCCGAAGTCAAATACTTACTTCAACTTGGGTTTCTCGAAGCCCGCGGAGCTCCTCCTCCTGTTGAATCTATAGCTGGGCCCTCTGTCTCCACTCCTGGACGACGTGGAGGCGAGCGAACTCGCCCCACAGCGCGGTCAGCCTCGCCGCCCTGCATCCCGGGGAAGACCCAACATGTGGTAGCTCATGGTGAATGCCTCCAGGCTACCCCTCAAAGCCTCTACAGCGGGCAAAGGGTCAACCTGGATCAATTGATCAAAACTCTGGAGAAGCTGGTCAGCCATGGTGGCATTCAATGTCACCCCAAATGCAGGAGTATCAGGCCACTCAACTCCGAGAGCAGGGAAGTCTGTGAACACCTCTGGGATTTCCCCCTCGAGAACTGCAACCAAAGAAAGGGGGGGAATAAGTGCTTGTTCACAAACAAAAAGACATGCACGAATAGCCACCAAAGGCATAACATGGTGGTATACCTGAGGCTGCCGCAGAAACATGCCCCTCCTCAATAGCCGGGGAGGAACCACTGATAGAAGCTGATACTGGTTCACTAGGCAGGGCATTTGTGGCCCGGTCCTCTGCAGTTCAAGTAGCAGCATGTAAGTGCCTATCTATGAAGCGACACACAAACAATGTCAAACTCCAGAGAGCAGCTATGTACCTGTCTCAACAGCATCCCCTTCTTTAGCTATGCTAGGAAGAGCAGACTCTGTATCAGGGGCCTTTTAGGAGCAAGATTGCTCCTCCTGAAACTTCTCTTGCATGGAGCCCTCAGCCATCGGCTCCGCAGAAGGAGAAGCTGCATGGCAGATATGAGAGAAGGGTCAGTGCCTACAGACACAACTTGGGCCATTCATTGGCAGATGCAAGGAATACCTGTAGGCTGGGTGTCCGCTGGCGGGGTACTCTGCCCGAACTGCACAGGTCCTCTGGTGCGCCCTGGGAAACTTCCCCTATCGGGGCCACCCCACCAGGCCGGGATGTACCGTCCTCAACAGTCTGGCCTGTCACTGTCCACATAGCAGATGCATTAGTCAGCTTGGCAAGGACAGTTGCGAAGTAGCAAAAAGGTCTATTATTAGCCTGCGAGATCCCTTGCTTGAAGGATCAACCGTACTGTCCTCGCCTATATCAACATCAGAGGAAGTCCCTGATGGAGGATCTCTCGGTGCCGCAGTGCCAACACCCGCCGCCCCCACGGCCTTTGCAGCTTTGATGGCATCACCACTATTCAGGAGATCCACAAATGACCCTAACTCCATAAGTTGCGAGAACTCCTCCATCGAGCCGGTCAAGTCAACTCTTGTGCGATAATGGACCATACAAATCAAGCAAATGTTTATAAAGAAGGGCTCGGGTGAGAAAGGCAAAAATGCAGTTACACTCACCGCCAGTATCCTCCAACTCGCCCTCTTCTTGAGAGTCACTCTCGCCTGAAGAGGAGCTCGAGGTCTCAGCACTCGAAGTAGAACTCGAGCTCCTTTCAGAAGGAGGGTCTGAAGCCGCTGGAGCCGGCCCCCGAAGAAGAGCCGATATCAGCTCCGACTGTCAAGCCGAGCGGAACAGCATCAGGAGCTCCTGCATAGCCAAGATGCAACACTAAAAAATTAGTGATTTCCAGTTCTTCTTGTATCAATGAAGAGACAGGGTTGGGTGTGTTACCTGAGGATTGACCACCCATAGCTCCCACGGTGATAGGCGAGGGAGAGTTCGCCGTCACCGGTGTATAATTGTCTGTGGGAGAGATCAACTCCTCAAAGCTGAAATTAACGTTCGACGCAGACTCGTCCACGGGCATGTCCTCTCCCGCTGGGGGGGGAGAGAAGCTCGCGTCGACCCTAGCCTCCGAGGGAGTTGCATTCAGCAAATCAAAAATGTGTTTATAACACTGGATATATGCTTAAAAGCAGCAAGTATATGGGGTGTCACTTATTGGAGACGGCCTCAACCATGGGGGATCCTTCCTCGAGCCTAGGACGGGACAAAGACCTCACGTCCCCCTCTCGGGGACCCTCAGTGCGGGGCCTCTTTGAGGCGGTAGTATCCCTCCCAATCTTAGTGTCGGGAGGACCCTCTAATGGCCCGACGCCAGCTACCATAGCAGCCCCACCTGCAATGTCAAAGGAATATGTCAAAATACATGTTCCGAAATATGAAGACACATATGCACATCAAAGCTAGCGAAGAAGATGATTACCTGTAGCCTCTATCGGCTTTACGGGTTTCAATACTGTCTGCTCCGGCTTTACTCGGAGGACATGTGCAGCCGCCTTGACAATGTCAAATATGGCAAGAGGAGTCGTCGCCATCTCAAGACCAGTAAGGTACTCCAGCGGACCCGCACAGCCCACGGCATTAATCACATGGGCCCTCCACTCGGCAAAGGTGCTGCCTCGGAGTGCTCCATCAGGTATCGGCTGGGACAGTTGGGACTTCCTCCTCACCCCACAAGATACCTGCAAGTCCTCCCACCGAGAATAGGCCTTTGAAGGGCCTGGGGTTACGCCCGAGGTGGAGGAAGAAGAAGCTCTGGAAGCTGCCGCTGGCTTGCTTTTCAAGGGCTTCAACGCCCCATTATATTGGCTCCTGTCAACTGGGGCCGTCCAACCTTTCTCTCGCCACTGCTCCGCGATGTCGCTCACGACCTAGGCGACTCCCGAAAAATGAGACCTAATAAAGGCTGGGTCAACAAACAAAGGTGGCAGATCCTCTCTCCTCAAACGCTGCTCCTCAGCTACTCGGATGGCGTCGCGATGCTCTCGGAAGACATTGCTGGCTTTGAACCACCAGCGGGCGTAATGGATATCAAAATAGCCTCTACGCTCCTGCTCTGGGACAGAGGTATCCCTATCCCACCTCGCGGCAGAGGAAATCCTGCCAAGCTGCTGCTACCAAATGTACGTCTCGGTGCCTGTATAATCGGAGGGCCAAAGAAAACTCTGCACTTGAAGGGATACCCTGATCGTACCCGAAGTTCCCGGCAAACCGGTGCGGGTAATAGGGCTCAAGTATGGCCGTACTAGAGCGTCGGTACACAAGCACACTGGGGCGAATGCTGACGACCCACTCTGCCAAGCCCCGAGGGGAGAGTAAAGCATGTGTGGAAACTCTGTTAACAACATCATCCCCCTCTTGCCCTACATAGGGGCGGTGAAGGTAAAAGAAGTAGCCAAGGGCTATGCCCTCTCCTCTCCTCAGGGGAACAAAGGACAAGGCCCGCCGGGCCCTTACAAGCTGAACCACCGAGTCCTGTGATGGTTGCCCTATAAACCAGAAAATCAACGGCGCCGCCGGATTTTCAACTGGTACCCTCCGAGATAACTCTAGAAACAACAGCCCTGCCCAGGCACTCAGATAATGAGTGGGCAGCAAAATACTCTTCTCTCGCGGTGACGAATGGGAAGACAAAGCCCCAAGCGAATGGAAAATATTCGCCAAGGCTGCCGGTGCGATAGCAAGTCTCTGTCCACAAGCGAGCAAGCAAGCCGGGTATATCACCTCCGGCCGCAGGACCCCCTCCTCCACATGGGGAACCACAAAACTGGCCAACCAGTAGGCCAAATAGGCTGCTAGATGCGTAATGGGATGTAGTTCCCTCGAATTCCACCCCTGTGTCGGTGCAGGCAAGTGGCGAGGGTGAGGAGGAACGTCTACCCTGACCTCCCGGCACTCCTCCCATGTGGTGCCGGACTGTGCAAACTCCTCGTGAAAGCAACAAGGGCCACTGTAAAATTGGCTCACCCATGCATTCAAGGTCACCCGTGGCGTGCGAGGGGTCCGGTCTTTGCCAACTCGAGATAAACCCCTCCAAGTCTTCATCAAAAATCTGAAGTAGTAGGGCAGGGTGTACCGCCCGGCGCCGTCGGTGGAGCTAAGGTGCAGGTCGTCTAGTGATAGCTCCTCGTATGGCATCCCGCAGATCGGAAGGCCTGAAATCCTCTGGAAAGCCCAGAGGTCCAAAGAGGTCTCTCCTCCAGCCGTGACAAACGTGTTCCATCGGCGGTCGAACCCCTCTACTAAAGCATGTAGCAGGCCTGTGTGGCAGGGGTAGGCATATAAGGCAGCCGTCACTGCATGACGAATCCCTACCCTGTCCAACACCGACCGGTAGACAGTCAGAACGCCCCAGAGCCACTCTGTCGCACCCCGGTGATAGCTGTGAGACGGGACAACAGACTACTTCCCATACCAGCTGGGAGTCTTCAATGACAAAATCCTCTCAATCATGCAGTCATGGACATATTCCTCCAGCGCGAAGCTCGCCCCGGTGGGTGTCAAGAAAAGGCCATCCACAACCTGATCCATGGTCTTGTGCTGCCTATGCATGTGCCAAGCTGCTGGAGATAGTGGTGTAGCCCGAACAGTAAGGCTCTCATGCCGCTGAAAAGAGCCTAGACTCTGCTGATCCGGGTACTGCCTCTGCCGGGTAAAACCCTCTGGGTAACTCGGATAAGTCAAGGAACACAGCCCCTGCATGCTATCTCTCCCTACCAGTACCGCCCTCTCGAGGTGACGTCTCTCCTCCGGAAGTGAAGGATCATCGGCCTCCATGCCAATCGACGCGAAACTCTGAAGGAAACGATAGAGATGACGATCCAAAGGGTAGTGGCGTGGATAACCCCCTGAGCGGTCATAAGTATAAAGGCCGTCCCTCCGGGTAATGCGGGACATGTCCACGAGGCCTTCAGCCTCCCCAACACTCTCAGTAGGGCCCTCAGCGACCCATAAATAGCCGAAGTCGAGCTGGCTGAAATCACCATCGTCAATAATGCGAGAAGGGAAGGGTGGCATGCGCCGGTCGGTGCGCTCAACCCGGCACCCGTCAGTACCCCTGACCCTCGACCTCCTCAGCCAACTCCCATCTCTACTACTGCTGCTAGCCATGCCTAAAAGCACAGAGAAAAGGAAAATATAAGAGGAGAGTCAGGCCAACATATTTTGGGGCAGCACTATGAATATCGAATGCAGTTCTACGAAGCCCAAAGTCTATGCACAGAGCACATAATTACTTTTCCCTTCAAAGGGCACGAGTCATCCGCCCCCGCCTCTGGCCGTGACGGACGTCCAGTGGGGGGCATTTGTTGCACCCGAAATTGTCTCAAAATACTTTGAGAACGTTTGTTATATATCAACCGACGAAAAATACGGTGTATCGTCGACATAATCGGATTACAGAGTACCTCAGCAATCTAGGGTCCATCGGCCCGACCATATCATTACAATCGGCGTCGCAGCAAGGAAATTAATGAGGAAAATACATGCGCACACCCGTCAAAGTAGTCGAGCAAGTGTATCACACGGCGCAGACGGATGCGAGAATTCCTCCCCACGTGGCGACGCAAGACCAAACAACAAACAAGACGCTTCTTCGCTGCCACGCGAGTCTCCGCCAATCTATTGCTGCCACGCGGCGAAAGGAGGGCCCCAAGGAGCAATAAATAGATTTCTCCTCAACCCAGGGCGACAAAAACGGAGGAAAACGATGCGAAGAGGGGTCAAAAGGCCTGCACATGGGTCAAATGACCCCTCTAGACCTGCCACCCGCAGGGCCCGCGGGGTTCGTGCGCCCGAGCGGGGTCGCACGACCCCGCTGGGTGGCGCCCACCCGCGGGGTCAAATGACCTAGCAGGGTGGCGCCACCCGCGGGGTCATCCGACGACCCCTCCGGGTCCCCGTGTTTCAAAAAAAAAAGGGAAAAGCAAGCAGAGGGGTCAAAAAATCATTTTGGCACCCCACCTTGGCAGAAATAGGGGTTTTTGCACCCCACCTTGACAGAATTCAAGTAATTTTACACGGTTTTGTCAACCTGGGTCCTCTCGCCTTCTATAAATAGACCCCCAAGGGTCCAAGTGGAGGGGACGATCTAGGATCTAGCAACTACGAACTACGCACGAGAAGAAGACCGCCAGCACAAGGAATTGTTCTGTTTGTTTGGCCTGTGAGGGGTAAGTCCCCGGGCCTTTATGGAGGTGCCCCTAAGGAGTGTTTCTTTGTAATTTCGCACCTCAGTGGGCCATGTTTGTAATTATGCCCCTCAGCGGGTCATGTTTGTAAGTCTTTACGTCCTGAGTTGACTAAGTTATGTGGTTATGTCATTATAGTGACGGAATTACAAAAATGCCCTACCCAAGACCGTGGAGACAAAAATCATGTTATTTACAGTTATACCCTACAACTTCTTGTAATTGGGGCTACGCCCCTGTCTCCCGCGTTAGCACGGATCTTTGTACAGTCAACAACCCGCCGACAACCCTTCTACCCATTTGGACTATAAATGAATCCAGTGTACTCTATAAATTTCCTTTGTATGTCAATCAAGGAAAATTACAAGAAAAACCCCTCGACTTGTGGAAATTGTGTATATGCCCCTCCTTTGGCGACCTTAACACAAATGAGTCTTCTATGAAGTCCTTTACTACTCTTTGGCCCAAGAACGTTGTAAGCCTTATCCGACACTCGGGGTGCCACATCAACTCAGGTCCATGTAGGGTTTGGTAAATTACCAAAATACCTTTATGACCCAGAAATGGCCTAAGAGCCCTCAAAACCATGGTTTGCCGACCCGGTGCGGGTCGCCCCGACCCGCACGACCCGACCCGACCCAGGTCGTTTGCGGGAGGACCGGGCCGTGGGTCGTCACCGGGTCGCCCCATTAACTTAATAATATATTATATATATATAGTGTACTTTTCTATTTTATTCTATTATTATATATATATATAGTCTTTTTTATTTAGATATGGGGCAAGACGGACCGGGACGGACCGAGTCGGGAGCGACCCGACCCAGGCCGAGACCGGGTCGCGCGAGTCGGCAAACCTTGCTCAAAACCCTCCAGAAAACTGCCTCAGTGCCCTCGGGAGTCAGAATTCTTATTTTACTCTCTCCAACCCAGAAATTTCAGGAATGCCCCTGGCCTGGTAAAATTACCAAAGTGCCCCTGAAAGTGTAAATTACCAAAATACCCCCAGGGTCCAGGAAATCTCCCGCGACTTCAAATATGCATGCGGCTTTCGCACACTTGCATTCATACTCCTAAATTCCAGAGTTTTGCCTAAATATAACTGGCCTCAGTTGAAACCCTAATTCAGTCATTCTGTTGGTCGGTGGTAAGTGAGTGGACATTGTGAGCCCTCCAAACGAGTTTCCCCTCAACATCAGAACCCCCATAGAAGGCCTTGGGATTTCTTTGACAGTTAAACAAAGGTGTTCGAACGTTAGGCCGATGTAAATCAACACTGACTACTGTCAGTGGGAAGAGGTCCAACACTCGAACCCAAATCGTCTGATATTATGCGCACCCACGGAATAAACCCCTATACATAAGGGGAATGTCTCTTTTCAAAAAGAACATTTTATTGTTTATTTCTCCTATATGAAAATTTTCGTGTTCCACAAGGACCTACAAGAATGTCCATCATTAATTTCACGGTGTACAGTGCAGGTCGTGTTGTTTTTCTAGACTCTATCGATGTCACAGGAAAAGAGAAAAATCATGAATACATAATAAAGTTGTTGAAGGACAAGATTAAAGAAATTGAAAAGGGAAGAGTTGTATAAATTGTTACAGATAATGCTAGCAGCTACAAGAAATTAGGTAAATTGTTATCTGATAAGTATCATCTTTTTTGGACTCCATGCACTACACATTGTATTCATTTGATGTTTGAAGCTATGGCAAAACACAACATCGTGAAAAAAACTGTGGACATTGGCAGAATTGTCACAAGATTATATATAATCATGATTGTGTTATAGATCAAGTGTGAAAAACTTATGGTAGAGATTTAGTTCGACCTGGAGCTACTCGGTTTGCAACAAATTATCTTGCCCTTCAAAACTTGTTGAGAGAGAAAGATGGCCTGCGAAGTTTTTTCCTTGGATCAGAATGGTCCAATTATGATTATAGCACCACCCAGTGGGAAAGAATGTGGAACAATTTATATGCACTGTTATGTTTTGGGATTATGCAAGAGATGTAATAAAAATCATGGAGTCAATATATCAAGTTTTGAGAGTTATGAATACTGAGAGATATCCGAATACGGGTTCAATATTCCATTCTATGGTCATTATGAAGGAAGGCATCAGGATATCTTCTCCAAGAAAATTTGCTTGGGTACATAAGAATATCGATGAGAGATGGTTCAAATCTATAAATGCACCTATCTACAAAGTTGGTAAATACTCAAACTTTGAATTTTTAATAGTTCTCATCCTTCAATTTATTATTATTTTTTAAAAGATATAATAACTTTTTTCCTTGATGATTTTATGTGATTAGCGTATTTTCTTAAACCTAAAGTACCAATATAAGCGAAATTGGGAGATGATCAAGCATTGATCAAGATTATGCATGAAGTATTTGAGAAATTACTTCCTAAATCTAAAGGGAGAGCACAATTTGAGAATCAGGTAAATTCAAGTTATTAACATTAAGATCAGATTTTTTTTAAAACTTGAGATGTTTATCATATTTTCCTTGATAGATTGTCAAGTTTAAAGATGCAATAGCCCCTTTCGAGACTAAGACTACTATAGCAAGTAGGGAAAGTATGTGGCCAAGTTGGTGGTGATGGATTTGATGGGTTTTATTGAAATTACTCTTTTATAAAAATTATTACTTCCTAGACTAATTGATCTTTAGGTGAGTGGTGGCAGATGTATGGAACAGATGCGCCCACACTTAGGCAACTTGTAGATCGAGTTTTATCACAAACTACATCAGCGTCACCTTATGAAAAGAATTGGAGCGCATTTGTCTTGATACATACAAAACCTAGAAATAAGTTATCATATATAAAGTTGAAGAAGCTCGTGTATTGTCATTATAACCATGGTTTATCATATCGGATCTCGGCTTCGTCTCGGGAGGGGTTAGAAAGAAGAGATTTCGGAGAAATCTCAAAAAAAATCTTGCAAGATCGAGTCCAGTGATTTCAGGAAAATTTTTATATGTATAGCCTATTTCTAAAAAATATATTTTTTTATACTAACGATTCAATTTCATAAACATATTTTTATAAGTGACAACTCAATTTTACCAAATAAAGAGTAAAGATAACAATAACAAATCTATTCACATGCACTAATGTCCATATACATCAAAAGTTACACAAAAAAGAGATACATAAAATGGTACATGAATCACAAATGGAAGAAAACATCAAAAATTATTGTAGAGGAAAAATGGTCTCCCGAACCTCGCACCACACTTTTAAGATTTGTTTAATTGAGGAGCGACGCTCAGCCTCCTGTGGAAGCCTGTAAGCACTAGAAAAACGACGTCAGAAGGAGCCCTGGGCGTTACCCCAGGGGACAACCCTCCGATGCTTAAGTCAGGACCAAGTCGAGGAGAAGAACAGCAGGAGACAAAGAGAGAGAGAGAGAGCATGTGAGTAGAGCAGACAAGCCTAGGGGTAGGAGTCGGATTCCTAGAGGTGCTCGCCGCGTCCGGCGAGTGCTCAGAGAGTACTCGCTGGGGGAGGAGTGTGCTCGGAAGCTTGTTTCTTCTTCTACCACTCTTTCTTGTCTGCGCGTTAGGGTTGATCCCAGAGTCTAGGTCTCCGTCTGTCTTTTGCGTGCGATCGTGTCCCTCCGTGCGTCCGTGTTCATGCCTCTCTTCATACGTCCGGAGGCCTATTTATAGATCGTCCTGGTGATGGAGGTCCGTTCCCCAACGGGGAAAGGCGTAAGTCGTGGGGCAACCCCCTCCAAAATCATCAAGGGTAGCCCCCGAGCTTCCAAGAGGGGCCAATAATCCTCCTCCCAGAGGACGGACGTACGCCTACCTCCAAAACTATCAAGGGTGGCTTCTCAGCCCCCAAGAGGCGAGCACTCGCGCTCCCCTCGGGAACCATGGTGGCTGCTCGGCCACCAAGAGGTGAGGAATAATCCTCTCCTCTTCAGGAGATGAACGTACACTCACCTCCGAACCGCACTAAGGGTAGCTTCTTGACTCCCAAAAGCGGGCAAGCACATTCCCCTAGGAAATTACTACTTAGCTCCCTAGGGACATGAGGAGCACCCTAACGACTTAGCCTGCGCTACTGCGAAACGATAGAGTTGACCTGATAAGGTCCGCTCAGGAGCATAACGTCCCAAAGCACTGACATAACCGCGCTGCAAACAAGCCCCAACGAAGCTTGCCACGGCCATAAGGCGTCCAAGGAAGAAGTGGAAATCGAAAGTAGATGCATGCGAAGACAGAACAGAGATATAAGGGGCAGCTGTTTATTTATTATGGGAAGGTATAAGATTACATCAATCATCATCGTCCAGCGGCTCACCTATGAGATAGGAATATGGCAACAACCCATCACTGCCACGGAAGTGGATCGGGGACACCAAGGCCATAGCGACATTCGTGTTGTCGCAATGACCGTCGAACCAACCCCACTTAAAGTCCTCGCTCCCGTCGGGTGCCACCGGAGGAGGATTGGACCACGTGGGAATGTCGGTAGTAGGACCGTCACCCTTGAGGGGCTCCTTACCCGTCTCAGCTGCAGCGGAAACAAACTCCATTTCGCCGTCGGAGGGGAGCTCGGGACCCTTTGGCGGTTCATCTGCCAATTTGGCCAGAGGTGGGCCAGCCTCCACCGTAGTGTCGGCCGGCACGCAGGGGTCTTTGGGGGGCTCACCCCCCACCGAAGAGTCTGGGACTTGCTGAGACATGGCTACAGCGAAGGCACGTCGAACAGGGAGCAGAAGATGTTCAATGCCCCGACGTGAATTCACAGCCCTACTATTTATAGAGGGGGACACCCCCCTTCGAAGAGCAGCGGCAGGATCCACCCTGCCCGTGACGTTTAGTCTCCCTCGGGAAACCCAAACGTCATAGGGAAAGTAGGGGCTCAAAAACGGCAACCAGATAAAGGAAAGTCAAGCAAATGCTGAAAAGGGAAAGGCACAGAGTCCATCAAGCATCCCACAAACAAAGAAAGAATATCATAAAAGGATTTTTTATTGATTCGGGGGGGGGGGGGGGGGGAGTACAAACATTCACTCGTCCTCCTTAGGACGAAACCGGTCAGGGGTGAGCTCTAGCACCCCATTGATACAATAAAATCGGTGGACTTTCACCAGGGCATCATGCCAGCCCTGGAGGTACCCCCTCCGGTAGTCCTCCGATACGCCGCCGCCGTCGGAGGAGGTTGAAGCCGGCGCTGGGAGGGCCACCTCCCGGAAGCAGGGTCGCTTGGGAGAAGGCTCCCCCGACGAAGAATCCGACTTCTCAAACGGCATTGCTTCAAAAGGCGTTTTAAGCAAAAAGAGAGCGTTGGGTGCCTCCAAAGCCTCTCGTAGATATCCTATGTATAGAAGACGGACGAAGCCTCCAGAAGAGAGCGAGAGCTCTCGTCCCTTCCTGATTCAACGGGAAGTGAAGCGGCGAGATCCCGGGAATCGCACCCGTCGAGTATCCTACGCTTCCTGAAGGAGCTTCGACCGCCGGTTCAAGTCCCAAGGAGATTTAAATAAAGGAAAGTGGCCCAAGTTTCTACAAGAAGGCATACCAACCAGGCAGGACACTTAAGAAGAAAAATAACATACTTCATTTCTAATAGAGAGCATACAAAAGAAAGGTTACGCCTTCACGGGCGTACCCAAAAGATACAAAGACAAAGAAAGAAAAAGAAAGAAAAGGACGGCGAGAGTCTCCCGTGATGGGAGCACTTCAGCCAGAAGTGCTCGCCCCCTCAGTTGCCTAGGCAGACACCAAGCCCTGAGCTCTTGAGGCATCCTCAGGCACCGACCCTGGTGGTGGTAGATCATCTGTCAGATCGACCAACTCCCGATCCACTGGGTGCTCGGCCGTCGCATCCCGCTCCACCTCGCCTGCCTCCTCGTCGGCTGACTCCTCCTCGCCCTGGTCGCCCTCCGATCCGAACGGCGTCGGAGGCGCCAACATCGGCACCAAGGCACCCATGGCGTCAGCGGCTGCCTGAAGAACAACCGCCCGGCCATCCATGAATCTGGCATCTCTCGCCGACCCATAGACCTCGAGGGCGGCGACATTCAACTCGACCTCGTATTTCGAGGACTCTCGGAAGTGCTCAACCGCTTCCTCGCCTGCCCTCACAGCCTCGGCTCTAGCTGCAGCGACCGTCGTCTCAAGCTCCGCGATCTTCGCTGCGGACACTTCTGCCTCCTTCCATGCCAGGTCGGCGACAGCCTCCAGCCCAGTCGCTCGCTCCTCCGCTGCCTCGGCGCAGGCTTTCACCCGCCTCCAAAGGTCCTCGGACGATTGGACCTACACCCGGAAGGCATCCCAGTCGCCCTCGGCCTCCGCTAGCCTATGGCCCTGGGACTCCAAAAGCTCTCGAAGATCGATGTGCTCAGTCTTCATCTGCTGCAGCTGGGCCTCCAGCGGCGACCGCTCGACGCGACTGTTAGCTAGTTGCCGAGCAGCCTCCCGGATGTGGACTCCCCACATACCGAGAGCCCGAGCCCTCGAGCACAGATTCCTGGCCGACAGATCGAACAGCTCCCCATCAATCCCCACGGAGAGGGTGGCCGAGCGATCCCTCGGCTTCAGGGCCTTCTCCATCAACGTATAGGCCTCCAGCTAATAGGCGAGCACCCCTGGGGCATCCTCAGTCAAGGGGAAGCTGGGATCAACAGCAGGGCGAGCCATCTCGCCCCGTTTGGCCGGCTCCTCGGTAGGAGCCGATGGGCTAGCCCCCATGTGCGGCGAGCAGACAAGGGGAGACGGAGCCAACAGCGGGACCTCCGCCGGGTCAGCCCTAGTGGCCTGAGGGGTCATGGATCGCGGAGGTGGCGGCGTCCGACCACGCAAAGTCTCAGCGATGACGACCTTCTTCTTCGACAGGCGGCGCTGGCAATCCATCGCAGCCACCACCCCAAGGTCAACCCGCCGGCACTTGTCCCCAGCCATCGGTGAGACCTCGACTGGAACCTCCGATGAACTCCTCGGGTTGCTAGAGACTGCTCTCAGGCTAGCAACGCGAGTGCCCGAACCGGCGCTGGGTGCAGATAAGGTGGCCGCAGGTGACGACGACGACGGTGGACGCAAGCCCTACGCCGCCGCCGGCAAAGGATATAAGAGGTGCCCCGGCTCAAAGGCGACTGCCAAGCGGGAGGCTGTGACGGTCACCTGGTCCGCGCCAGGCTTGATGTGGTCGCACGGCCAGGGAACAGACCACGGTATCTCAACCGTCTCGAACCGCAGTTCTGGCGGTGGTGGAGCTCCTGCACCATGACAAGACAATCAGAAGTCAGAATTAGAGGCACCATGAAAATAACAAGGGGCATACTAGGAGGCAGTGGGGGGCTCAGCCCTAACTCCCGAAGTACTTCGAGAGTCAACCTCGTGTTAGCATCATGAAGGGGGTGACGAAGAAGGGCCTTCACCGCCCTGGCTTCAGCGGCGATCAGGGTTGGCAGGTTGTCACCTACGCGAAGTTGGGGAACACTAAAGAAACCCCAGTCGGTAGCTCAACCAATTCCCGCCACCTTCGTCACAATAACAAAGCGCTCGGCCCAGCGCTTGATGTTGGATACGACGGAGGAGACGAAAATAATGGACAGGTTGGTTCTGGCCTGAAGGTAAAAAGACAGGTGATCAGCACCAGGACAGCATTGAAGACTATAGAATTGGCGAAGAGGTAGATGGTAGGCGTGACCGCCACCTGGTTGCAAATAAACACGAAGGTGCAAAGAATGCGCCAAGAATTAAGGGAAAGATCACCTGGGAACTTGCCATAGAAATGAAGAACGGACTCAAAGAAGGGGTAAAGAGGAAGGCGGAACCCTGCCCGGAAAGACTCAATGGGGATACTAATGTCGTCGAGGTAGTAACACCCTAGGTATTCCTCGATGGAAGGGAAGATGATGTCATAATCGGCCGAAATCTAGAAGGTCTCTCGAAAGCCATGAATAACCCGGTAGGATGGAAGGGAGGGAGAACGAGGACGGCTGGGGCCAGCCCCCGAAGTACTCGGAGCGCCGGTGCGGCTGGCCTCTTCCGTCGAAAGTTCAGAGCCAGAAATAATCAATCTCCTGCGAGGTGCCATGAGACCTAGAAAGAAGGAAAAGAAGTGCTCTCACCAGGGCAAGGGGCGAGCGCAAAAGGAGCGGCGGACTCTCGTGCCGAAGACGACGAAAACAGGCGAGTCCTCCTCCAGCGCACGTCTGCCCTAATTTATAAACCCCAAAGGCGGAGTGGCCGCCCCAAGGGGTTACGGAAGGCGACTATCGCCGCCGAAGCTGGTAGCGAGTAACCCCGGCTGCTCACGCCCACTTTTCCAAATAAAAAATGGCCACGCCATGATGACACTGGCGTTGCCTGACATCCCCGACGGGCGTTGCCTTGCGAGCCAAGAATCACGGTAGGAGTCGGGGCCCACGTGCCAGGGGTTCGGATAGCTCGGATGATCCTCCTAGAAGCCTAACACAACCGAACCGCTGGGAGATCCTCTCGGACCCCGAGCGTGCTCGGCGCCCCAGAGTGGAGGGCTAGTAAGGAGGGTAAAATCCGCCAGGCCCATTGTGGCCAACCAGCGTTAGGCCCGCTTCGGCCCGGTCTAGTTAGGGTCAACGCAGGCCAATCGACGGCCGAAAATCGGACGGCCCAATAAGGGCATATCGAAGATTCGCCAACCACAGGAGACATCAATGCAGGCGTCAAGACGCCAGGCGACACTCCAACAACAGAGCGTTGCCCCCGCCGTTACAGGCCTCTACTCCGGCGATGACGAGGCCACACCCACTACGCCAAGATCCTCTCCTCGAGGCCACACTTCCCGGATAAGCCGAAGTACAATGGGAAACTCTACCCACGATCAAGGGGGGTGTTACCCCACGACTTACGGGCGTTGCCTCACGACTTACGCCTTTCCCCGTTGGGGAACGAACCCCCATGGCCAAGACGATCTATAAATAGGCCTCCAGACGCACGAAGAGAGGCATGGACATGGACACACAGAAGGACACGATCGTACGCAGAAGACAGACGGAGACCTAGACTCTGGGATCAACCCTAACGCACAGACAAGAAAGAGTGGTAGAAGAAGAAACAAGCTTCCGAGCACACCCCTCGCCCAGCGAGCACTCGTTGGACGCGGCGAGCACCTCTAGGAATCCGACTCCTATCCCTAAGCGTGTCTGCTCTAATCACACACACACACTCTCTCTCTCTCTCTGTCTCCTACTGTTCGTCTTCTCGTCTTGATCCTGACTTAAGCATCAAAGGGTTGTCCCCTAGGGTAATGCCCAAGGCTCCTTCTAACGTCGTTTTTCTAGTGCTTGCAGGCTTCCACGGGAGGCTGAAGTCTCTCCCCAATTAAACAAATCTTAAAAGTGTGGTACAAGCTCCAGGAGACCATTTTCCCTCCTCTACAGTTATCATTACTCTTTATTTTTGTAAAATTGAGTTGTCAATTAGAAAAATATGTTGTGCTATTGATTAATTAAACAAAATTAGGATTTTCTTAGAAATAGACTATATATATGAATATATTTTCTGAAATCACCAAACCCCATCTCCTTAGATTTTTCTGAGATCTCTTCTCTTTAGGCTTTCCTAGATTGAATTGATATCTAAGACGAAAAACCTTGCGACTAAGAATAAATCTGATGGTTGGATCTCAATCTAAAACAAATCCAATGGCCAGATTTTGATCAAAAGCAAATTTAATGGTCCGATTGAGATTGTACGTAAACTCCAAGGTCCGATCACAAGATCTAGACCAAATGCATGGTCTTAAAAGACCGATTGTAATGTATATTACACATATTTAAGAAATGAAAGTTCTCAAATTTCCTGCAAGTATACATCTCTAATGAACGATCTTCGTGATCATGTCCGTTAGATAAAACTCACAATATCACAACGGATATTGTTAGAGATTTGTTGAACCCCACAAAATTTATAACATATTTATAATATTTTCAAAAAAATAGAAAATAAAATGTGCTATGTCATGGCGAGGAACGATACAAAATCGTTGTCGTTACATAACACTATCGGGGTCCCGTCAGACGGGACTATTTATGAAAGTCTTATGTGCTTTCATGCACGTTGTTGAATCATAGTTACCAACATAGGAAACGAAAGCAGGAAACGAAACGTGAAACGAAAGCGAGATACGAGGCTCTAAAATTTAGTGAGAAATGAGAAACGATATAAGTATGGGAAATAAGGGGGATTTTAATCATTTTAGAAGGTTTAGCTCTTCAAGCGTATCTCATGTATTTTGAAAATGATTAAAATACCCTTAAGCTACTAACATACCTTCCTAAAATGATTAAAATACTCATAAAGTACATATGGGAAACAAGGGGCCAAAATGCATATGGGAAACAAGAGGACATTTTTCATGTGTTTCCCAAACGCATCGAATTCGTTTCCTGAATGCGTTTCCCACTTCCCCGAGCGTTTCCTTACAACTATGTGTTGAACCCTATGATTTTCATCATATTTTTTTATATTTTCAAAAAAGATAAAATTTATTTATATTCAACCCATCATGCCATGGTTGTTCCATGTTTGGACAAGTTTTAATGGCCCCAACGTACCACTAAGTGGAGTTATTCTTATAAATCCTTCATATTTTAATATAAAGGAATTCCGTCAAGCACTTGGTGGGCAGCACAAAGTCACATACCCACACAACAAATCAACAAGAGGCGAAGGTTCCGGGTGCCCGTCGTGTGCTCCCGATTATTTAAAATGTGGTCCCTGCACTCCTGGGTACTTAGACAACAAGACGACGCTAAGGGGAAGACAAGAGGACAAACGAAAAACCACCACATTCAGCCGCCTTGACAGCCTACCAGAAAAATACAAAAAAAGCATGGGTCCTAGGGTTTTTACAGCCCACCTAGGGGCTGCCGCCATGGGCCCAACCACCTCCTCCTCCCCTCTCTCTCTCCCCCAAGTAAGCAGGGCACCGGAGGGAGCCTCCCTTCGGTCTGCATAGGCAGAGGGAGTCCCCCTCCAGTTTGCATAGGCAGGGGAGGCCCCCTCTGGTCCACACGTCGGGGGGAGGGGGGCCTATTGGCGGAGGGGGATCCCCTCCAGTCTGCACTGGCGAAGGGGGACCCCCTCTTGTCTACACAAGCAGAGGGAGGCCCCCTCCAATCTGTTCAGCACCGGAGGCCTCCCTCCTGTTGCTTGCCACCAAAGGGAGACCCCCTTCAGTCCTCTCTCTCCCTCATACCAAAAAAAAATAGAAGAAAAGGGAAAAGAGACCAAAAAAAAGAAAAGAAAGACTTACCGGAGGGAGGTCATCCTCCCTCCTCCTTACCTTTCTCCAGAGGCACACCAAGGCAAGCCCCTCCACCATTATGCAACCGAAGTCCTCTTCTCTCCCCAACGCCTATAAAAGGAGGAAGCATGAGGAGAACCGGGAACCCGAAGAAGACCTAAAGAAAGCTTGGAGAAGCCAAAGTTTGGGGGAAGAAAACTTGGAGAAGCCAAAGCTTGGAGAAGGAACACTTGGAGAAGAACAGTTTGAAGAACTTGAAGTCTGAGTTTTCCTCACTTGAAGCTTTCGCAACCCTGCGCAAGGTGCTGAACAAGGATGGTTGTGCCGGTATCGATTTCGGTTTCGGCCGAGTCCGAAACCGAAACTGGTTTCGGTTTCGGTCCGAAACCAACTTAATACTATTTTTTTTAAAAGGATTGCATTTGGTTTCGACCGAAACCCACTCTCTAGTGTCGTTTCGGACCGGTCCTTGGCCGAAACGTTTCGGCCAAAATATTTCGGTTTCGGCCGAAACTGCCTTCCTTGGTGCTGGAGACCGCCGTCTCAAGACTCAAAAATCTTCTGGAAGTTGAAATTTGTGTAAAAGACCTCATACAAGGGTAAGTTTAAAAAAATACACTCGACATCAGGTAAATTTATTGTACTTGTTATGAATGAAGAAAGAACCATGTCAAACCCAGGAACTCTTAGTTCTGGGATTTTTTTGATGTCAATTTACGAGAAAAAACCCTGCAAAATCCAAAGTTGCAATTTTACCCCAAAGTCTTGTGAAATTGCACAAATACCCATATAATTCAGGAAAAATCCCAAAAATTCCGAAATTCAAGGAAAATGTTCTAGCTTGTAGAAACGTCTTCCAGAATTGGAGAAAAGACCTTACAAAATGCTCAGAAATCCAAAAAATGCAGTTTTACATTGGAGTTTTGTAAAATTGCACCAAAGTCCGTGTAATTCAGAAAAAAATCCTGAAAATTCTGAAATTCAAGAAAAATGTTCAAAGTTTGCAGAAATATTCTTCATAATTGGTGAAATGTCCCTGTTTTGTTCAGAAGCATTGAAAATTATAGTCTTATCCCGAACTTTTGCAAAATTGCACAAAAGTCCGTGTATTCAGAAAAAAATCCTGAAAATTCTGAAATTCAAGAAAAATGTTCAAGTTTGCAGAAATATTCTTCAGAATTGGAGAAATGTCCCCATTTTGCTCAGAAGCATTGAAAATTACAGTCCTATCCCGAACTTTTGCAAAATTGCATAAATGCCCAAAACAATTACAAAGAAGATTTTGTAAAGCATGGGAACTGCATAGGAATGCTTGGATTACTCTGAGATTGTAATTTCACCTAAGAAAAAATTGCAAATAAACCCTTACCAAAGAGAAAATTACAAATAAACCCTTAAATATGGGAAAATTACAAATAAATCTCACTTAAGAAAAAATTACAAGTGTACCCCCACCTTAGGCATGGGAGTCCCTCTCGAATTAAATCCTCAATATCACAACAGATATTATAGAGGTCAAGGATCTTTGGCAGTTAATCAAAGGTGTTTGGACTTGTATCGATGTAAATTAACACCGACTACGATCGGTGGGGAAAAGTCCAATACACGAACCCTAATCGTCTGATCAATCAGCCGCGCGAAATTAATAATATGCCAAAATATACGCATATTCATCCAACAAATGGATGTTTTAAGATTTAAAGTTTCTGCATGTGAAACAAGGTTAAAAGGTTTCTTTGACAATTAATCAAAGATGTCCAGACTTTACGCCGATGTAAATTAACACCAACTACGGTTGGTGGAGAAAGGTCTAACACCCGAAACTTAATCGTCTGATAAACTCAAAAATTCGTGAAATCAATAATGCACACGCACCATAATCCAAAATTGTGTATATTCAGCGTGTCTTTATTTTTCGCGGTCTAACAGGGAAGCAAGCAAGGTGACCGTGACAGAGATGAGTCTATGGCAGCCAAAAATTTGGCAGCTGCACAGGATGAGATGGATTTGATGAAGTATTTGCTCATAGTAGATGGACCAACTATAGCTAGGAAAATAGGTGATGGTGAGAACAACTAGGGATGCAAGGAAAGAAGGGAGATGGAGGGCACAGAACCGTGGGGGCAGCAGCGAGCAAGGTAACCATGGCAGCCATGAGCCTACCGCAGGTGAAAGTTTGTCAGCTGGACAGGGTGAGAACCGGTTAGATTTGGTGAAGTTGTTATCACTCATAGTAGATGGACCAGCCTGTAGTTAGGATGAAGAGAAGAGACAACCACTGAAGTGTCGTTCTAGGAGAAGGGAAATTCCATGAAGGGCACAGTCACACTGGCTCTTTCCCCCACCCCACGGTCCCCACCCCCAGTTATTGACAAATAAAAATCAAAGATTTCAGGGCCAAATTCAAGAAACTTTGGGAAGTTTGGATATTAGAAATCCCTAGGATTTGGCTTAGTATCAATCCACTTGAAATAAGCTATTCTGGGTTTTTGAATTGGACTGTCCCCCACCAATTTCAGTTGGTGTTAATCATATTAGCCCAATGACTAAAAACCCTTGGGGCGGCTTTGATAACGGAATAAGATCGGGTAGGGTGAGTTATTCGCCTTATTCGACTTTAGTAGCACCGCTCGGGTAGGGTGGGTTATTAGGGGTCGGGTAGGGTAAGTGCGGGTTAACGGTGGGTAACTCGTTCGACCAAAATGGCCGAATAAGCTACACAGGGTCAGGTAGGGTAAGGTTTTGTGGATTTCTTATTCATGATATTTTTTAATTATTTTATTTTTTTCTTATTATAGGTAAAATAAGAACTAGTTATCAAACTTGATTAGGCTTAACCCTGGGGTAGCTTACCCGAGCTTACCCTAACCACCTTACCCTATTCCGTTATCAAAGCTGTCCTTGATTAATTGTCAATCATGACACCGAAACAGACCACCATGCTAAATGAATTTATGAAAGTCCAGTATAAAATATGTGATTTTGCTGAATCCCAGAAGCTTCACCATGCCCAAGAAGTCTTTTAGAATGTCCCTTGGTACATTGACTGTAACTGCTAAATAAACAAATTGGCAGTCCACCATGCCTGGTTGTGCTGTGACTGTACTTCAAATTGACTTTTCAGCTTCAAATTGATAGTCATCATGCCAAGAAGCTTACCCACCTTGTGGTTTGTGGCTTAGGGGTGTATTTACGTAAGTCTCAATGCATAATTGACTAAAATATGATTTCAACTGCTAAATAAACAACATGTAAAGGTCACAAATATGCAGAACCAATATCACTAAGAAATAAAAGGAAGAGACTAGTCACAAATCTTCATGATAGACAGCATGGCACTGATACAGCATCACATCCACAAATAGATGCTTCTATGAAGACCCATAATATGAACATAACCACTTCTTAATTCTTATTCAAGTCACTGAGTAAATAAAAAAGAAACAACCCTCAATTTAAAAGTCATCATGCCTACATGTAGGAGTTACAGCCGCATTAATATCTACGTGGATACCAACACTATCTAAATTTTAAGCAATATAGATGACCCATTGTTTCTCTGTTGAACCCGATAATTTTTCTAGTTAATTAAAAAAATAAAAATTAAATTGGTCTTACAACAACGCAAAATTGGAACAAAGCTAGCACCGTTGTGTATACGGATCATATACACATCCTGGATATTCCGTCGGACGGAAATACACGCATAAATCCCGTGTGCCTTACACATTGGAATTTTGTCAAACACCTCGCGGGCGATGCAAAATGGTGCATCTATGCAGTAAACCAGAAAAGAACAGTCCTCTCCCGCCTTCGTAGACCGCCCTAGGTGCGCTGGGTTGTGGTCCTTGTTGGGCACAGTCTCTCCCAGGCAGCAGGCCGGCATCGAAAAAAGGACAACAAACTCACAAGAACACCCACGGGCTGTGCCCTAGTCTGCAGAGGAGAGACCAATAAAAAAAGAGATGAAACGGACAGGTCAAAGGGCTTTCTATAGGCCCACCTAGGGCCGGCTGCAACAGGTCAAAGGGCTCCCATCTCCACCCCCCCCCCCGGCTTAACCAGGGGAGGTTGAGAGGGGCAACGGGTCCCACCCTGCTCTCTCTCTCTCCTGCACTATTTTCCAAACAGCAAAACCAAAAAAAGGAGATGAAGGAGAGCCCCCCCCCCACTTAACCGGGAAGGGGACTTGCAGGCCCCACCCGCAGCCTCTCTCTCTCAAGCATTTAATAGAAAAAAGCAGACTCAAGAGGGAAAACCTCCACCCCTTGCTCAACCGGGAGAGGTTGAGTAGGGAGAGGAGGCTCGCGGGTCCCACCCGCGGCCCCTCTCTCCATCTCTCTCTTCTGCTCTCTCTCTCACACTTCCCCCCTCTCTTAACCAGGGGAACTTGAGGCCCAAGACCCATTAATTATCCCAAGCGTTTATTGGGCCCTAACCGGGGGGACTTGACCCATGGCAACCTCCCCCGGTTAAGACCCCCTCAACTCTTACAAAAGAAGGGGGGGTCGGCCCATATAGAGGATAGACAGAGCATCAAGGATCAAGCAAGCCTTGTAAAAACCCCAAAATCGCAGAAAGCCCGGGGAAAGTCCAGAAAATTACAAAACAATCTTAGAAAATCCAGAAATTGTAAAAATACCCTAGGAAGTTCAGAAAATGCAAACATACCCCTACCTTGTGCATAAATGTCCTTTATGAACATTAACCCAATTTAACAGTCCAATCACGATCCAACAGGCGGTCACGATCGTAAATCAATCTGACGGTCCAATTATGATCATATGGCAATCAAACGGTCCGATCAGGATGAAGTTCAAAATCAACGATCAGATTTTGATTTGAAACAAATTCAATGGGCGATCTTGATCTAAAGTCAATCCAACGGTCAGATCTCGATCCGGAGTAAATCCAACGGTCAAATTTCAATACAGAGTAAATTTGATGGTCGGCTTTTTATCAAATTTAAATCTAACTGTTAGATTTCGATCCGGAGCAAATCTAACAGTTAGATCTTAACTAAATTTAAATTCAAATCTAACGGTCGAATCTCTACCGAAGCAAAATCCCACGGTTTGAAAGGGATCATATCGGCGATCGAACGATCCGATCGTGATGAAATTCAAATCCAACGGTCAAATCTCGACCAAAAGTAAAATCCGGCGATCTGATATCAATCATATTGGCGATCCAACAGTCCGATCTTGATGAAATTCAAATCCAATAATCGAATCTCGACCAAAAGTAAATCCAACGGTCCGATCGTAACGAAATTCAAATCCAACGATTAAACGTTGATTGGAAGTAAATCCAACAGTCCAATCGCACCACAAAACAAATTTGAGGGTTCGATCTTGACCGGAAACATAATCCTACGGTCTAATCATGACCGAATACAAAGTCCGATAGTCCGATTACAATCGGAAGCAAATCCAGCGGTCTGATTCTAATCAAAAATAAATCAAACGGTCGGATCGCGACTAAATATAAGCCAAATGATCCGATCATACAATCGAGGTCCTAAACGGCCCATTGTAATATGCATCATGCATTGAAGGAATAAAATTCTCAATTTTTCCTGCAAGTGTATGGCTCTAATGAATGATCCATGTGATCGTGTCCACTAGATAAAACTAAGGATCACCGAATCGGATCGGATCGGGTCAGATCACCCGATCCGATCGATTTTGGGGTGAACCGATCCGATCCCGAGCCGACCTTCCTTGATCCTTCACTGAGATAGGCCAGATCGGTCGGGATCGGTTTGACTCGGTCAGAATCGGTTTGGATCGCCCGAGTCCACCCAGTTCTAGGCGATCCCCTTGGCCGATCTCGATAGATCTGAATGATCAAAAGGGTTTGTTAAAAAAAAATGACAAAGAGGGGGAAAAGCATAAGAACAATCGATGAGAAGAAGAAGATGATGACGAATCGACCAAAAAAAAGAAGAAGAAGAGAGGAAAATACTTACCGTCGCCGCCGTTGTCGTCGCCGCCGGTCCCGGTCGTCGGTACCTTCTCCTTCGCATCATCCTCGTCCTCGCGATCAGCCTCCCTCGGAAGAAGAAGAAGAAGAAGAGGACACGATGCCGCAACCATCGCGACCCACAGCCGCCGTCGACCTCCTCCTCCTCCCCCGTCATCTCCGCCTCCTCCGGCTTTGTTCTCCTGCAAAAGTAAAAATGAAAAAGGAAATGCGGAGAAAATAGGTTAAAGATGAAAGTGGAATATTAGAATATTATATATATATATATATATATATATAACCCCCTGTAAAACTAGATACATAGGCAACTAACCTCAACATAGGGTTCGGTAGTCAGGATCGGCTTTGAATCGTTCCAAGACCGGTTTTGGATGGACCGATCCTACCGATCCGGACCGGTTTTGGATGGACCGATCCGATACCGATCCCCGAGTTTGCCTTCCTTGGATAAAACCCATAATATCACAACAATTATTGATAAAGGTTTAAAGGTTTCCTTTGACAGTTATTCAGTGGTGTTCAGACTTTATGCCGATGTAAATTAACACCAACCACGGTTGATAGGGAAAAATCTAACATACGAACCCAAATCGTCCAATAAACCCAAAACATGAAATAAATGATGCAAATAAACATGCTAATGATACCCAAAACTTTAAAATTTAATTCATCATCAGCGTGTCTACATTTTTTCAAGTCGAAACATTCTCTAAATATAAGGATGCAGAAATTGCATGATAGTTCCCCGCACAAATATGATTATTAGCGAGTGTTAGAAATATTCCACCCTCATCAAGCTGTCTTAAATCTTATATATACCAGAACCACATGAACGTTATGCATGAATTAAGCATCAGAAACGTTCAAACAGCAAGAAGATGATGATTTTTTCCCAGGTGGCATCCACAGAGAAGTGGCTAAATAGATGCCCACAATATGACGAAACCAACCTCTTTTTGCCAATTTTGAGATATATAAGAAATAAGATCCTCAATGTTTAACATGTCACATTTCCCATAACATAAACCATAGCTGCATTGAGATATTGGTGGATGCTATCCTCAATTCTTCCAGTAAACAAGATCTTATCTCCGGTCACTCTGAAAAAAATTTGCACAAATCTATAGATACTGGTTAAAGGGCACTAGAAAGCTCAAGAACTATAATATGCATTAAAAGGGATCCTATGTTGTAACCAGAAGGGTTAAGAAAAAGAAAGAAGATTCCAACATGGGTAAGTCCACAGATCAGGGTCCTCTAATTTCCATCATGTAATATATACTCTTCATCAAGTGAAGCTAGAAACAGAAATCAATCCATAGCTTGCAACTGAACTTAGATCATCCTAGATAGTTTAATACTTCTCAAAGAAGGATGTGACCTGCTGTTCAAAGAAAACAACTGATTCAGTTATTCTTCAGGAAGAATTAGTGTATGCTGTTCGGAATAGTATCTCAACCAAGATATTCACTTATACAGCCATATATCCAGTTTATGACAAGCAACAGGTCTATGTTCTTCTCAAAAAAAAGGTCCATGTTCCTTGAAAAACAGCTATTGGACAATCATGGTCTTAAGGATTCATTCGACTCATGAACGTGACCTCAGTCTGATTTTTTTTTTTTTTTTTTTTGGGGGGGGGAGTGGGTAGTACGAAAAGAGAAGGAAGAATGTGCATGTATAGGCGGGCCAAAACCCAAAAAAAGCAACCCCCAGAAAACCTAAACAGCAAAACACACACCAAGAGAGTGTGAAATAACTAGCCCCCCAAACAGTCAAAAAGAGGGGAAACAATAGAATTCACATTTGAAAGAGTGACCGCCCATTCCTTAACTCTAGCCCATACAAATCAACAAGAGCATCCTCAGCACGTGACTCCCTCCTAAAGATACAGTGGTTCCGCTCACCCCTCAGTGCCCATAATGTGGCGTGGATGATATGCCACCACGCCGTCCTATCAGCCTTGAGGGGCCAAGGCCTATCCCACTCCCGAAGCAAGTGGGGAACCTCACTCCGGAGGTTGATGATGCAACTGATCCTCCGAGCAATCTCCATCCACACCCCCTGAGAGTACGAGGGGCCGACAAAAGGTGGTCGAAGGACTCATCATCGGCACCACAAAGACTACAGGTAGAAACCATATCCGAGAGGTAACGTGACAGTCTGTCCCGAGTGGGGAGTCTCCCATAGGAGATTATCCAAACCAAAAGCTTGACTTTGAGAGGGCTCTTTGGTCTCCACACCTGATCATGAAAGCCATGGCGCACACCTCCATCAGAGATAACAATATATGCCGACTTGACTGTGAAGGAGCCTTTCTTCTCCCACCTCCAAATCCATTCATCCTCCCCTACCCGAACATGGAAGGAGAGCAGAAAAGACATAAGGCCTTGCAACTACTCCATCTCCTCCTGACTGAAGTCACGCCTGAAGGTCGGTGCCCAGGAGCCACCCGAAATGTGTTGATCGAAAGCCTGAGCCACAATGCCTAGTGGCACTGCAGCAATCGCGAAAAGGCTAGGAAACAAAGACTCCAAGGGAGAATCCCCACACCATCTGTCCTTCCAAAAGAGGCACTTATGGCCATCTCCCAGTTGGACCCGGACGTCGGCGACGAGAAAGTCCATGCAAGAGAAGATATCCTGCCAGAGAGGAGAAGTCATGTGACGCGGAGAAGAAGCCAAGTCCCAAACCCTCCTCGAAGGGAAGTAGTATTGCCTAATCACCTGAGACCACAACCCCTCCTCTCCCCACCTCAACCACCACAGCCATTTAAACAGGAGAGCCAAATTGAAGTTTCTAACATGTTCAGCCCCAGACCTCCTTGTTCCTTGCTAGTGATCATCCTGCCCAAAAAAATATCATGCCATCCCCTGCACCGGCCCCCATTGCCATGCCAAAAGAATCTACACTGAATAGAGTCGAGATTCCTGGCCACCGTGCTGGGAATGCGGAACATAGAGAGAAAATAAGTAGGGAGGTTGTCCAACACCGAGCTGCACAGAATCAGTCGACCCCCATAAGATAATAATCTAGCCTTCTATCCACCGAGCCTAGCCTCATATCTTTGAATAATGCGAAATAAGTCCGCACATCTGAGGGAGCCCGGGGAAAGAGGAAGACCCAGGTAAGAGAAGGGGAACTCCCCAATGGTACAGTCCAACAAAGTGGCCGCCCTCAAAAGAGGTCTTTCCTCCATATCCACTCCAACCAGAATACTTTTACTGCAATTAACCTTCAGGCTAATGACCTCCAAAAGTTCCAACAAGAGTCTAGCCATAGAAGGGTGCTGTCCACCCTCATCAAGGAACAAAATAGTATCATCCGCATACTGCAAGTGAGTAAGAGAAAGACCTTCTTTGACCAACTAGAAACCTCTGATTAATCCAGCAACCTCAGCCTTCTGCCACACCCTGCTCACGACACTAGCTACAAGTACAAAAAGGAGGGAAGACAAAGGGTCCCCTTAACGCAACCCCGACTGTTGTGGAACCAAGAGGTCAACTTTCCATTAATGAGAATAACAAATGAAGCTAAAGTGATACAAGCTCTAACCAAACCAATCCATCTATCCCCAAATCCCATCCTATCCAAGACATCGAAGAGACACTGCCAACTCACCCTGTCATAGGCCTTCTCAAAGTCCAACTTCAAGACCACCTCTTTTCTTCTATGTTGCTTCATAGCAAAAAGACACTCATTCGCGACCAAGAAGTTATCCAAAATATGTCTCCCTCTGATGAAGGCACGCTGGAAGTGACTGACCAAGGTATCCATCACAGTGACTAACCTCCCTGCTAATACCTTGGTGATGATCTTGTAGGTACCATTAAGCAAGCTGATGGGCCTAAAGTCCCGAAAATCTTGAGCACCCGCCTTCTTAGGAATGAGCACCAAGAGGGTCTTATTGATGCCCCTCATGTGAGCCCTCCCTTCCTGAAACTCCCTCACTGCCACAATGAGATCCTCGTTGATTACCCCCCAGCACTTCTAAAAGAAGACTAAGGGGAACCCATCAGGGCCTGGGGCTCTATCCCCTGCCAGCGAGAACACAACCTGGTGGACCTCCCCTCTGAGAAGAGATGTGAGATGGCTGCCCTCTTCTCAGGGGAAAGGTAAGGGAGAAGGTTAGCAACAATCCTCGACCTACAGAATGAATCCTCAACAAATAAAAAGGAGTAGAAGCCTCTTGCCCAATCTCTGATCTCTGCCTTTGAAGAGAAGGAACGGTCTCCCACCTTGATGCAAGAGATGGAGTTGACCCTCCTCCCCGATGCAATCCGCTGGAAGTAGGTTGTGTTTCTGTCACCTTCTTTAATCCATCAATCCCTTGATCTCTGCCTCCAGTAAATCTCCTCTCTAACCAGCAAGTCATCCGGCTGACTCCTCAAGGAATCCCTGAAAGCCTTGTCCTCCTCATCCATAAGGCCTGCCTCGTCCAAGTTGTCCAAGCCCGAGAGATGTTGAAGAATCCTATCTGTGGCCACCCTCCCAAGGAGGGTTTTATCAGCTCCCCAAGAGTGGAGAAACTACACAATATGCTTCAATTTCCACACCAAAGTACCCATAGTGGAGGGGCTTGCCTCTAGAGTGTTCCAGGCACCCGCAACCGTCTCCAAGAAACCAGTGGCTAGGGCATAAGGACAAATCAGTTGATGCAAATAAGAGTATAGTATCACTGTAGATGTGTCTAAATAGAGAATGTAATTGAAAATGAGTATGATACGCACTATTGAAATTTGAAACAGAACAAAAGCATAAACAGACCAAGACAAACAGCATATTGATATCACAAACATACCTTCATGTAAAAAGGTCCCAAGCGGATCAGAGTCTCCCGAAACTGAGAAAATCAGGAAAAACAGAAGAACATTAGAAACTATGTTACTAAAAAATGCAGCACCATGCAACTAATACAAATAGGATGTTTCCAGAACAAGAGGAGCATTAATAGATTGTAATATCCTAATCTTTGGTAATATGTAAAAGCTTTCACATAAGCCTGAGAGGTACATGAAAATGCATGCTCTATGCTACAAGATTTCCTGGGTCATGTACCTGGAGATCCAGCATTGCTCACAAAGAAGCAGATGTGGCTCCTGAGGGTCAACATAATATATAATGTAGTCATTCAGGTACAGTAAAAATATCAACCTTATCAATCATCTCGCATATTGAAGAAGATTCAATTACATGGAAAAATAGCAATCCCTAAAAGGACTTCAGAAGATACTGTTCTATTATGGTTCTATAGCAAATTAGGGCCATTGCTCTTTCTCAATGTCCAGTAGCAAAAAAAATTCATGTTGATATTTAGAAAGTTCCCCTAGAAGAAACTAAAAGATATAATTTTCAAAAATAAGAAAAACCTAGATATAACTTATTAGTGAAGCCACATTCTTACCCAACGACAACAAAAATGATATTCTTTGGTCTGCCTTTGTGTCATTACTAATATTTTTCAATTGTTTCTTCTTTTTCATTCTTCTAACCTCAAGTGAACATGAACCTTCTCAACGGAGGTCCTCCATGTGACTAAAGCATGTTTACATCATAGACAAATAAATATATATGGGTGTTGGAGATCCAACATATGCTGGCAGAAATCGGGAATATAATATATATGTATGTGTGTCTGTCTATATGTATGTATGTGTATATATATCATGATAAGAGATAATCCAAGTTATCTTTCAGAATTTAAAAAAAAACAGCAAAAGGATAGGAAAAGATGCACCAAAAGCATATGATGTATATGAAATGTGTTTACCTTTACAGCTCGTTTATGAATATCTTGGAGATAAATGTGCCATATGGTCAACTTTGCCACCTGAAAGAAGATGGTTGCAGCTCTGTACAGGGCCAAGAATGGGCCAAAGCGGTAGTATGCAAATAAAGTTTTTGAGCTGTAAGCTCCAAGTATGGTCCCAAATTCATTTTCTAATGATTCCTTCCTCTGTTTTGCGTACTCTGTTGATGGCCTTTCACCATGAACACTTGTAAAACCAGTAGAAAAACTGCATGAAGTGTATACATGTGAAAATGAGGGAGGTCATATGAAAGAAATAAAAAGTCCATTCAACTGAAAAGAGAATGGCACAGCAGTGCCCCTGCAGCGGCAAAACAACAAATGGCAGTTAAATTATAAGAAAGGACAAAAGGCAAAAGAAGGGAAGCATCTTCAAGAGATCATCAACATACAGTCGCTGCAAGAGTAGATTTTCTGGCAGCCAGTTGGTTCTTTTCCAACTTCTGATTTCAGTACTTGTCTGCCCTCTAATGCCAAGAGTGCCAGTATCTGGGAAAGCTGCACAAATGCATAATTAATTAATTAGATGATGTTTTAGAAGAAGTTCAGTAGCCATCCATACACATTTATCCACTTGCTTTTCCGCTTATAATCTTAAAAGTACAGAGCCATCTCACGAGCAGAAAACAGCAACTCTCTGACAAGCAATTGCAATCAAAACGGAAACAACCATGCCAAAGGCGCATCAAAACCTTGGGGGAAAAAAAAGGTTTTTGCCCTAGTCATAGCCGGACAACTAAATTGAAGTCCTGACAGTACACTTTAGCATTAAATTATTTGACATGAACATGACACAACCAAGAAGGCAGGAGAGCAGCACCGGAGAACAATCAGCACATGTCTGCGAATCCTGCAATACAACTCAGAAATAACTACATTTCCAAATATCACGTCCACAACGCCAATTCACAAACGCAGATCAAGTAAAACAATCTACCGTGCGAAAAACTTAACAAAGAACGGAGCAGAAAACACGAAATCCCAATGGAACGCAAGCTATTTGTGATTATGCCCACGGCAGCACGACGGCATTAATTTGCAAAACCCTCACCTCCATAGGAGCAGGAGAGGGGCCGCAAGGGAGACGAGGCGCGCCGCGGCACATCGAGGAGGACCCTCGACAGCGCATTCCTCATGGGCTAAGCCTCCTTCCCGGAGGTCCCAGCCAGTTTCCCTTAGGTCACGTCCGCCAAGGACCAGATTCTGCTTCTTCCCATCTATCGCACCGTATCCAACACGGCGGAACCGGCTTCACCGCGGCTAACCTGCACAGGCGGTCTATACAAACGGGCGTGGCAACTCACCAACGGCGGCGCGGGAGAGGAAGGAAGAGGAGAGAAATCCACAGAACTTCTTCGCTTGCAGACGAAGAGAAGATGTGGAGAATAGCACGAGGTGGAGAGAGAGAGGTGCCTTCTTCTGGGTGGACAGAAGGAGGCGGTACCGCGGGGGGAGAAGGCCACGTCGCCACCGTTTTCGCTCCGAGATGACACCTTCCTGCCGCGGCCGCCGCGCTGCTGCCGAAGACGGAGACGAGTTTAGTTGGAGGGGCGTTTAAGTTATTGTAAGGAAGTTCGAGGGGTAAAACGTCATTCGACATTTCAGGCTTTTCAGCAGCGTTACTAGTCCTTACTCTTTAGTCATGACAAATGAGAGATGTATGCACAAAGCTGCCTATTTTCGGGTTAAATGGAGAAAATTGAGGTGTGAAATGGGAACATCATCGTTCAAGGGTGCCATGCCACGTCGGCAAATCCGCGCTATTTTATGCGTGATTTCGGGTCTCACATGTCGCGTGAGTGCATCCGAAAGGAGACCGACGTAATTATTTCAAAGTATGTGTTAAAGTGGCAAATGGAGGTTTCTGTGAGGGTATAAGCCTACAAAAGAGATGAAGAGTGAAGACACCGATAGGCGATAAAGCATAAACACACGTTTCCTTCACGAAAGCGTTGGGGCGGGCTGCTCTCTTCGGTGTTCGTGTGTGTCCGTGTTGCGGCAGAGTAGATCGCACTGGGATGGTGAGCGAGCAGCAACAACAGCCGGCGATGGCGAGGCTGTGGCCTCTGGAAGCTGTTCCCCTTCTGGCCGTCGTCCTCATCGCCGCCCACGTCTTTGCCCTGGTGTGTCCATCCCTTTCAGAAACCAAAACCCCTCTCACACCCCCGCCCCACCTTCTATATGAGAAGTCTTCGCGTTGTGATTTTGATTGGATGATATCGTCTGATGTCTCTGTACCCTTCCTGTTGCTTGTGAGTCTTTGTATGTAGGTTTACTGGATGTACAGGCTGGCCACCGAGAAGCAACCCCCGCGCAGGAAGACTCATTAGCTGCTTGTCCGGCTATGTGAGTGCCTGCTCCCTCCCTTCAAAATACTTTATTTCTCTCTCGGCAATGGGTTTTAATTTTTGTTGAATTCGTATTTCCTCTATGTTCATCTATATTAATGCATCGATAATCAGAACTGGCGACTTTATGGGCGATTATAAGGTTTGGCCGCTCTACTTTGTTGTTGGGGCGGGGGGTGAAAAGGGGGCAACAATGATCCCAAAGTAGCGTAAAGCAGATGCATCCAACTAGGTGCATAGATGATGTCGAAATTGATGTACATGCGTTGGGGTAGGTGGGGGTGGCATATTGTGACAAGATCCATCAAAGGTTCTTGTTGATGGGTGATGGTCTTGTTTATATGTGTTGGATTTGGTGCACATGAGAGGTCGGAAGTAATTGTGATAGATTTTTTATTTTTTTGCGCTAGCTGTGAGTGAAGATCTCTGTGGACATCTGATGTTAGGTAACAGGAGTTTCTGATGGATAAGTTGTTGCAACATGTTTATGGGATGTTTGGGAGCACTTTTTTTGCTCTTTTTATCATAAATAAAAATTTGGGAAAGGAAACCAATTTAAACATGTTTGGTGAGGCCTTTCTTATTTTTTAGGGTGGAGTTGCATCTTTTGTAAACCTCTCCTAAATTAAAAACAACCCAAAACCATTTTTTTAAGAACAGCTCACGCGTCATCCGCCTTCTTCTCGTCCTTGCGAACGGAACCCCTCCCCTCTCCCTCCTCCTCTTGTGAAGCCCGCACGCCATGTCCGGCCCTCCCTTCTCCCTCCTCCTCCTGCAAAGCCAGCACGCCGCGTCCACCCCTCCCCTCTCCCTCCTTCCCAGAGCCTGCAAAGTCTGGCGATGGCTGCTCAGCTGTGGCAACTACGGTGATGAGGCAGAAGAGGATGACAGTAAGGGCGATGGCGATGTGTGTGTGTGTGTGAGAGAGAGTACATAGTTCTCCTTCTCCGGCGGCGCTGCTTAGCATAGTGGATTTGGGGGCCGCAGGAGCCGGCCAATGTTGGTGGAATCGAGGTTTGATAGGGGATGGCCGCATCAAATCGGGATTCAAGAAGGTGGCGTTGGTTTGATTGCTGCCATTGGAGGGGGCAACAGCGCTGGTGGGAAGACGGCCTTAATGCGGCATCACCCCCCTCCACCAGCGACCAGCTTCCTCCCTCTATGCTGCCTCCGTCGTAGCATCCCCCTCTTCCCTCCACCGCCGCCCAGCCTTCCCCTCATTGTTGGCAGTTTCGGCCGAAACCGATACGTTTCGGCCGAAACGTATCGGTTTCGGCCATAACCGATCCGATTTTGGACCTGTTCACTGTAGCAGGTCCGAAACTTAAAAAACAAATGGTTTCGGGCGAAACCGATATGTGTATCGGGCGAAAGTCACATGTTTCGGTCCGAAATCGGACGGTTTCGGCCGAAACCCATGTGAACTCCCCTTCACTTCACTTGTTGTTCTCCCCCCCAAAACCCCAACCCACAGCCGAAACCCCCTGCTGATGCGACCTGCTGCTACTGCTGCTGTTGCGAGCCTGCGACCTGCTGCTGCGAGCTGCCGCTGCTGCAGTGTTGCTGCTGCTGCACCTGCAAGTGTTGTTGCTGTTGTTGCTGCTGTTGTTGCTGGAGGTGGACAGGAGGGAGAGGGAGCTGCTGTTGTTGGCTTGAAGGATCATTCATCAACCGGCGGTTGGTGCGGGCTGTGTTGGGTGAGCATTGCAGGTTTGATTGTTTTGTTTGAGGTTATTTTGATTGGGTTAATTTAGGGTTTGATTGTTTTGTTGTGTTATTTTGTTTGAGTTAAAAATTTGGGGTGAGCAAGGAGGGTAATAGTTAATGAAGTCCTAATTACATCATAAAAATTGGGGCTTTCGTCTAATTCGGCTTTCTTAGCCACAATTGAAGATTTATTAAGTTTCATTGATGAAATTGGGGTGGGATCATGCTGGGATTTTATTTTTATGAAGGGTGATTAAGGGTTAATTGGTAATTAAGTCCTAATTAGTTAATCACAATTGGGGCTTTCGTCTAATTCGGCTTTCTTAGCCACAATTGAAGACTAATTAAGTTTCATTGGCGAAATTGGGGTGGGATCATCCTGGGATTTTATTTTTATGAAGGGTGATTAAGGGTTAATTGGTAATTAAGCCCTAATTAGTTAATCAAAATTGGACTTTCGTCTAATTCGACTTTCTTAGCCACAATTGAAGATTAATTAAGTTTTATTGACGAAATTGGGGTGGGATCATACTGGGATTTTATTTTTATGAAGGGTGATTAAGGGTTAGTTGGTAATTAAGCCCTAATTAGTCCATCAAAATTGGGGCTTTCGTCTAATTCGGCTTTCTTAGTCACAATTGAAGATTAAGTAGGTTTCATTGACGAAATTAAGTTTCTTAGCCCATTTTTTCATCGTACTTACAAGAGATTGTCTTTGACTGTCATAACGCAGCATCATGTCTAGACGTCAGCAAACACAAGAGCAGCAAGGGCAGGAGGATCGGAGGTGGGCCCACATGTCCTTAGTTGATGCTAAGAGAAGAAAGGTGAAATGCAATTACTGTGGTAGGGAGATATATGACGGAATTACCAGAGAAAAGCAACATTTGGCAGGGGTAAGAGGAGAGGTGAAACAATGTGACCACTGTCCCCGAGAGGTGCGAGAAGAGATGCGCCAGTGCCTTCTGGGGAAAAAGGAGAGGATGCAACAAAGGACTGCGGATGAGGCTGAAATTGCTGAGGAGATTTCTGGCAGAAGGGTTAGGAGGGATGATGATGAGGAAGGAACTGAGGATTCTGATCCAGAGCTGACTGAAGCAAGGGAGCGTGAACAAGCTGCTCGAAGGAAAGGGAAGGGACCCATGGGTTCAGGGACCTACGAGAGTACAGCTGCACGACGTCCTGACATTGGTGCTGCCTCATATACGCAGAGACCAGGGCCCATGGACAACTATCTGCACAGAAAGTCCCAGGTTACACAACCTAAAATCAAGCAAGTATTGAGAGGGGTCAAAAAATCAGCAGAAGTTGCAGGGCATGCATTTAAAAGTATCTGCAAATGATTTTTTCATGCAGGTGTCCATGCACATGCAGCTTCAAGTGAATATTTCCAATCTATGATAGATGCCATAGCAGATGCTGGCCCTGGCTTGAAGGCCCTCTCACGTCGAGACATATATGGGCGTGGCCTTGAGGGAGAGGTTGAGGAGCTCCATGATTGGGTTGAAAGCTTCGAGCATATATGGGTGGAGAGAGGATGCACCATCATGTGTGATGGTTGGACTGGTACCACGACGAAGTCCATGATAAACTTTTTGGTTTATTGCATCGAAGGTACAGTATTTGTGAAATCAGTTGATGCATCAAATTATGAAAAGAATGTAAATTTTTTGTTTCATTTGATGGATGACATGGTAGAACAAATTGGAGAGGAGAATGTTGTGCAAGTGGTGACTGATAATGAAGCCAGTTACAAGGCTGCAGGGAAGAAATTGATGCAGAAGCGCCAGCATTTATATTGGCTCCCATGTGCAGCACATTGTCTGGATCTGATGCTTGAAGACATAGGGAAGGAAAAGCATGTGAAGAAGACAATTGACAAGGCACAAAAAGTCACACAGTATATCTATGGCCATCCTAGGATATTGAATATGTTCAGGGCACATGTCAGTGGAGGGCGAGATATCATCCGTGCAGGCCCAACCAGATTTGCTTCCAATTTTATTTCTTTGGAGTCTTTGCACAGGTATAAGATTGATCTCAATTCTTGATACTTTATCCTTACTGATATGTAACAGTATTTGATTCAAATTTCATTTATTTGCAAAGGTATAAGAATGAGCTGAAAGCTTTCATGTACCACAATTCCCTGCGGGAATACATCGACAAAGGCAATGTTGATGCTCAGATGGATTATTTGGATGTCTGCCACATCGTGGACGACAATAAATTCTGGGACAGGGTGTCACGGTACTTGAAAGTAGTCACATCCCTCGTGAAGGTCCTAAGAATGGTGGATGGCGATGAGAAGAATGATATGGGCTATCTATACGAGGCCATGGACCGTGCCAAATTGGAGTTGCAGGATTCCCTTCTCAGACATTATGCAAAATGGTGGAAATTTATTGACCAGAGATGGGACAACACATTACACCACGACTTGTATGCAGTTGGTGAGTGATTAATTGTACTGAAATTGGGATAATGCCTATATGTTATTTTATATATAACATTTAGTTAATTATACACAAATGCAGGTTATTTCCTCGACCCTCGATTTATGTACGATGCTGATGCACATGTTGATGGCGAAGTGCTCCAAGGGACTTTAAAAGTCATTGGTCGTTTATCGAGGACACTAGAAAAGAGACTTCAGGCCGAAGTAGAGGTTGGCCTTTATTTGATTTTATCAATAACAGGTATAGAATTTATTTAAGTAGTTATGTTAATGTATTACTTTATGTTTGTAGATGAACAATTATAGAATGAGGACTGGGACATATTCTGACTCCCAATTGCAATACGCTGTTGGAAGAGTGAGCCCAGGTATATTTTATTTTTTTGATTTCTTAACCTGAATATGTATTTCTACAACTTATATGCATTTGTTTATGGTTGGTGGAACAGCTGACTGGTGGATAATGGTGAATAATAGAGATTTGGCCAGTTCTGCATTGACTTTCATTGCAATTAGGGTGCTCAGTCAAACAACATCGGCAAGTCAATATGAAAGAAATTGGAGCACGTTCAGCCTTATACACTCAAAGGTTCGCAATCGGCTAAAGGCTGAACGGTTAGAAAAATTAGTTTACTGTCATTACAATATGAGACTGAGAATAAAGAACATGAAGATAAGACATATGCTGAGGGACCAACGCGTCGCAGAGGATGCAATGCCAGAAATTGATGTGGGCGCTTTATTTGATGATGAGAATTCCTTGCAGTCTTGGGTGGAGACACGAGAGTAGATTGATGAGCCCGTTTTTGATGATGATGATAGAAGATGGGCAGAGGGCATACTAGATGAAGATGAGTCAAGAGATCCCGAATTCAGAAGAAAATCAAAGAGGGCCAGAGATACTCATGCGCACCAGAGAAGGGACCCACCTGGGGTTGTTGATGACACTGAGGAGCAGCATGATTTTCAGCCAGCTAGACACTCAGACTCAGATAGCAGGCCAGTCACTCTTAGAATGGGCAAGCCACCTGCATCCTTAAGAAGAAGTACATCAGTGCATGGGCAAACTGAGAGAACAAAGGCTGCTGCTCTAGAGGACCCGGCAATTGAGCAGTTGAAGCAGATTTATTTGAGGCACACGCCAAGGGGAACAGGATCCATGTCAAGGGTGATTGAAGAAAGCACACCGAAACAGAAAAAAGCACCCCCAAAGGCCAAAAGGCGACTGGCCAGTGATGGTGGTGATGATGATGATGATGATGATCCTAGTGCAGCTACAGGTGCTACTACTGGCGGTGGGGATGCTGGTGGTCCTTCCTCCTTCCACGCAGACACAGGCAGAGGATACAGTCAGGGTGAGCGAGGATATGATTCACAGAGTCAATATGGGCATCCATCAGGTTATGGAGGTGGCCAACAGGAGGCAGCGATTTATGGGTGGGGTCATGAACCATCCTTCCAGTTCCATCCACATCCGTCCAGTTCCTCTTCTCTTCTTATAGATTCTTACGTTGATTCTGGATTCGAATCAAGCCGAGAACCTCACACTCCAAGAGGGATCCAAAGAGGGATGCAAGACTTGGCTACTTCATTGTTTGGTTATAGTGAATATACACAATACATGCAACCTTCTTATGGGTATCAAGATCAAAAGCCAGACGATGAGGGAGAAGATTCTAGTTATTACCCATATTACTGTCTCTTCATTTAGGTAAAGATCATTTAATTTCTGTAACATTTACTGTGTCTAATTAGGTTTGTTGTAATGTTTGAACCTACTTTATGCTTAGTATGTACTCAAGAATATTAGTTTAACATGTTGAATGTTTGAATTTCAATGTCTACTTCATATTTATTGCACTTAATCTAATTTCTTTACAATCAAATGCATGTCTAATGAATTTTCTGATTTTTATGTGATTATTAACTTTATATCTATTTGTTTATGAATTTTTAGGTCCATTTTCAATTTTTTTTAAGCTTTTGACTGGGTTTCGGCCGATTTCGGCCGAAACTGAAACCGAGTCGAAACCGAGTCCGAAACCGACACTGCCATCCCTGCTTCCCCTCCTCTCCTCACCATCACCTCTACCGTGGCATCGTCCTCACCCGCGTCTTCCACTGCCACCTCGCCAACCACCCTTCCTCCCTGGCAGCGACCTCCATGCGCTCCTCCACCGCCAGCCCGGCAGGTGGCTCCCACTCGAGGCGGCGCGATTCGTTGCGGCAGAGGTGCTGCTCGCCCTTGAGTACCTCCATGACGTCCGGTTCATCTACGACGACCTCAAGCCCGAGAACGTTCTCCGACGCACGGACGGCCACGTTGTGCTCTTCGACTTCGATCTCTGCCTCCCCTCGGATGTCGTCCCCTCCATGTCACGCGGACGGCCACTTCGTCTCCGGGTAGCCGTGGGCCTCCGCCTCCCCCTCCCCCTCGCTGATCTTCGCCATGGCCAGGGTGTTTCGGGCTTCCAGGGCCATCAGCTTCTAGGGTGTTCAGGGCTTCCAGATTGTTCTACCAAATAGGTCCACACAAAATTTAAAAATTATGACATTTTACCAAATAGATAGTTATCTATTTCCATCAATTTCGAAAATTAAGTTGAAAATCGACATAACATATTTTTTAGGTAGAAATAACTTTTTTTTAAAAGTGCTCTCAAACACCCTATTAATTTTGTGACAAAGATCTTGAACAGTGTTATATGGTGAAAAGGTGCTCCTATGTAGGAGAAAGTAATGCAGGTTAATGTCATTAGATGAAAAGAGTCGAGGGAAAGGCTTCAACCGATAGCCAACAACACCACTAGCTACAACAAAGGACAGCCAAAAGCCTCAGATCATAGGGACTGGAACCATGAATACTCTAAATCACAAGTCAAAAGAAGTCTGGATTTATATTCTCTGCCCCTCTTCCTTCTCCCCTTCTGCTTTCTGTACATATGCACTTATATGATCAGGATTTGTGGAACATTAATGAACTTAAAAGGTGTCTTAAACAAAAAGAGACTAGAGACTACAACTTGTACACTAAACGTTATTGAGATCGTTGTCCCCTGCTTTTCCTTGCAGTTTCTCTGATTCTCGACTTGTTTTTGACTGATTTTAAGTTCCAACAAGCCCTTGCAAATGTCACCATGTCAACTGCATTTTTTCTCGTCTTTTTACTGCACATTAAATATATAGATCTCTAAACAGCTACATAAACATGTCTGGTGGATACACACATAACTACAATTTTTACAGATATGAAGCATAGTAGAAAGGAAGAAACGTGGGTATATCCTTTTTGATTTCTGGGTCTGTTGAATGAAGGGGAAGATGATGTTTATAGATGTGGATATGCAGGTTTTAGCGTCTAAAGTTTGGACTTTTGAAAAACAAGGCAAATGCATTTAACCAAGAGGAAGAGGGATCCCTCCCCCAGGAAAAAAAAGGATGCTACTGCATGGAAGATGAGGAGAAGATACGTGTTGTTGAGAACTAAATTGGCTGATCTAATATCAATAATGCGGTTGCTTTAAAATGGAATTTGTAGAACCAAGTAGAACATTGATGCTTTAAGCTAAGGCAAAGTTAGTTTCAAGAATTCTTGTAGCAGCCAGCTATTGACAAAAATGAAAATATTTGGCTTGGTCTTTGCTTCAGCTCTGAGAAGAGATCTGTCGGTACATCAACTTGATCCAAGCTGTGCATTATTTGTTGGTGTATTAAATGTTAAAAGGATAGGCCATGGATATATGATGGCCCAATCTTGAGGTTTGCAATCAAGGTTCAAGGGAAGCTTACAAGCTGAGGAAGCCACTGTGCGGACTGGGACAAATGTCCATACTCTGTTATAACCAATAAGCTATAGCTATTTTAAATTAAGAAGTTAAAGAGCTAAAATGGGACAAGTATAGGAAAACTCAGTGTACATCCAACATTTCCCTTTTTTTTGTCTTGCTTTTTTTTAATAATTTGACTTACACCAAGAACAAGGATGGCGCATATCCAGCAATGCAGAAACTCAATTCATTTTGTGTCTATAATTGATGTTTTTTTTTCTACGAGAGTAATATTCATCACTGGTCATTGACAAGTTCTTGTTAAGTTTTGGATAATGCACCTTGTAAGATAAGCTCTGCTTGATTTTCTTTTCATTTGTTTGGTTAGCAGTGAGGACAAGCCATATGGCTGCAGGCCTACATGGTTATTTTCGTCGCTGAGGCAAGCTCCTTGGACATGTTTGTGAACAGGGACCCTTCGAATGATAAATAGATTTCGGTGTAAGGGCTGAATCACCATAATCAGACTAATTATCATCACTTGATCGGCATTCTTTCGTATTTTCTTCTGATTTATAATGTTAGAAGGTACTTGCTACTATTATTCAGGGGATTAGAGCTTAGGCATTTTTGCAGGGGACAAAATTATCAATTGATCTATCCACTTCGGTCGTACAGGGCACCAGCCACTAGGCATTGGCCTTGCAACAAATCCTGATTCATGTTCTTGTGACATCTGGATTTCATCACACAGTCAGACGTGTTATCTTAATATGTTAAGCTATTCAGTGATCTTACCCAGTTGTGGTTATTGGTTAGAGCAATGGAATGTGATGGAGATTAACTTGAACAATGGCGATGTGATTCCCACAAATCCACACTAGGGCACAACGCTAGCATGTTACATTAGGATCGTCGCACTCTCTCCAACATTCGGTATTCGATTATTCTTAGGGGTTCATTTTGTTTGCCGTGGAACAAAAAATACTATAAAATGTTATATTTTGTGTCATATAGCTACGGTATTTTGCATTATTCCTCGCTAAGGAATCGTTTGTGGTACAACAAAACATTGTAAAAACAAAAATTGTGATGTTTATCTGTCAATAAATAGTATTTTACAGCGTATGATATTTTGCTTCAAGCATGCTAAACATGTCCGAGTCTTCCCAACACAGACGAAAGAAGCGCCCAATTCTAACTTCTTACAGGAACTGTTTCCTTAAACAAGCCATGCCAAAAGGAGAGAACCAGGTAGGTATAACTTCCATCCACTTTTTGATGCCTATTAAACCAGTTAAACTAATGGTTGCATTCTGAGTACCTTACCGCTGACTTGCCTGCGAGTTCATAAGAACCCCCCCCCCCCCCCCAATAAGGTAGTGTTTGGTTTGGATATTTACGGTGAATTTTTTGTGAAATGAGTTGTCATATATTTTTGAGAGGAAAAATCTCTCTCCTCTCGAACTCTTCTATCGGCGTATTAGGAATGATAAATTGTAATAAATGTTAAGATGATTAAAAGTGTCAGTGAGATTTAAATGAGTTAAACTAGTGGACGAGGGTTTAAATGGTTGGTGGATATTTAATCACTAAATATCATCAAAATTTACCCGTAAATTTCTCTCCACGAGATTATTAAGATTTTGAGATGTTACGGTAGATGTGTTTATCTCTCTCTAATTTTGAAATCTGTGGAGCACGAAAGTCGGGGTATCAGTTTTGCATTTAGTTAGAATGACAGGGATGTTAAAATTTTTAATAATTAGAATCTCAAATTTTCTCTCCAACATTCCAATCAAATGCGTGCTAAGTCGAAGTTGTGGTCTTATTGTATCAGGGATTTTGCTATTTCGGAAGGGGAGAGATTAGATCAAGCCGTAGGGCAAGTAGCAAAGGATGGGAAAGAAAGGTTCGTAAATGGGTAGATCCGTTTTCTCCTGTAGTTGGATTCTCTGGAATGTTTTTTGTCAGATTTCGATATGCGGAGGACTTCATCAGGGTCTGGACGAGAGAGTGAGAGAGAGAGAGAGATGGGTCATTCTACGGCGAAGTGTGAAGATTTTTAGATAGTTGCTTTGGTTTCATCTTGGTCGTGAATCTCTGGTGATGCTCGTATGGTTCCATCTTCCCATGTTATGCGTGCTTCACACACGCGCACTAATAATTTAGTATAAAAAGAACTGACAGACAGTCACCAACTTAAGTAGTCAGCCAGCACTGATGAAATAACGAACAACCAAGCAAACAGAGGCTTGTTTAAATGGCAATATAGTGAGTTCGGAAAGGTTGGGTTGGTTCTGGGAGCTCTTCTATATCAATAGATGGATAAGACTTACTCGGTAAGCACTTCGATGTAGCCAAGTTATTTTGGTACTGATTCCCCGGACATGGAAATAGGTGATGCTGTGTTCTCAGGGCATTTACGACTTGCGGAGACCGGATCGCCCTTCTTTCTAGTCTAGAGGGCTGGCGAGGCTAAAGATGAAGGCGAAGTTCTTCCACGAAATAAGTTCGGCCTGAGACGAAGTCCTTTCAATCTATGTTGCTTGACAGTTTTATCTCTAAAGTAGGTACTCAGTAGCGAGATCAGAAGATCAATTGATGATTCTGATGGACGAAAGACTTGTTTAGCGGCTCTAATTAGTTAGTGGGAAAAAATGGTCTGGAGAGAGACGTGACCGGCTATGGTTTAGGGGGAGTAGATGTAAACTTTTCTTTCAATTGCCGTCTAAATGACTACACGTCATGATCATCGATCTATTCTACCTCAATTCACCATTTATATTCTGAAATAGGAGATTTACCAAATTGTCCAGCTGGAAATGTGATTGACCATCCAATAGCAGTGAAAGAAAGGGTTTTACCATTTTACTGATTTTCCCCTCATCTTTTTGCAAAAAAGTCGTTCTACGGTCGGGAATCCACGTTGAGAGTTGAATATTGATTTACTTTGTCTATCGTTGACCATCTATTCATTGATCTATTGACTCGCTCTCTTTGCCGGGCAAGGTTCCTGTCAAGCGCTCGATGGTGAGTGTAAAAAGGAATCTAGTACATCAACAAATATCATTGAGACACCAAAGAGCTTCTCTACCATGTTAATCGACTTATCACTAGGATGAAATCCGTAAAATAGTTTGTGCGTTGAAATTGCCCTGTATTCAAAATAGTCTTAGCGAAGGATTCGATGTGGTCAGAAGCTCCGGCCCGTCTTGGCATAAGCATTTCCCACACTCTTGGGCGTTATTCGTGATCTCTCCATGTCTCGTTTTGATTGTAGGCATTTTCTTATGCCCGAACTCTTGGTAAGTTGCCCTCCTAACAAATAGGGAAAATCAAGTAAAAAAGAAATATTAATAATAGTCTTGAAGCGAAGGACTAGAACGAACGAATCAATGTGTTCCAATTTCTGGCCTGCACCCACCATCTAATGGACAATCCCCTTCTTTTCAGTTTTCTCTAATATTGAAATACTCAACTTAGATCTCCTTATTGGGACTCAAATGACTGTACAAATAAGTTTTGAAGTCTAACATCCTTCTTCAAAGGAAATAGGTTAAGTTGAAAATTTGAAAAAATTCTTAGCACTTCAAACCGAGAAGGACTGAGATCAAACATAGGTCATACGTGATCTCGTCAAATATGCGTTCTCTTTTATGGATGACACAGTAATACATCAACTACATATACAATTGGAGAGGCAGGGAGTTTGAAACCCACAAAAAATCCAAGAGGCAATTTCATGCTATCAGCTAAGAAGGGTCTTGCAGCGCCGATCGGAAGCAGTTTCACTGAAAATTTAAAACCAAACACACCGTGTAAAAAGAACAGGAAAGCAACTTTTCGACCGCAAGTTTGCATCAGCACTTACCAGTTTGAGAAGCTTCTTTCGACTTCCTATACCGTCCGAAGCACTTCCCGCTGAACTCGCAGGGCCACAATCCCTCTCGTATAGCACTTTTTTATAGGCGGGACCACCCCACGATCGGCTACCGCGTCTCCTCCCTCGCCATCGAAACCTGGCAACATCTGGGCAGCGCCTTGTGAAGCTCTCCAGCATCAGGCCGCGGGTTCCGGTCTCAATCTCACAAGCAGTCACTTCCTCCACAACTTCGCGTGTTAATGGCCCCCAGCGCTCCACCCCCGTCTCTCCAATCCATCGCATCCTTCGCCCCCTTCCTACGGGAAGCACATTTCCCCCTCCACCTCCCAGGGATCACTTGAAGCACCAGCTGCACCACTCCACCTCTGCTACGGAACACCGGAAAGAACCCGACTTTGTGTCCCTGCGGATGCTGCGCGGGTGCAAAGGCCTTCCCAGCCTTCGGATGGTCCACGCCAGCATCCTTTGCCGTGGGCTTGAGTCAGCACCCCATGCCCACAGGCTGCTCGTCTCCAGGTACGTGGGGTTCGGGGACCTCGAGAGCGCAGTTGCTGTGCTGAAGAACTTACCTGAGGCTGATGCGCCTCTCTGGAATCTGACGCTGAAAGCCCACGTCGATCTTGGCATGTCTGAGAGAGTTTTCTTCGTTTTCTGCTGGCTGAGGCGATCTGGCGTTCAGCCCGACCATTACACGTTCCCCCTTATGAACAGAGCCGTTATGGCCCTCCATGGCTGTCTGGAACTTGGGGAAGCCGTCCACTGTCTTTGTGTGAAGATGGGTCTGGGCGTGGACGTCTACTTCTGTAATACCATGATTGAGGTTTACATCAGACATGATCATGCAAGTTCTGCTCGCCTTCTGTTTGATGAAATGCCTATGAGGGATATTGTCTCTTGGACTTCGATGATCTCTGGGTATGTTCGGTCTGGCAACATTTGTGATTCTTTTGGGTTGTTTCGAGAGATGCAAATGGTGGGATTTCAGCCCAACACAGTGACACTACTGGTTATTCTACAAGTATGTTCCAGCGAAGAACATGTGACTCTGGTGAAGCAGATTCATGGTTTCGTCATGAAGGGGGGGCTCGATAACTCAGAAACAGTACGGAACTCGATATTGACAGCATTCAGCAGGACTGGTTTTCTTGAAGAGGCAGAGAAAATATTCATTAACATCAACGAAAGGGATGTTGTTTCATGGAACATCATAATTTCCGGTTATTCCTCTGAGGACCTATGTTCAAAGTTATAGAATGTTTCAACGAAATGAGGGTTGAGTTGATTCCTAGCCATGAAACTTTAACTTTGGTTATGTCTGCCTGCACCAAGACCAGGGAAATGCTCCTAGGGCAATTGATTCATAGCCTTGCTGTGAAAAGTGGACAAATTGATGATGTTTTGCAGGCTTGCCTTATTGATTTTTATGCCAAGTGTGGAGAACTAGAACTTCTGTTTGCATGTTTGAAGAAGTTAGAGAAAAAGATGTCACTCTTTGGAGCACCATGATAACTGGGCTTGTACAGACGGGGCTTTTTGGGGAGTCAATCAACTTGTTTCGGCAAATGCAAATTGCGGGTTTTGAGGTAGGACCGAATATTCTTAGAGGAATCCTTCTTGCGTGTGCTAATTTGGGATCCCTGCGATTGGGTAAAGGAGTCCACAGGAACTTGTTGAGGAACCGGTGGATTGATGCTGGAGACCAAACAAGCTTGGGAACTTCCCTTCTGAACATGTATGCAAGATGTGGCAGTCTCCTCCTTGCAAAAAGATGTTTCAACCAAATCATTGTCAAGGATGTTGTCGCATGGAGTTCTATGATTGAGTGCTATGCGATCCATGGAATCGGTTTAGAAGCTTTAAATCTCTTCTACCAGATGCAAGAAGAAGGAATCAGGCCAAACAGTGTTACTTTCTTGAGCGTCTTATCTGCTTGCAGCCACTCAGGGTTGGTTGTTGAAGGATGTGAGGTTTTTGATGCCATGACCAAAAAATTTGGGATTAAGCCTGAGTTGAATCACTATACCTGCACAGTGGATCTTCTTGGTCGAGCTGGGAAGCTCGAAGAAGCGCATGTGATAATTAACAACATGGAAGTGGAGCCTGATAGTAGGATTTGGGGTGCTCTTCTTTCATCTTGCAGAACATACAATCATACTGTTCTTGGCTCGTATGCCGCCCAGAGACTTTTTAATTTGGAGCCTGAGAACGTGGGCTATCATGTAGTTTTGTGCAACATCCATGCTTGTGTAGACAGATGGGGTGATGCAGAAAACATGAGGAAGTTTATGTGCGGAAATGAGTTAAAAAAGGGACCAGGTTGGAGTTCCATTGAGATGAGAGGCATGTGCCATAAATTTATAGCAGGGCAGAGATCACATCCCAAAGAAGGAGAGATCCAAGAGGCATTGGTATGCTTGACCAGGCAGATTGAAGGAATGGAAGCCTGTCACAGTGACTACCGAGCCTGTTATACTTAAAATCCCTGGTACCTCGATGTTATACTTTTGTTTTCTAATGTATTATTGTACATGAATTCAGATGTCTCGATTATGTTTGTCATAGAAACTTGTATGTGATTTGAGGGGAAGTGTCTGGTCAGAGATTCAGAATAACTGTACTTTAATTTAAAAGCCATGACATGATGCCCCCCCAAGTCCATGGATTGTTTTTGCTAAACTAGAAACAGGCCACAGACCATGCTCTGTACATGTAGAAACTAGGTGAAGTGGAAATTGTACATGGTGACATAGGTGCACTTATGTTCACATAGTTACTAGACCATAATGAGCATTTTGTTGAATTGATGATACTAGCTTTGCATTTTGTTGAATCCCTAATCGTAAAAACATACACAATCCTTTGGATCCAAGCAAGTGCTGCATAAAACAAAGCCCTCTATGTCGAGTGCCGACACACCTGTAGACACTAGATGCATTCGACAGTGCAGAAACCAGAAAACCCGGACGCCATCGTAGAAAAGGCTCTGGCCAGGCAGCACCGCATGCTCGAGTCCATGGTGAGCATGATGCCTATGGTGGAAAGCCAAAACATTCCTTCTTTGTTTGATGGCACAGCTCACAGCTTCGGCCTATAAATGTACCCCCAAATGTAAGGGGTTTCTCCTTCCAAAACTGTTGGAATTGGAAGAGAGATTGTAGAGAGAATTTAATGACTTCGTTGGAAAAGGAACTCTTTTTTTGGTGGGTACATGGAATATTTGTCTCACATTGGAAATTAAGAAAAAATGCTTGTGTTTATAATCCCAATATTCTTTGGTAACTTGTTCCAAGGAGTAAGGAGAAGTTATGGTATACCACACACATGCATGCCATGCCAAGCCGGGCCAGACCGGGCCGCCGTCTGGCCAAGGTGGCCGACCGCCTGATCAGGTGGCGGTCGACCTCTTTTTCTAGAAATTTCAGGCCTATTTCGCCTATTGTGGGCAGTTGACTGCGTCCATCAGGGTGGCCGATCGCTTCCGATCAAAAAATGTCCGTTTTGAGCGGATTTTCCACAAACGGACTTGACTCTTGGGTGGATCCACTTTTTCTCGTGATATAAACCTTAGAAACTAGGGTTTCTGGTGGAGGAGGATTGGTTTGTGGCCACCATTGACTTTTGTAGAGGGTCTTGGCTCTCTTGTGCTCTTTCTCTCTCACTTTCATTCTCTCTTGCTTGTGAGAAGAGGAAAGCGATCTACGATGTCGTTTTCGAGATGCAATCTCTTGGGAGTGCGTCCAAGAAATTATTGTAGCCGTCATATCCTGACGGAAGATCGCGACAACTACGACGCACCGGTATTATGGGGGCGATTTCTTCTTTAAAGCGATTTCTTCTCTAAAGACAATCTAGAGATGAGTGTTTAGACTAAGCTTTCTGATCTCATCTTTCTCCTTTGTTACGTTATTTCTATGCATATGTTTGATTCTTGGTCTCTCTTTAGATCGGCTCTTGTGTTTGATGTCGACACGTTCATGTTATATTTGATCCATTCCTTATAGAATATCATTGTTACGATGCCCTATATACCTTATTTCCAACAAAAGCAACGAGAGCCTCGAAGGTTAGATGGCACATGATGATTACAGATAGATTTGGGGAGTTGCTAAGCTTTGTCCAGCAGCAGGGGCTCCCTGCCTGAGCTTTCAACTGGAGTATCCGATCCCCCTGTCTTTACCCCTGTCTTGTAGTCCTCAGCCTTAGCCCAGAGAAGAAGATAGAGACCACCCACCACAAGCACGGCCCCCACAATGCTGCAGGCACCCACAAATTAATGGAAAACGAAGGGAGAAAATAGCGAGGAGATGAACAGAAAGGAGGAGAAAGTTTAATGTTGGATTCTGAGAGTAGGGCAAACCTCCAGAAATGGGCAGTGGCACCAAGGAAGAGCATGTCCAACAATAAGGTGAAGACGATGAGGAGGGGGGAGAACGCTGCGGCGAAGACGGGCCCCTTTGTGTGTATGCACCAATTGACTGCATAATTCAAGATCCCGGACACCACGATCCCCTGCACCGCCAATTTAGCACTTCTGTCATCTATTTTGTGACCTGTGACAGCTTGCAGGGATGAATAGAAAGTATTTCTATTAAAGGGGTATTAAAGAGCAGGGTTTTTCGATCCGGTGCGTCTCGCACCGACTCGCACGACCCGACTCGATCCAGGCCGGGACCGGGTCGACCTGGCCGTGGGTCGTCACCGGGTCGGTTCATTATTTTAATATTATATTATATTATATTTTATATATAATATGTCCTTTTCTATTTTATTATATTATTTTATATATATTATATATATATAAAGTGATGTTTTGGAGCGGGACGGATCGAGTCGGACCGAGACGGGACCGACCCGACCCAAGCCGAGACCAGATCGGGCCGGCAAACCCTATTAAAGAGTCACATTTTTTTGCCACTCTTCGTCTCTCTTTCTGTTAGATAATTATATATATATACCCATAAAATCTTCCATATTTTTACCTTATATTGCTATATTCTTCATACTGTCATGTTTATCCCCATGATAACCGTATTTCATCGTATATATCTTTGTCATTACTTATAATTTATTTAATTTAATTTTAGATAGATTAAGATGAAAAAAAATTAATCTATCCTTATTGAATTTTCTAACATAATTAAGACAATGACATATATACCTCTGTAATATTTCATATTTTTATACTCTTTTAAAACATTCTATTTTACATGTTCAGCAGAATATTTTCATTAACTTCGATAGTGTTAGAACATCAGGGATATAATTGACCAATGTTCATTGATATAGGAGTGTACATGATAATATTAAAAATACGAGCGTATATGTAGAATATGTAAGATTCTCGGGATAATATTAAAATAGCTGCATAAAGTATGGCGCAGTGCCATCCCTATCTCCTATTTAAAAGCTTTTTGAATTCCTGTTCGATTTGAACCGAAGGTGCAATAATACACTTGTTGGAGAGTTCTCTTCACTCGTCAATGTCTAGCAGTCTTTTATTTCTTGACTAAAGCCGACGGAATTGAACTGGAAGGGGATATTCGTAAATCTATTGAAAGATCACTGTTAATTTACTTGAGAGCAAGAATAGGATTTTACCCCGTATAGGATGACTAAGAGCTGATGGCTCCCGTTAAACTGGATCCTCCACGCCGACGGGTTCCTCTCCGTCACGGCGGCCAGCGCCGCAATCTGAACTGTGCCCGAAGCCACCATCAGAGCTGATAGCGTCAAGTCCCCTGAGAACTGCACGGCCACCCTTTCCTGCAAGAGAAGCCAAAGCAATGCCCACGAGAGTGTGAGAACCGGCGGATACAGAGGGACCACCTTGGAAGGGACCACTTTGGAACAAAATTTTGAAAGAAAAAAAAAAAAAGAACTTTTATATACACACAATTTTAAATGTGTCATTGCAATTAACTTTCATCCATGGGATCTCAAATATTCTTCAATTTTTTTAATCCTTTAGTTGGAGATAAAATGACCAAAATATATCTCTCCGAGAGAGAGAGAGAGAGAGAGAGAGATGACAAGGGGGGTTGCAAACCGGTGGGGAGAGAGGGCTGCAAACTAGCAGGGGGAGGGAGGAGCGGGGGGGGGGGGTGAATGGGGATTTCTAACAACGAGAGAGGTAGTATTGTCATTTCTCACATCTCGTTAAATTTGACCATGATTAGATTGACGAGAGATTACGACGATGATATATTTAATTTTTTTAAATAGTAATAACACATATGCTAATATATTTTTAACAATGATATATCTGTAATTTAAATTCTAAACATAATATCTATAAAAAAACTCTTAAAATAAACTTAAAATCTCTCCGTCGACACATTTTTTCTATAAACCTATTCTCAGTTGGTTTATGTCAAAGAGACTCTCCCTATAAAATGAGTTTATCATAAATTTATTTATACTTACTAAGGAGGAGAAAATACGTCAAGTCTAGTACGGCCCAATAACGCCGGGTCCAACACAGCCCAATGACAATAGCCGACCGGCGGTCCAAGAATATAGCACAATCGAGGCCCACTTAAGATTGACCGGCCCACAAACATGATCTCCACACACGTGCGTCTCAAATGCCATGGGATCTGCCAACGAGTGAGCGTTGAGGCCATGATCATGGTGTTTACCCCGACGAGTGCCCTATCACGCACACGTCGCCGAGATGTCCGCCACGACGCCCTTTCTCAAAGAACGAGGGAGTGGACAACAGACGATATCCCATGATTGAGAAAATGATCACTCCACTAAGCACGCCCTCGCTAAGTCAGGAAAGGGACAACAACGACACAACTAGTATAAATAGGTCTCAGACGGACCTTGTAATGCCCCAGATTTTTCGGATCCTTGTTCGTGGGTCCCGGATCTGGTTTCTCGGAGTGTCCGACTCCATTGTGTCCGAAATTTCGTTTCGGACATCTTTCGTGTTCGGATCGGCATGATCCAGAGTTGTTTCGGAGGCCCGGAATCGTTCCGCAGCTTTTCCGCGTGTGTTTTCTGATTCCCGGTGTGTGTTTCGGTAATTCCTTCGGAATCTCGTTACGGATGAACCGGGTCGTTCACCAGGGCGCGAGTGGTACCATTGCGATCGGTGCGTTCCGAAGATCGCGGAAACGTGATTTTCTATTTTTCGGTATTTTTGATAATTTCTGGATTTTCTATATATATAACCTTTTCTCTCTCTCCCCTCTCATTTCTCTCTTCTCTCCCTCTCTCTTCTCACGCTCTCTCCTCTCTCCCTCTCTCTCCGGCGGCCGACGGGGTGGAGTGTGGGCGAGGCGGGGACGGCGCGGGCGAGGCACGGGCGAGGATGGATGAGGATCGAGGTGGTGGAGGCGTGGTGAAGCTCGGCCGTGGGTTCGTGGAACGGCGAGACTTCAACGGCGTTTTCTTCGTGGATCGGCATCCACGGCGCGTCGTTTCTTCGGTGGAGGTAGGGAGATGGACCCTCAACCCGCGCACTTCATTTCCCGCGAGTTTTGTAGGCCGTGATGAGCCGAGCGGGCTAAACGGGGCGATTTGGGGAAAATACATGTTTTTGGGTGTGTGAGCCGGATCTCTCGTTTTACGGTGTTTTTGGCCGTTCCAGGGGTTTAGATGCATGCCTAGGGGCTTGGGGATGGTTTCCCCTTTTATTTCCCCTTCACCTGGGGGTGGACGGGGCGTGGAATGGTTTTTCCCGCGGTTTTCATCGTTTTCGGGCGCGGCCTGAGAACGCGCTATGCTCCAGTAGCGCGTTCTTGATGGTCGCGTTGCCCCGATGGGGCGCGTTCATCAGGGAAGATGAACAGTTTGGCGGTTCCTGTCGCGCTATAGGACCCCAGCGCGTTCAGGGTTGTCGCGCTATAGGATCATAGCGCGACCTGGTCTGGTCGCGCCATGGACCTGTAGCGCGTTCTTGTTGAACGCGCTAGGTATGTATAGCGCGTTCTGACTGACCGCGCTATGCACATGTAGCGCGTTCTTGGAGGTGACTAGCCGGGCAGCCCGGGGCGGGCGGTCTGCGGCTAATCGTGCTCCCCTTGGGCCGTGTGTGTCCCGGACACCCCGTGGAGTTCCGTGACCGTGTCTTTGGGCGTCCGGAGGTCCGTTTACTTTGATTAGTGTCCCCGTGAGTTTAAGGGTCTGGGTGACCTTCTAGCGTTCCGATTGTGCTGTGTTGGTCTCCGGTCGACCCGGTTGTAACCCAGTGATCGATCTTTCGCCTCGTGAGTGTCCCGAACACCACGTGGGTTTCGTTATCGTATTTTTGGGTGTCTGGAGGTACTGTATTGCCTCGATAAGCATGCCTGTGGGCTTGGCGGGTTTGGGTGACCCTAGGTGGTCCGGGCTTCCGGGTTCTTGCTAAATCGAGTCACCGTGTATCGGCATGAGTGCGGCGAGGTTTCCCCGCACGTCGTGGTTTCTCCGGGACTTGGTTTTGAGTGAGCCATGTGTGTGGCCTTGGTCTACGAGTCCAGCTGCCCAGCCTGGTGCTGGAGGGTTCTCGCTTTTCCCAGGGTTGGGAAATCGGTGTGGCAGCTTGCGGGCTGCCTTGGGAATCGTGCTTCTGTGGTTTCCACGTAGGCCATGCCTATGGCCTGTGAACCGCGAGTCCATGTCCTAACTTGGGACTGGAGGTCTCCTGAGTTCCTAGGTGGGAGAATGGTCTCGGCGATTGTGATTCGCCTCGTGAGTCATCGCATTGTGGTTTTGGACCTAAGAATTAGGCCAGATTGACGGCTCAGTGCTGTCGTGTGCAACGGTCTTGACCTCGAGTCTTGTGACTCAAAGGCCGTTGGGTTTGTAGGTTTAGTGGGTTGTCCAGTGTCTGGTGGCGTCGTGCCACCTGTTACTCCGTGTTACTCATAATGAGTGCGTGCGTGGTTTCAGTGTCCACGTTCTGTGACCCTACCACTAGTCGTAGCTTTCCCACGGCACACGTGTGCTGGCTCGCCTGGGAGTGGCTGAGCGGCGTACCCGAGAGAGGCGGTGAGTAGGCTGGTTACCGCAGGGCCCCCGCGTACTTCCGAGTCCGGGTTTAGGGGGAAATACCAGCTAGAGGACAGACCTAGGGCATATGGTCTGAGTGTGCACACGAGGTTGGGGGCGTCGGACAGCGCCGGCAGGCGCGACCCCAACTAGTCCTTGTTCTGTGGTACTGGTTACTGAGTGTGTCTGAGTCTCACGCCTGGGGCGTCGTAGCTAGACACTTGTGACGCGGTGTAAGACGTCAGGGGACGCAGTCGGTCGTTCTTCTAGTGGGTGGTGCTCCTGTCACGTGACGTGAGTTGTCGTGCACCGGGTTTTGTTTTTGTCCGCGGGACGGGACTTCGTGAGTGGTTTTAGGAGTGTTCCCGGAGTCGAGGTCTGGGGTTTCCGGTGAGCGTCACCGAGGGCCTTTCTCCAGACAGTGTTGTGTTCACGACGGTGAGGTCGTGACCGTGTTTCCTGACCGTGTGGTTTTGGCTTGCGCCCTTTCCGGAGGGCAGGCCTCCGCTACGGAGGTAGCATGGCGTTTTCCTAGTAGCATGGCTAGGGCGGTTCATGTCTGGTGGTCCCCGATCGTGGGATCGGGTGGTCGGGGGCGTGGCTTGGTTGTCCCCCGACGGGAGACTAGGTTGTGTTTTCTGGTACAGTAGGCGTAGCTGTAGAGCCGAGGTTTTGTCGGCCACCGTAGTTACTTTCCTGCTTTCGTGGTTACTTCTTTCCGTTGCCGTCTTGCTAGCGTAGCTTTCCTTCTGCCGTTGTTTCTCAGTTGGGGTTCCGCGGGATCCCTACTGGGCCAGTGACAGGAGGCTCACCCCGGCGTTTCAGGTGTGGCCGTTCTGCCTCGGTGTTCGGGGGTGCTGTGCGGAGGTTCTTAGTTGCCAGCTTGCCGGGCCGAGAGTTCACTTGGCATGTGGTACATTTTACTGCTTTGGACTGTAATTTCTGTTGGACTGGACTCTGTAGTAGTTGTTTAATTCTGTTAATTGTTGAATTGTCCTGCTTTATTTCCTATTCATTTGTGCCTCCACACTCTTTTTTAGCCCTTCCGAGCCCTCCCGGCTCGTGGGCGGCGGTGCGAGTCTCGGGTTATCGGGCATTCCCGGTAATCGGATTCTCGGGCCGTCACAGCTGGTATCAGAGCGTGGTTGTGGACGTACATGAGAATTCGAGATATTGCAGTGATCAGAGTCCGTAAGATCCAGTACAGTCAGCAGTTGGCATAGGGATTCGTGCATGTTTTCCGCTTTGTTTCTCGCTTGAGAGTTTGAGTGCGCTGTGCGGCGCGGTGAGGGTGGTTGCTGTTCGCGACTTTTGTGCCGGCGTGGGGTCTGCAGATCGAGGTCGAGAGCTTTCTCCCTTGAGTGGTGGCCCTGGTCGTGTTGTGTTGGACAGAGGTTGCCAGCGGGTGTGTTGCTATGGTACTGCGTTCGGGGAATTGTAGCGATGGTGCATCGAGAGATGTTGTGATCATGGTCCGACGTGACACTTGCTGAGTGTGTCGGAGGCGCTGACCTGACGTGGTGATGATTTCCTTGGTGCTGGAAGGTGCTGCTCCCAGCATGCGCGAGGCTCGAGGTCAGGTCGAATGTGGAGTTTTCATTCTGTTGGTCGGAGGTGTGATTGGGTTCTCCTTTAGTTGGAGAGATTGGATCGGGCTAAGGTTCGTCGTCTTGCATTGCGTGTCCGGATTGGTTGGCCTCGGTGTGTCATGAAGTCCGTGCGAGACGTGTTCCGTGTTTTGGCAAGGTGGTTGCCTGTGAGAAGCGTTGCCCGTTCCCTGATGTGTAAGGGTGTTGGCGCTGTTCCGGAAGGACGAGTGCCGGCTGGGCGGTGTTCGCGAGAATTGCAGTTGGCGTTGTGGTTTCCGATATGTGTGGAGGATCGAAGTCTGCGGGGTTGTAGATGACTGTCGAGTTGGTGGATCCCAAGTTGTCGATGTGATGGCTGTGCGTGTGGATCGGAGTGCGCGGATCGTAGCGTTGGTTGCTGCGGGTGGATGTCTGAGGAAGTGTAGAGCAACGGAGGATTGGTTCATCGGTGAGTGTTGTCTCCGACGGCGTGAGACGTGTTGTTGCCGTGCCTTTGCTTGAGATATGGTGGTTTATGGCATTGGCAGGTGTCCATTTGGATTGATCGAAGGATTTGATGAGACCAGATGGAAGAGTGACGCCTATGGGCGGAGGTCTTTTTCGTGAGATCGGCGTCAGAGAGTGGTCTCTGATGAGACGTTGACGTGGGATATTGATCCTCCGTCTGCGACCAGCAAGGGAGGATTCCCCGTAAGTCTAAGTCGAGTGACGTGAAGACCGAGGAGAGATGGAGTCTTTGGGTCCCGCCGTGCTCCCCTGAAGGGTAGAGTTGGCGCAGGGATCCATCTGGATGTAGTGGTGGTCTGTGCGAAGAGTCAGCGGATGGCCTGTCATGAGTTGGATCGTACCTGCTGGGCCGGTGGAGGTTTCCCGTTGACGAATGTCTGGTGACCAGTGGATGGTCTTTCACAGACAGAAGATGATGGTTGTTGGGGCTCGAGCGTGGCGACAGCCATGTGCTAACAAGACCTAGGGTGGCTGTTTCCGAGATGTGCCTTTCCGGACGGGATCTGGGTTGAGGTGACTCTCAGCGCTAAGGTGACTCTCGGTGCTGAGCTGTTGTTCTGGTTGCAGTCTGCTGAGATGGCTGCGTGAGCTGGTGGAGGCTCTGTTCTGGTTGTTCCCTTGGGAAGGGTGTGCGACTGGTCAGCTGGTTGTGAAGTTGATGTGTGTTTTGTCTGCCGACCATTGGATGGATCGGTAGTTGTTTCTCGTGTCGAGGGTGTGTTTCCTCGATGGGCGAGATGGTGGCAGCGATGCCGTGAGTGGTTTCCGTTGTGTTTTGAGGTGATGCCAGACTTGTGCCTCTGTATTATGCCTGCTCTGGTGACCGGTGTGTGCGCGGTGTGCGGAGCATGGCATTGTTCGTGATTATGGTCTGGCTGTATCCCTCATGATCGGTGTTTTTTCGAGAATTGAGGTTTTTCTATGTTGGGGCCCAGGCAGCGTTGTCAGTTAGTGGAGGCGTTCTTCCCTTGTGGCTTCGTGCTAGTCCTGAATTTCGAGGACGAAATTTCTTTAAGGGGGAGAGGGCTGTCATGTCCCAGATTTTTTGGATCCTTGTTCGTGGGTCCCGGATCTGGTTTCTCGGAGTGTCCGACTCCGTTGTGTCCGAAATTTCATTTCGGACATCTTTCGTGTTCGGATCGGCATGATCCGGAGTTGTTTCGGAGGCCCGGAAGCGTTCCGCGACTTTTCCGCGTGTGTTTTCTGATTCCCGGTGTGTGTTTCGATAATTCCTTCGGAACCTCGTTGCGGGTGAACCGGGCCGTTCACCAGAGCGCGAGTGATACCGTTACGATCGGTGCGTTCCGAAGATCGCGGAAACGTGATTTTCTATTTTTTGGTATTTTTGAGAATTTCTGGATTTTCTATATATATACCATTTTCTCTCTCTCCCCTCTCATTTCTCTCTTCTCTCCCTCTCTCTTCTCACGCTCTCTCCTCTCTCCCTCTCTCTCCGGCGGCCGACGGGGTGGAGTGTGGGCGAGGCGGGGACGGCGCGGGCGAGGCACGGGCGAGGATGGATGAGGATCGAGGTAGTGGAGGCGTGGTGAAGCTCGGCCGTGGGTTCGTGGAACGGCGAGGCTTCAACGGCGTTTTCTTCGTGGATCGGCATCCACGGCGCGTCGTTTCTTCGGTGGAGGTAGGGAGTGTAGACACGCCATTCTTGACATCTCCTGAGAAAGTCTCATATTACTATATAACGTCCCGCGACGGCTTACGCATTTTGAATCACCTAAGTACTTCCTTTTCTTGAGTCTTCTTCCGCCCTTTTCGGCATCCGGAATTATCTCGTCACGGCATTCGGACGACATCAACACCAGTCGGACGCATCAGGAGGTTCCAGAAACAAGAAGGGGGTCTGCCGGGCGGCCGCCGACTCCTGATTTGAGGACCCGGGTGGATCTTAGTGGGGGCGTCCACGCCCCTGGACGCCCCCATATTTTAATTTATTTTATTTTCTTCTCAGGGCCCAAAATTATAATAAAAAACATATATATTAATGGAGGCGTCCAGGCCCCTGGACGCCTCCACAAAAATAAAAATAAAAAAATAAATTTAAAATGCCACTTGGCATAAAAACCAAAAAAATTAATAAAAATATATATTTTTTAATGGAGGCGTCCAGGCCCCTGGACGCCTCCATAAAAAATAAATATAAAAATTAAAATGCCAGCCCTGGCATAAAAGACAAAATAAAAAAATATAATATAATATATATTTGGAGGCGTCCAGGCCCCTGGACGCCTCCATCAAAACCCTCACGGGCGCCGGCCACCGAACGACGGTTTGTCGTGTGTGAAAAAATTCAAAATATGAAGACGTCCAGGTGACTGGACGCGCCCATTTCTGAATTACGAGGCGCCGCTCACAAAACCACGCGTTGTGCCAAACCGCGTGCGGCCGTCGTCGGTTTTCGGTGGACCTGTTTGAGGCGTCCGGGACCCTGGACGCCTCCAAAAAAGTATTCCAAAAAAATATATAAAAATAGAATAAAATATTATTTCGGCCCTGATGGAGGTGTCCAGGGTCCTGGACGCCTCCACCCTCCGGAGCTCTATAAATAGAGGCTCACCCCCTCAGTTCTGGGGGAGCTAAGCAGTGATCCGATAGGCTGCCGGAGCCCAGAGGCTACGGAGTCATTTTTCTAACCCGTCGGGTCTTTTGTAGGTGGAGGCTCTGCCGGCTTCTCGGGTGCTCACGCTCGCGAGAGGAAGGTCGTCTTCATCCACCGCGCATCCACGTCGTCCCCACGCTGCCGGAGCTCCGCCGGATTTCACCCTCGGCTCATCCAATATGGCTTTTCTTCCCCTTTTTCTCCATAGTTTTTTACATTCATCATATTGCATCCTCTATCCCCCTTTACAAGGGCACCTCCTCTTATCACTTCTTGCATCCATCATCTCATTTTCCTCCTACTCGAGTCCGAGAGGGGTTTAAAAGATAACACCAACCAGGTGTGTGTCTTGCCATCATTTCGTTATTTTTATTGCAAGGATTTGAATACTACACACTCATCTTTCTAATCCACTCGTTATTTTGTTTGTCGTTGTTTTGCAAGGGTAACCAAGGAAAGCCCTCTCCGTCGACCGGCCGAAGGGGGAGGAAGAAGCAACCCGCCATCTCCCGCTCTTGAGGTAGGCGCGATCACTTTTTTTTATTTTGGGGTCCTTCGGCCCCTGGCGATCACATCTTTTCATCGAGGCCGCGGCGAGTCACTTCCCCAATGGTCGTTTAAATTTCTGTGTTTATATTCTCTTTATATCCTGCTATATTCTGCTCATGTCATAGAGGCCGCGGCGAGTCACTTCCCCAATGGCCGTTTAAATTTCCGTTCTTATATTCTCTCTATATTCTGCTATATTCTACTCACATCATCGAGGCCGCGGCGAGTCACTTCCCCAATGGCCGTTTAAATTTCTGTCTTTATACTCTCTTTATGTTCTATTATACTCTGCTCATATTCTCGAGGCCGCGGCGAGTCACTTCCCCAATTGCCGTTTAAATTCCCGCTCATTGTATTCTCTTTATATTCTGTCGTCTCATTATCTGCTTATCTTCTCGAGGCCGCGGCGAGTAACTTCCCCAATGGCCGTTTCAATTCTTGTTATTTAATTTCTGCACCATTCCCGTCCCCCCGAGGTCGCGGCGAGTCACTTCCCGCTATGGCCGTTTAAACCCCGTATTTTGCTATATTATACTTGTCCCGCTCGCCCCGCCGGAACAATCTCCCGTGGTGGCCCCTTCTCTCTTCTCTCTTATCTCTGTGTTGCAGCTAAACAAAGCAAAACAACAAAAAAAGAGGAGCCCGCGCGCCCCGCGTTCTTCTTCTTCTTCTCCGCTCGCCTCCGAACCGCGTGACGTCGCTCACAGATTGGCGATCACGGTGGGACTACTACTGCTTCCTTTCGGCTACCCTTGCAAGTTCGGCACCACCCGTGCCTCTCCACCTCGGCGCCCGCGCGCGCCCCCGTTGTGCTCACGGCAGCACTATCAGTTGGTTGTTTGTTTATTATTTGTCTGTTATTTCTGTTGTTTTCCCACTCCATATCTCTGTTAGCATTCCATGCATTCATCCATTCCTCTTTTCTATCCTTTTTTTCATTTTTTTGAGGATCACCCTTTCCCGGTGAAGGAAGGACTCTCCGTTTGGGAATTCCTCTCAACGGACTAGAATCTCCTACACTGGGACCTCCGTAAGTCCCCGACATCGAAGAATCTCCTCTTCGTTCACTGGGCTGGTTGTACCATTGAAGTTCCCCGGAGTTAGTCATTCATTCGAGGTGAGACGAGAGACCCTAGCTGACACGGCGGTGAAACAAAATTAAACTAGGGTCCCCATTTTTGTGTGAACTTCGGATCTCACTAAAAAGCACAAAAAAAATCATCAAAATCAAAAACACAAAAAAAGGGGCGTAAAGACATCTACTTGTTTGATAATCTCTGATATCTGCTTGCTAGTATATGTTTTTGCGTTCTGGGAAAACTGTGAGCATGTCTCACGAGTCTTCTGAGGAAAACCACCCTAGTCGTGGTTTGACAGCCGACCCGCGAGTCTATGCTATGGACTCGGGTCCTTCTCATGAGCCCTCGCATGAGGTGCATGTTACCGTCGGGGACACATCCCCACCACAGGATATCACTTCCTTACTGGGCGTCCTCGCCAACACGGAGCTTACCTCTGAACAGCTCCGGGCCTTCCAGGCCATTCTAAAGGGGAAATCCGTTTCCCCCACGCCCCAGGAATCAACTCCGGCTATCACACCTCTCCGAGAGTCTGTGCAGGCCATTCCATCTCATTCATTGGCGCAAGCCATTCAGTCTCCCTCGCTTCAAGGACAAGCGAGCCAACAACCACCCTCATTCCAGTTCCTGTCACAATCTCAAACTCCCGCTGTTCCCCACACACCGCTTCAACCAGGGCCAACTGTCGGCGGTCCGACAGTTCCCTCTCATTCCGGGTTTCCCCCTCAAGTCTTCGGGAGACAGTTTCTCCCCCAGTGGCAAGTGCCACCTTCACCTCCAGAGGAGCTAGCCCAATCGCTCCTCAATAGGTTCAATCGCATGGACGAGCAATTCCAAAATCTGAGAAGAATGGTGGACGTGAAAGCCACCCTGGAGGTTGCTTTGCCAATCCTCCCTGTCATTCATCTTCCTCCTTCCGAAATGCCCACGTACCGCAGATACAATGGTACCGGCAACCCCTTCATTCACCTCAAGGACTTCATGTATGAGTCCTCATATTGGCAAAATGATCAGAGGTCCCTGGCATACCTCTTTCGGAGATCATTGGATGGTCCCGCGCTTGAGTGGTTCTATTCTCTGGAGCCCCGCGAGGCCGAGAATTTTGAAATAGTCCAGAGAAGGTTCCTGCAAAAATATAGGGATAGGGTCGGTCCCTCACTCTCCATTACCGACCTAGTGGCCGAAAAGATGAAACCCGACGAGGATTTTGTCCGATATGCTGATAGATGGAGGTCCCTGGCAGAAAGAATAAGGGATACCCTCTCTGAGCCCGAACAGGTCAAGATGATTGTGTCTAATGCAACCCCACAGTTCAGACATGTCCTGGCCATGAATAAACTTACTACAATGGAGGAACTCTATGAAAGGGCCCGGTACATCCAAACTCAGTTAAAAGACTCCCCCATTATGAACATGTTTGAGTCGCCGAAGCCCAAAGTGGTCAGAAAGGCAGGCGCTGGTGTCCCGGGCGGAGCCACAGAAGGGGTAGTGACAAATGAGCAAGTGGGTGCGGTCAACAATGCCAACTATGCAGTCAACCCAAGGCCTCCACAAATGCCCCGACTTCCCCTTCAACCAGGTCCTTTCCCTCTTCGTCCTCCGCCCCAAAATAATCCACCCCAGGATAATATGCCTCCAGTACGTCAACCCCAGCAACAACGACCACAACCTCAGCAACAACAACCACCGCTTCAGTACAACCAAGTTCCACCCCCGGGGAACTATGGTCCCCAACAGCAACAAAGGAGGCCGCTCGGTCCCAAGAGAGCTTACTATCCACCATTGCCAGAAACCTTAACAGACATTTTTAATGCCCTCATGGCATCAAACCAACTCGCCCTACCCAGAGAAAGGCCCGCGTGGCCCCCCAATGTTGATACCTCCAAATACTGCGTCTACCACAGGCAGCCAGGACACACAGTAGATTACTGTTTCCATTTCAAAGATTACATCCATGATATGAATGATGAACATCAGATAGATTGGGATGAGATGAGACGATACGTCGCCGTTCTCAAGGCTAGGAGACCTCCTCAAAGGCCACAGCAACAGTTACAACAGCAACAACAACCACAACAACAACAACAGCCTCAGCAGGCCCCACAACAACAGCCCGACATGGGCATAATCCAGAATCCATTACCGGAGCACCAACAGCCCAATCATCAGGTTAATCCCATCTCCTCCTTCCCGGAAGTCGGGAGAGAGCAGGTGTGGCACTAGGAAAGTACCTCCATTCTTTCTACTACCAATCCTATCATCACGCAACACCCTCACCTTGCCCGGGTAGCACCTCTCTCTCATCAACCCGCGTTAATATCGCCTTCACCATTTCCACTACCATCACGTCCTCTCATCCGCACCCCGACCTCCTATCAACCGACACTCTCCACTACGCCCTCACATCCTCTCATCTTCTCCCACTCCCCCACTATACCATCCACCTCTACCACATTTACCCCTACGCCTTCTAAACCCCTTATCATCCGTCAACCATACATAACCCCGTCTTTCTCCACCGTATCACCACTAATGCCTTCAAAACCACTCATTACCCATCACCCACCTCAAAATCATTACCCGCTTCAAGCCCTACCCACTTCTGCTATGTCTCCACCTCCACCTTCCAGACCCCTTATCCTTCATAATCCGCGCGATATCCCCTCTACCTCCACCATGCCTTCACCCAACAAACCCCTCATCAGAGTCCCTGCTCCCGTCATCACCCCTGCTTCGTCAGTCATTCCTCCACTACTACCCCTCAAACCCCTGATAAAACCCACTGCTACCCCCACAGAGATACAAAAGCCGCAGGCAATGGTGCTCTGGAGTGGAAGGATTTTCCAAAGGGTTTTCCCCCACAACAGTCAGAATTCCGAGCAGTCTCAGCTAGAGAAGGATGACGGAGAACAACCAGAAAGAGCTATCCCTGGAACACAGTATGATCTATTGAAACACTTGGACAAGATGTCTGCTCGGATCTCCATCCTGGAGCTACTTCAAAGATCCACATCCCACCAGACGGCCTTGATGGAATATCTTCAAAAAGTCATGGTTAATGAGGACCTCCCCGTGGAGAAGATTTCGACCGTCCTGACCCCAACAGACACACAACCGGCCATCATGTTCCACAACTACGAGCTCGCTCCCAGGGAAGCTCGGAAATATGCATTGTGCATTTCAATAAAAATTAATGGGGTATCCATAAACCCGTGCCTTGTGGACACGGGTGCGTCCATAAATGTGATCTCCATGAGCACTCTTCAGTTGTGTGGGGTCGACGAGGAACAAATAAGACCTTCCTCGATCACGGTCACGGCTTATGACAATAGCAAAAGGCCGCCGCAGGGGATGATTATTCTGAAGGCAAAATTAGGCCCCATGTCAATTCCCACGGAATTCCATGTCCTCGACATGGACCCCACATTCAAGGCTATACTGGGTCGCCCTTACATCGAAGCCATGGACGCTGTGCCTTCCACCAACCATCAGTGCTTGAAGTTTCCTTACAATGGGAGAATTATTAAAGTGGTCAGTACACCTGTCCTTCACACAGTGGATGCTATCAACACCTCTCTGCCCTCTGTTTGGCCGTCTCATCGGCCCATATTATCACTGCTGGACGTGCGTGATCCATCTCATGTTCCACTAGCACCGAAAGAGCCGGTCAGAGCAACCGCAACACCATGTCTCCCATTTCACTCTAAAGGTTGGGAGATTATGAGGAACATCGGCTATCAACAAGGAAAAGGTTTGGGCGCACAATTACAGGGTATGCTCAAACCGCCAAAGGAAATTAGGCCGAACCGCAGGTTTGGCCTAGGCTTCAAAGGACCGTTCAAGGCAGATTGGAAGCCCCTCACGTGGACTCTATCAAACCACTTCAACAGAGGGCCCGTTGTTCAGATGGGAGATCATCCACAAGAAACGTACGGGGAATCACATGCTGTATATTTGGCTGAAAAATATCCGAGGATCACCAAAAGAGGCAAGATCAAAGATCCGGAATGCGAGTGGAATAAATGGTTCAACATGCGGGACATTTCCGCTGCACTGGAAAGGATGTTCTCGTCTCCACAGCTTGAAGGACCGCCATTGATCTCCGAGATATCAGAGAATATTACCACTCTTGCCAAGGTTCCAAACTATCCTCGTCCTCGCCAGAAGGACCCTGTCATCGACGGATCTTCATCCGTCCTTAACATTGCCGTCAACGGCTCATTAGCCGCCATCTTCTCCATCCACTCGTCTCAGCCTCTGCTAATATCTTCTTCCTGGGCCAGACAGTTGTCTGATGATCTTCCCAGGTCCCCTTCTTTGCTTACATACCTACGCGGGCTTTTCAACCCACGTCAGGTCTTCAACCATGATCTGCTCTATGAGCCTCACAATCCTCTAGCCATAACCACTTTCCTCTCTCCTCCAATCTCTTTTCACTGCTTCGTCATTAAAAATGAAAACGAAAAAAAAACGTCAATTTTCAAACTCACCAACAACACATCTTCGTTGAGGAAACCTCCTACATCTCCCACGGGTGCGTACCGCCTTGCGGACCACCCGTCCAAGGTCTGATGAGCGACCTTTTCTACCCCTCCTCTGAGGGGTCTCCTCCTGTACATTCTACACCATCCTCTTCATCTTCCTCTTCTTCTGTAAATATTGTCAGTCAATCTAGGAACGATAGGTCAAGGGTAGTACCTAGGAAGAAATCCAAGGGTAGGCAGATCCCTCGTCGATTCCTTCTGGATTTAGCCGCCAGGTGTCAGGCCCTTCTTACCATCCCCCAGTTGTTAGAAAATCCCATCCAGCTGCCGGAGTTAGAATGTGAGAGCGACTGTGCATCTGATGAAGGATATGGAGTCTACGAGATCACGGATGAAGAATGCCCCACTGAAGATGAGGGTGAAGAATATGAGGATGTGGCGGGCGCATACGCAAGTGGAATGAAGAGATTCGACGAGCCGTCAACCGCCGTAGAAGAATCCACCAAAGAAGTCAACTTGGGAACTGAGGAAGACCCTAGGATCATCCTCATAAGTGACAACCTACCACCCTCGGAAGAAGAGGCATTAATTGAGGTTCTCAAGGAATATAAGGACACGTTTGCATGGAGCTACGAGGATATGCCGGGTCTAGACTCAACCTTGGTCGAACACCGTTTAACCCTAAAACCAGGGTCTGTCTCGGTAAAACAAAGGTTAAGACGTTTCCACCCTCAAATGGCTTTGAAAATGAAAGAAGAGGTCGATAAGCTCCACAAAGCCAGGTTCATTAGAGTCGTCCTCTATCCTCAATGGGTGGCAAATATTGTCCCGGTTATGAAGAAAGATGGGAAAGTCAGGATTTGCATCGACTTCCGGGACCTTAACCGCGCGTGTCCAAAGGATGATTTTCCCTTACCTTACATTGATGTGCTGATTGATAACACGGCAGGCTATGAAACCCTCTCATTCATGGATGGATTTTCAGGATACAATCAAATTTGTTTGGCAGAAGAGGATCAGGAGAAGACGTCATTCACTACCCCTTGGGGAACATATTGTTATGTGGTCATGCCGTTCGGATTAAAGAATGCTGGAGCTACTTACCAAAGAGCGATGATGGCCATATTTCATGACATGATGCACATATATCTGGAAGTGTATGTGGATGACTTATTGGTGAAATCAAGGACCAGGATGGAGCACCCAGAGGTTCTGGCTAAGGTCTTGCAAAGATCAAGGGAATTCCAATTGAAAATGAACCCGAAGAAGTGTGTGTTTGGTGTATCGTTAGGTAAATTGTTAGGGTTCATTGTGAGCAAAAGAGGGATCGAGATAGATCCCGACAAAGCCAAGGCTATCAGGGATATGCCGCCTCCCAAGAATTTGAGGGAAGTCCGAGGTTTAATCGGGAGGCTGCAGTTTATTCGTCGGTTTATGTCCCAACATTCGCAAAGGTGTAGGCCTCTCTACGAGTTGACCAAGCCAGGAGTAGAATTCCACTGGAATTCTAAATGTCAGAAAGCTTTTGAAGGATTGAAGGAATATCTGGTTAGTCCACCCGTTCTCATTCCACCTAAACCAGAAAAATCTCTGATCCTTTACGTCTCAGTCTTGGATGACTCCGTGGGAGCTGTCCTCGCACAAGCTGATGAGGAAGGTAAGGAACGGGCAACCTATTACTTGTCCAAACTTCTCAATCCCTGTGAGCAGAAGTACACCGTCATGGAGAAAACCTGTGCTGCCCTAGTTTGGGTAGTGCAGAAATTGAAACACTACTTCTTGGCTCATGAGGTCCACTTGATTGCTCGAATGAACCCCATCAAATTCCTTCTAGAGAAAGCCGTCCTTACAGATAGGCTAGCACACTGGCAAAGTTTTCTCTCTCAGTTCGACATCACCTACATCCAGCAAAAGGCGATTAAAGGCTATGCCATAGCCGAGCATCTCGCTCACCATCCTCTTCCCAAGTTCGATCCCGTCCAATCAGAGTTTCCAGATGAGGAACTAATGTCCATCAACCAATCAGATGAACCAATGTGGACACTATATTTTGATGGAGCTCTGAATTCTCAAGGGAGAGGAATCGGTGTCGCCCTCCTGTCACCTAAAGGCCTCACATTCCCATTGGCATATCAGCTCAAATTTCCAGTCACCAACAATATAGCCGAATATGAAGCTCTTCTAGCTGGCCTAGAACTCGCTCATTCTTTTTGTATCACTGAGTTACAAGTTGTAGGTGATAGTCAACTCATCCTTCGCCAGGTGCTCACTAAATATCGCACTCGCGATCCCAAGCTCAAGCCATACCAAGAACTCACTGCTGCCTTTGCCAAACTATTCACCAAACTGATCTTTGTTCATGTCCCTCGTCATCAGAACATTCTCGCCGATGCCCTCGCCTCATTGGCATCATCCATAAGGTTCCCTCTAGGAAGATGGTTTGAGTCCATTTCCATCTACAAACGTCACGCCCCTGCAGTCGATGATGCTTCCTACGTAAACATCAAAGACAGGATAGCAAGGAAAATCCTGCAGGAGGATATCCTTGAGAAGAGGGAGATCATGTTGGCAGAAGTTGAAGAAGAACTAGCTGATGAAGAGAAACCATGGTTCTATGAAATTGTCAAATATTGCCAAGACCAGTCTTATCCTGAAGGAGCCACTACAGAGGACAAGAAAGCCATAAGAAGGGTGGCTCAGAAATATACATTGGTTGGAGGTCTACTCTATAGGAGGAGCCTTACTGGGATTCTGTTAAGATGTCTTGGTGACGATGAGGTTTGGAAATGCGTAGAGGAGACGCACTCGGGTGTGTGCGGTGGCCACGTGAATAGTCAGATGCTCGCCAAGAAGATCATTCGGCAGGACTTTTACTGGCCCACTATGGAGGAGGATTGTGCCGTCTATGTCCGTAGGTGTGTCAAGTGTCAACTTCACGCTGATAAAATCCATTCACCATCTTCCTCACTTCATCCAATATCCTCCCCATGGCCTTTCTCCATGTGGGCATTCGACATCATTGGTCCCCTAGGTGATCCCAATTCCCTCACCAAGCAGAAATCTTTCATCCTCACTGCGACGGAATACTTCACCAAATGGGCCGAAGCCGAAGCTTACGCGGAAATCAAGGCATCAACAGTCTGCAAGTTCGTCATGAAGAACATTCTTGCCAGATTCGGCGTCCCAAGCACGATCGTCACCGACAATGGGCCACAGTTCATTTCTCAGGACCTACAGGACCTCTGCAAAAGGTACGCAATTGCATTGCATCATTCATCGCCTTATTACCCACAAGGTAACGGCCAGGCGGAGGCCACCAATAAAACATTGCTCAAAATCATCAAAAAAACCTGCGAGTCTAGTAAGTTTTCAAACTGGCCAGAAAAGCTTATCGAAGCCCTATGGGCCTATCGCACTTCAATCCGTACCCCCACCGGGCAGACTCCATTTGCCCTTACTTATGGTATGGAAGCGGTAGTCCCGTACGAGACTCTGATCCCTTCTCTCAGGGTACAATTGGACGAGGAATTTCCCCTCGACGATCGTCGTAATTCACTCCTCGCCCAGTTGGAACTCTTGGATGAGAAGCGGCTGGCCGCTACCGAACACGCGCGTGTGTATCAAAATAGACTGGCTCGCTTTTACCAAAAGAAGGTCATTGAGAGAAAATTCAAAATCGGTGAGATGGTCGTAAAAAGAATTTTCGTCAAACCTGGAGGGCCGCGTTCTAAGCTCCAACCCAATTGGGAAGGACTATTTGTAATTCAAGCCGTGTACCCTGGCAATGCCTACAAGCTAGTCAACGCCGAAGGGACTGAGTTATCCCACCCTTGGAATGGGCTTTATCTTAAGAAATACTACCCTTAGCACAAAAACAAAAAAAATGTTGAAAAGATAAAAACATCAAAAAAATAAAGAAATTTTGAAAATCACTAAAAATATGGAAAATTCAAAATGCCGGTACCTGGCAGTCACCATGTAGTTAAGTCCCTGCATCTAACCTTCATGTTAGGATAGGGCCCATTAAGGCTTGGTAAGCACCGGGCCTTGGCTTGCCAGAACCGTGGAGATCCCTGTCCGGCCATGTCGGCCTATGCTCGCTCGAAGGAAGCCAATATGCGCTTACTTATGTATTTTATTCAAAAGAAGTCGGTAGCATCACCTACGGTGGAGCCCCACCCAAAAGATCTCTGGAAGCTGTAATCTTTATTCTTTTCTCTTCGACCAAATGAGACAGTCGGCGCCCTTAAAACGCTGAGCATGAGAAACCGAAACTCAAACCCCAAAGGCAAGAGTAGGACCCATTTCCTCGAGCATCGATCAGACCACGAGAAGAGGGCAGTATCCCCGCAGGCATACAAAAAGGGAGCCCACAAACGTCAAACGACTGTATCTCCCTCACCAAAAGAAATACAAAATCAAAATCAAGAGAAAAGCCTGGTCGTGACCGTGCCTGTTGCGATAAACAGAACCCCTCAAAGCAAAAGTCTGAATCCACAAAAGGGGTCGTGGAATGTAAATGCTCGAGATTTGGTCCGAAGCTGTCCGAAAGGAAAGAGTTAATGGGCCCTTATTCGCTCGCCGGGTTAACGGCTTTGCCGATCCTCTCAGGAGGTTTATCCCCTACACTCTTCCTTCTCCCTCTAAAGATGAAGGTTCGATGGAGTTTCTGAAAGGTGAAAACTACCCAGGGTCTGCGACCTTATTTTAATACACACATTTGATTGCCTACTTTGAAAAGCAAAAGCTATCGCTGCGAAGGAGTCTCTGTGTTTCTGGCTGGTCAAGACCCCTGTTTACCACCTTGATGTCTTCTTGTTTAACCTCGGGCTTAGGTCAATGCAAGCGCGTTACCTATGGGTACGACGGCGTCTGATTCCGGGTCAGCGTCGCGCGGTTGGTCGTTAGGGTTCCAGGGTGTTCCATCTTATACCATCTAGAGTTGTGAGGAAACAGACCCGGGTCGGGCAAATCTTTTACCTCAAACATCTTTTGGGTGAATCCCTGTGGTCGGAAGCAACTGGGAGCCTAAGCATGGCATGACGGTATTGTCATCAGGATAAGTCTTAGCCGGCGGGATCATCATTCGAGGGGTCTAGAGGCCCAAATCAACCTAGATGTGCACTTAGGATACCTGGGAGGTTAGTAAGAAACCCCTGTTCTCACGTAGGTTAGGTGCCATTTGGGTGCTTGCCAGGCGTTAGCAACAAAGAAATCAAAATGATAAAAGTAAAAAAAAATGGAAAAGAGAAAATGTACATATTTGCAAACAAAAAAAATCTTTTATGATAAAAAAAAATAGAAAAAAAGAAAACATATCAATTTTGCGTGATTGCATTTACATGTAGCATCTCACTTTTAATACCGCTTGCATTTTCATGCTTGCCTATCGCATTTACTATCATCATATATTTACCTTGCCTTCGTTAAAATAAAGGCTTGGCCCCTTGACCAGTTATCAAGGACAGTCACAGTGACCATTTGCTTATTGAGCAAGGGGCCAAGTCAGAACAGAAATTCTGATTTGTTTGTTTCAGTGATATATGCAGGGATTCAGGCAACTGAAGCAAAGGTGAGAAACAAACAAACCGAACCTTATATCTTATTCCAAAAAAAAAAAAAACCAAAAAAATTTTTACATCAAGTTCCGCCCTCTCTCTCTGCATTACTCGTCCCACTACTCTCTGGGCAAAACGCTCTCAAAGGTGCTACCCAACTACGAAAAGCGGTACTCCTACCGCTCTGCACTCCCCTTCCTATTCCCACATCCCGGCGTTGATCCATGGAAGCAGCCGAGAAGCCACCAACACGAAAGCCACGCTCTCGTGCTCTTCGGTAGCGCTCCTCACCATCTCTCAGCCACTGTTCCGCAAGACCAAGGCTGATTCGGAGTTCGAATAGTTGGGCCTCCATGGCCCTTCGTTCCTCCCTTTCAGTCAATCTATTGGCTCTTTCTCTCTCCGCGTCCCTTTCTTTCTCTGCACGTTCTCTCTCGCGGTCTTCCCTCTCCAACTGGAGAGTGATCTTCAGTTCCACAGCATCCCTAGAGGAGTCGTCATCAGCATGACGCCGCAGCTTTCTCTCCAGTTCTGCTATCTTGGCCTCCTTCTGCGCAGCTTGGGCAAGCGCTTCTTCCGTCTCCTTTTCCTGCCAATGGTATCGTCTCAGATACGCGATAAGGCGTAAACAAAGAGAACTCAACACTGAAATTTTTACCTGTATACAGAGCACCCCTTCTGCCTCCACAGCACGCTGCGTGGCATGAGCAAGTTGCTCATGAAGCAAGTCAAGTTCTGAGGTGGGAACCCACAAGCTGGAAGAGGCACCACCTACTCCCATCGCCGGGGAAACCCTGTCAATCTGAGTATGCTATAACCATAAGTTAGCGGCCAACATCTGGAATCTGGGGTTTTAATTAGGAACACTTTGTACACCTACCAAGGCGCTCGTAGCTCCGCGGGCATCGCCCAACCGTTGCTCCATCTCTGCCAAGCGAGTTCGTAAATTCGCTATCATGGTGTCACGGATATCCTGCAGACCATACGAGTCAACATTTCCACCAGAAAAAAAAAAAACGGGGAAACCTACCTCTATAAGTCCCCAGGATTGGAGCCGCTCTGCGTATTTTGTCCTGTATAGACGCAAGTAGTCCTCGCTATCCCGCGCCTGCGATTCTACCATCGTGCCACCCCGTTGCCAGTTTTCATACTGTTCAGGGAACCGCACGCGCCAGTCAATACAGGTCGCCGGTCCTCGCGTCTTTCTCCCGACACGAGGTGGCGCAGCCATATCTACCCATTCCCGAGCCAGTCCTAAGGTTCTCATAACTAATCGTAGCCGAAGCGGCTCGATTTCATTCAGGCAGTGCATCCACAGTTCCCGTCCAAACCGGGCACGACTTGCTAAAACCCACGGCTGGTCGGCATCGACCATATCTGAGTAGGGTCTCCAGCTTACCATCGCTGCAGGGAACTCCTGTAGCTCCCGCCTTAGCACCATCAGTTGGTAGGTTAGGGGTGCCGCACTCATGATGGGTTCCCACCGCCTGGCCAGCGGCACCATCGCAGGTCGCAAATGTCGAGCTCTCCCCATGGGGAGGTAATAATAACTCCACAGCTGCTCGACGCAGGTCATCAGTACCTTTCAAAAACACAAAAAAATACAAAACAACCAAAACCAAAAATACCTGGATGAATGGTGTGAAACCATTCACAGTCATCTCACGGTCCGCTTCTTGGAACAGACCTGCAAACAAGTGCGCCAGCATGGCAGCTCCCCAAGCATAGTATCCTACTCTTTCAAGGTCTGACAGCAGCTCCAGGAAGCAACATGGGATACCATCTCCTTTCGAGCTCAGTACCAATCTCCCCAAAAGGAAGAGGAGAAATCTCCGCAAATCTATGTTGCATCTTTCCCAGTTGCCGAAATCTGCGCAGTACACGGCCCGACATCCTATTTCCATCCTTTCCATAAACTCTTCTGAGGATTCTTCGTCCCGCCGACGAGTGTCGGTGAGTCCTAATGCGTCCATGAGGGACGCCCTAGCTACCGACCTATTTTTACGACCATCTAGATCCAAACCCAGTAGCTTCTGGGCACCTTCTCGGTAATCCGCATAAGTGACCCCGGTCACTGCCTCGCCCTCCACCTTTAGGCTTGTGATTCGGACCACATCCTCCAAGCTGGGCACCATGTGCCCCCAGGGCATCAGGAATGCCCGACTCACTGGGTCCCATCTCTCACACAAGGCTTGGATCAGGACCAGGTCGAGCTGAATCGGCTCGATCCGAAGAAAGGTACCAAATCCCATCACGTCTAGCCTGGCCTTCTGAAAATCTGGGAGGCCCTTGTACGCTGCTACTACCAACTCCCATGAGATTTGTGATTTCATCACAACCTGCACATACAAGGAATAGAAGTGAGGTTCGGTCAGAAGAAAGGAAGAGAGAATGAGAAGAGAGCAGAAAATTCGGCCTACGAGTTGTGACTGGGCCCTTTCGCTGAAGTGCCCTTCAAGGTCTGAAGGTCTCCTGGAACTACTACCACTGGACCTGCTTCTCTTCGAGGAATGGGAAGATTCGCCCTCTATCCAACTCTAGGAATCTTGAACTCCTCATCTCCCGTGAAAACTTGTGCTCCTCAAGTTAGCTCTCGATATACCTGGGAAGATAAAAGGGACAAGAATTTATAGAAATGGAAGGAGTATGGGCCAAGATTGCCTCCATCACCTGTTAATGATAGCCCTCTCAATGAGGCACCTGCCATGCGGTCCCGTGTGTCACTTCACCGCTCGCACAGGGTGATTGATTGGACGAGAGTATGTCGACTAGCCCCCTATGTTGTCTAGGGATACCCTATCATAATTTGGAGGACGTCCGCAAAATTTGACACAACACTCGGGAAAAGGAACTAGGGCCGTCATCTTTTGACTTCGACGGCAGATTCCCGTGGAAAATGGTCACAACAAGACGCGATTCTCTGCTTGGGGCGGAGTCTCGACAGACCCATCACATGGAAACAGTGCAAAGGAGAAGAAGCGTAGGGAAGAAGGAAGGCACAAGAGAACAAACAAGCAGCAGAAAATCAAATCACTCCATTCATAATTCTACATAAGCTGTCAAAACACCATAAACATAAGGAGGTGGCGGATCCACTAGCTCGCCAATCCTCACCATCACTCATCTCTCTGGGCACTCTCCTCTCCCCTGAGGTGCGGGTCCCTCAGAAGCCTCCTGGATCCACGTGCAGCAGCACCTGCCTCGCCTCTTGGCGCCTGCTCCGCAGCAGTGACTCGCTGCTCCTCCCCTGGCGTGGCGAAAAAGCCACTAGCGGCAAAGCGACCAGACTGGCGGAGTCGCTCCCCGAACTCTCGCGCTCTCTCGTAGCGCGTCTCCATCCCGCCTAGCCTCTGCACGACGGCCTGAAGGCCCAGCTGGAGCTCCCTCACTTGGGCCTCCAAGGCCCTCCTCTCGGTCTGTTCCCGCTGTCGCTCGGACCTCCTCTCAGTTTTCTCTCTCTCTGCCTCTCTCCTCATCATCTGCAGAAGAACCCTTAACTCCAGGATGTCTGGAGAAGGCCTCTCCTCACCACGGTGTCGCAGCTCCGTTACAGTCGCCACCCAGGCATCACGCTCCTCTTCCGCCCGGGTCGCGCGGGCCACCGCACCGGCAAGTTGCTCCCGGAGGGAGGCAATCTCGACAAAAGGAGCCGAAGAACTGGAAGATCCGCCAGCCACTCCCGCCGTCGCTGTCTGCTGGGCACGCTGGAACAAAATAACCAACGGTCGTCAGTGAAACTCCAAATCTGAAGGTAAAAATGCGGCACGTAACTTACCAGGAGCGACAGCTCATGCTGAGCGACGGCCAGCTGCCGCCTAGTCTCTGACAGTTGGGCGCGCGAGCCGCCAATGCCACGCGTGTCCCCAGCTTGGGGAAACCCCGCATAACTCTCTCTCTGCCGCCGTAGGAAGTCGGCGCTGTCCTGCACCAGTACACCCCCTTGCTGTCCAGGGAGACGTACGGGCCAGTCCTCGAGCCTCGCCTTGCCGCGACCCTCCCTCCTGACACGGCTCGTCCGCACTCGCCCACTCATCGGCCAGGCCCAGGGTCCTCGCTGTGTCCTGCACTAAGAAAGGGGTCCCACATCAGTCAAAAGAACACGTCCCCTGTCTAGGAAGCGCCCATCATCTAAGTGCAACACTAGCCGAACCCTTTCCCCCCTCGCGCGGCTTGCTTCAAAACTCAAAATGGAGCAAAGAGGGGGGAAATCAAGCACTCACCGAGCCATGTTCACCTCCTCCCGCGCCATCGAGCCCCTCGGGTCCCTCAGGGGCCCGAAGCGGCCCTTCCTCCTCCATGGACGCCGTTCCGTGCTCGGGCGCATCCCTCCTTGGGCGAGGGGTCCCGCGCCCCTCTCCACCTTCACCATGGTCGGGCCCACCGAACTCCATCGATCAAAAGAGGAAGAAGACGGAAAGGGGGGCGAGCGAGTTTCGGCGGAAGGCGGGCTCGTTTGCGGGTAAGGCACGGGAGAAGAAAGGCCACCCGACGCTTTAAATTTGAATTCAAGGATTAAGACGCGTCCTCGCGCCTGGACGCGCCCAAAAGGGGAGAACGGAAACAAAATTCCCCCGTAAAAAGTGTGGTTCCCAGCTGTTCAGGGCAAAGTCTCGTAAGACATGCCTCGAAACAACTTGGTGCAAGAGAAGAAGTGTAGGAAAGGAGAGGCGCTACAGTGGTCAGTCGTCAGAGTTTTATCTAGACCCCCTTGTACTATGGTGTGATTCTGTTATAAATCTGCTACTTTCTGATGTTACTAACCTATGCTGGTCTGTGCAGGTTTTACTAATGGACGTCTTTGTCCTCGCTCCTGTCCCACCTTTCGATGGTTGGTCCCACCTTGTCATGCATCATAGTATATGATACCTACGCTACTAGAACATGTCAAGGACCTTGCGGCCTGAACGAATCTGGAATCTGAGTTCCCCTTCAACAAAAATGGTGATGATCCCGGAGGAATTTAGGTTGTACGGATAGGCCGTTAACTTGTGGTAGCATGGGGACGACGGTTCCATTCAGTGAGTTGGTGCGCGGATAAACGGGTCCCAGCCCAGTGTCGGCTCACCGGATCGGTATCCTGACCCGTTCTTAACAAGTTGATAATATTATCCTTGGCTACTTTCTATTTTAATTTGTTTTAAATTTTTCTTTAAACCCAGCATGCATTCATATAGGACTTTGATTTATTGCGGAAGATCATTCAAGTGATTCGATTGTGAAAGCCGTTGTGTTTCAATTCCCACAAATATGAGATATTCCATTCCGAATGAAATACTGAGTTTCCTTGAGACAGCCCTACGCTGCTCTTCCAAAGAAGACCCTTGTTTGGACAGACCCTCAGATATTCCTTTACTTTTTTGACCCACCTTGGCTGCAGCACTTCCACATTGGCTGGTAACCGCTCCCCAAAGGTGAAACCTCCGGTTTATGACCCAGGTACTTCCACACCGAGAAGTTGGTCCCCTTTTGTTTCGTGCCTGAGCGCACATCTCACCTTCCCTTATTTGATCTCCGTCCAAGCAATCGTCGATATTTGAAAGACCTTCTTCAAGGTCGCCTCATTGAAACTTCAGGAAAGATTCCAAACAGTAACGTCAAAAGCGTGTCTCATCACACCTTGGCATCAACTTATCAGTCCGCTCTCACTACATTTCACTCCACTTCGATACCATTCCACTACGTGTCGCTCCCTTGCAAAGCAGACGCCAAGGCGGGGCAGCTGTAGACACGCCATTCTTGACATCTCCTGAGAAAGTCTCATATTACTATATAACGTCCCGCGACGGCTTACGCATTTTGAATCACCTGAGTACTTCCTTTTCTTGAGTCTTCTTCCGCCCTTTTCGGCATCCGGAATTATCTCGTCACGGCATTCGGACGACATCAACACTAGTCGGACGCATCAGGAGGTTCCAGAAACAAGAAGGGGGTCTGCCGGGCGGCCGTCGACTCCTGATTTGAGGACCCGGGTGGATCTTAGTGGGGGCGTCCACGCCCCTGGACGCCCCCATATTTTAATTTATTTTATTTTCTTCTCAGGGCCCAAAATTATAATAAAAAACATATATATTAATGGAGGCGTCCAGGCCCCTGGACGCCTCCACAAAAACAAAAATAAAAAAATAAATTTAAAATGCCACTTGGCATAAAAACCAAAAAAATTAATAAAATATAAATATATTTTAATGGAGGCGTCCAGGCCCCTGGATGCCTCCATAAAAAATAAATATAAAAATTAAAATGCCAGCCCTGGCATAAAAGACAAAATAAAAAAATAAAATATAATATATATTTGGAGGCGTCCAGGCCCCTGGACGCCTCCATCAAAACCCTCACGGGCGCCGGCCACCGAACGACGGTTTGTCGTGTGTGAAAAAATCCAAAATATGAAGACGTCCAGCTGACTGGACGCGCCCATTTCTGAATTACGAGGCGCCGCTCACAAAACCACGCGTTGTGCCAAACCGCGTGCGGCCGTCGTCGGTTTTCGGTGGACCTGTTTGAGGCGTCCGGGACCCTGGACGCCTCCAAAAAAGTATTCCAAAAAAATATATAAAAATAGAATAAAATATTATTTCGGCCCTGATGGAGGTGTCCAGGGTCCTGGACGCCTCCACCCTCCGGAGCTCTATAAATAGAGGCCCACCCCCTCAGTTCTAGGGGAGCTAAGCAGTGATCCGATAGGCTGCCGGAGCCCAGAGGCTACGGAGTCATTTTTCTAACCCGTCGGGTCTTTTGTAGGTGGAGGTTCTGCCGGCTTCTCGGGTGCTCACGCTCGCGAGAGGAAGGTCGTCTTCATCCACCGCGCATCCACGTCGTCCCCACGCTGCCGGAGCTCCGCCGGATTTCACCCTCGGCTCATCCAATAAGGCTTTTCTTCCCCTTTTTCTCCATAGTTCTTTACATTCATCATATTGCATCCTCTATCCCCCTTTACAAGGGCACCTCCTCTTATCACTTCTTGCATCCATCATCTCATTTTCCTCCTACTCGAGTCCGAGAGGGGTTTAAAAGATAACACCAACCAGGTGTGTGTCTTGCCATCATTTCGTTATTTTTATTGCAAGGATTTGAATACTACACACTCATCTTTCTAATCCACTCGTTATTTTGTTTGTCGTTGTTTTGCAAGGGTAACCAAGGAAAGCCCTCTCCGTCGGCCGGCCGAAGGGGGAGGAAGAAGCAACCCGCCATCTCCCGCTCTTGAGGTAGGCGCGATCACTTTTTTTATTTTGGGGTCCTTCGGCCCCTGGCGATCACATCTTTTCATCGAGGCCGCGGCGAGTCACTTCCCCAATGGCCGTTTAAATTTCTGTGTTTATATTCTCTTTATATCATGCTATATTCTGCTCATGTCATCGAGGCCGCGGCGAGTCACTTCCCCAATGGCCGTTTAAATTTCCGTTCTTATATTCTCTCTATATTCTGCTATATTCTGCTCACATCATCGAGGCCGCGGCGAGTCACTTCCCCAATGGCCGTTTAAATTTCTGTCTTTATACTCTCTTTATGTTCTATTATACTCTGCTCATATTCTCGAGGCCGCGGCGAGTCACTTCCCCAATGGCCGTTTAAATTCCCGCTCATTGTATTCTCTTTATATTCTGTCGTCTCATTATCTGCTTATCTTCTCGAGGCCGCGGCGAGTAACTTCCCCAATGGCCGTTTCAATTCTTGTTATTTAATTTCTGCACCATTCCCGTCCCCCCGAGGTCGCGGCGAGTCACTTCCCGCTATGGCCGTTTAAACCCCGTATTTTGCTATATTATACTTGTCCCGCTCGCCCCGCCGGAGCAATCTCCCGTGGTGGCCCCTTCTCTCTTCTCTCTTATCTCTGTGTTGCAGCTAAACAAAGCAAAACAACAAAAAAAGAGGAGCCCGCGCGCCCCGCGTTCTTCTTCTTCTTCTCCCCTCGCCTCCGAACCGCGTGACGTCGCTCACAGGGAGATGGACCCTCAACCCGCGCACTTCATTTCCCGCGAGTTTTGTAGGCCGTGGTGAGCCGAGCGGGCTAAACGGGGCGATTTGGGGAAAATACATGTTTTTGGGTGTGTGAGCCGGATCTCTCGTTTTACGGTGTTTTTGGCCGTTCCAGGGGTTTAGATGCATGCCTAGGGGCTTGGGGATGGTTTCCCCTTTTGTTTCCCCTTCACCTGGGGGTGGACGGGGCGTGAAATGGTTTTTCCCGCGGTTTCCACCGTTTTCGGGCGCGGACTGAGAGCGCGCTATGCTCTAGTAGCGCGTTCTTGATGGTCGCGCTGCCCCGATGGGGCGCGTTCATCGGGGAAGATGAACAGTTTGGCGGTTCCTGTCGCGCTATAGGGCCCCAGCGCGTTCAGGGTTGTCGTGCTATAGGATCATAGCGCGACCTGGTCTGGTCGCGCTATGGACGTGTAGCGCGTTCTTGTTGAACGCGCTAGGTTTGTATAGCGCGTTCTGACTGAACGCGCTATGCACATGTAGCGCGTTCTTGGAGGTGACCAGCCGGGCTGCCCGGGGCGGGCGGTCTGCGGCTGATCGTGCTCCCCTTGGGCCGTGTGTGTCCCGGACACCCCGTGGAGTTCCGTGACCGTGTCTTTGGGCGTCCGGAGGTCCGTTTACTTTGATTAGTGTCCCCGTGAGTTTATGGGTCTGGGTGACCTTCTAGCGTTCCGATTGTGCTGTGTTGGTCTCCGGTCGACCCGGTTGTGACCCAGTGGTCGATCTTTCACCTCGTGAGTGTCCCGAACACCCCGTGGGTTTCGTTACCGTATTTTTGGGTGTCTGGAGGTACCGTGTTGTCTCGATAAGCATGCCCGTGGGCTTGGCGGGTCTGGGTGACCCCAGGTGGTCCGGGCTTCCGGGTTCTTGCTAGATCGAGTCACCGTGTATCGGCGTGAGTGCGGCGAGGTTTCCCCGCACGTCGTGGTTTCTCCGGGAGTTGGTTTTGAGTGGGCCATGTGTGTGGCCTTGGTCTGCGAGTCCAGCTGCCCAGCCTGGTGCTGGAGGGTTCTCGCTTTTCCCAGGGTTGGGAAATCGGTGTGGCAGCTTGCGGGCTGCCTTGGGAATCGTGCTTCTGTGGTTTCTGCGTAGGCCATGCCTATGGCCTGTGAACCGCGAGTCCATGTCCTAACTTGGGACTGGAGGTCTCCTGAGTTCCCAGGTGGGAGAATGGTCTCGGCGATTGTGATTCGCCTCGTGAGTCATCGCATTATGGTTTTGGACCTAGGAATTAGGCCAGATTGACGGCTCAGTGCTGTCGTGTGCAACGGTCTTGACCTCGAGTCTTGTGACTCAAAGGCCGTTGGGTTTGTAGGTTTAGTGGGCTGTCCAATGTCTGGTGGCGTCGTGCCACCTGTTACTCCGTGTTACTCATAATGAGTGCGTGCGTGGTTTCAGTGTCCACGTTCTGTGACCCTACCACTAGTCGTAGCTTTCCCACGGCACGCGTGTGCTGGCTCGCCTGGGAGTGGCTGAGCGGCATACCCGAGAGAGGCGGTGAGTAGGCTGGTTACCGCAGGGCCCCCGCGTACTTCCGAGTCCGGGTTTAGGGGGAAATACCAGCTAGAGGACAGGCCTAGGGCATATGGTCTGAGTGTGCACAAGAGGTTGGGTGCATCGGACAGCGCCGGCAGGCGCAACCCCAACTAGTCCTTGTTCTGTGGTATTGGTTACTGAGTGTGTCTGAGTCTCACGCCTGGGGCGTCGTACCTAGACACTTGTGACGCGGTGTAAGACGTCAGGGGACGCAGCCTGTCGTTCTTCTAGTGGGTGGTTCTCCTGTCACGTGACGTGAGTTGTCGTGCACCGGGTTTTGTTTCTGTTCGCGGGACGGGACTTCGTGAGTGGTTTCGGGAGTGTTCCCGGAGTCGAGGTCTGGGGTTTCCGGTGAGAGTCACCGAGGGCCTTTCCCCAGACAGTGTTGTGTTCACGACGGTGAGGTCGTGACCGTGTTTCCTGACCGTGTGGTTTTGGCTTGCGCCCTTTCCGGAGGGCAGGCCTCCTCTACGGAGGTAGCGTGGCGTTTTCCTAGTAGCATGGCTAGGGCGGTTCGTGTCTGGTGGTCCCCGATCGTGGGATCGGGTGGTCGGGCGCGTGGCTTGGTTGTCCCCCGACGGGAGACTAGGTTGTGTTTTCTGGTACAGTAGGCGTAGCTGTAGAGCCGAGGTTTTGTCGGCCACCGTAGTTACTTTCCTACTTTCGTGGTTACTTCTTTCCGTTGCCGTCTTGCTAGCGTAGCTTTCCTTCTGCCGTTGTTTCTCAGTTGGGGTTCCGCGGGACCCCTACTGGGCCAGTGACAGGAGGCTCACCCCTGTGTTTCAGGTGCGGCGGTTCTACCTCGGGGTTCGGGGGTGCTGTGCGGAGGTTCTTATTTGCCAGCTTGCCGGGCCGAGAGTTCACTTGGCATGTGGTACGTTTTACTGCTTTGGACTGTAATTTCTATTGGACTGGACTCTGTAGTAGTTGTTGAGTTCTGTTAATTGTTGAATTGTCCTGCTTTATTTCATATTCCTTTGTGCCTCCACACTCCTTTTTAGCCCTTCCGAGCCCTCCCGGCTCGTAGGCGGCGGTGCGAGTCTCGGGTTATCGGGTCTTCTCGGTAATCGGATTCTCGGGCCGTCACAGACCTGGAGAACTAGACACCTGCACACACAGAGAGATGCAGCTACACAGAGTTCTCCATCACCTTCAGACCTCGATTCCCACTCTGAGCACTCGCTCACTCTCCCATGCTCTTGTCTCCCTTTCTCTGACTCTCTCATTTTACTCTCACGCTCGTCTCTAATTTAAATATTATGGGACGATTTTTCTTTTATTATATTTATTTGTTTGTTTGTTTATTGTTCATGTGCACAGACATGCCAGTCACGAGGTGATGAATTATTCGGACTTCAAGGCTAAGGGATTTGAAGTCACGTGTGCGCCGTCTGACTGACCAGACGATGAGAGTTATCGAGTCGGGACCCAAATGCTTCGTGCCATAAAGGTAACGACATTAATTACATCTCCCCATAGGGAGAAAACCCTTAATTAATCGTCAAGAGAAAGGGTCCTATGGCCTAAAACTTATGTTAGTGCATGCATGGACATATAGAATATATATTTTTTATTATTTTATGATGCAGACTGAAAATTATTAGTAATGAGACCCTCTTAATTCGACAGGGAGGAAACCTTGCACCGCTCAGTTATTTCATTATGATCGTGGCTAGTATTATTTTATTCTTACTATTATGTATATGGGCATTCCCCATTTTTATTATTTTTTTACTATTGTTTATTTGTTTCTTGTCTTTTTCATGTTTCATTATTTATTATTATTATTATTATTATTTATTTTAGTGACCAGATCACTTGATATGTGAAAAAAATGAGGGAGAAGTGGGCGAAAACAGAAGGGGAAAGGGGTGCCAGATCACGACATCTCATGGGTGCCGGATCACGGCGCCCACGGGGGCCAGATCACCCCTTTTTTTTGCACTTCCTTTTTATGACTCTTCTGTCATTCATTTTCTTACTCATTACCATTATTATTAATATTTCATCATTTATTTCTTTATTAGTCCACGATTTTTGGCCAAAATCTGGCAATATCTCCCCCTGTCCTGAAACATGTCACGGAGGATGTAATGGGTGCTCATCCACAAAGAGTCCGGGACAGTCCCTTAATTAATCGAATGCGCACGGAGCGACAGCATTCACAGCGGTACGTGATGCCATATCCCTGAGGACTAAGCTGCTAAGGGACCAGAATTGCCCGGACATTCCGAGCTGGATCGGAGGCATGCTCCGTTAAATGTAGTGGTTCTGCCTTCTTGATGTCAAACCTGAAAGCCGAATGTTCGGGCCTCAAAGAGGCAAATGATTTAGCATTTGAGACGCGTCGGAATCCATTGACACTAACGTCGAAGACCCGAAAGTTCGTCCGGTCAAGGGACACAGTGACACTCCATAGCAGTGGGCGGCCATAGGGTGCCGGATCACTCAATAGGGAAGCAGCTAGGGGTGCCGGATCACCCGATGGAGAAGTCACTAAAGGGTGACGCCCCCTCTCCCACCCCTACATGTAGGGAGCGATACACTAGACGTGCTGGTCCGAGCACAACAGTCGGCGAGACGGTATGGAGGGCGGTGGCCTCTACTTGAGCGGTCGCAAGCGAGGAGACATGATTGCGTGGGAGAGGACAGACGACCGTAGCATGATCTCTCAAATGCCAACTCTGGCTCCCCCCCTGAGCACTCAGAGGAGACTCGAAAGCACCTGCAAATGACAGAGACGAATGTGAGACACCAATTCAAAGCAAACAACGTTGAACATCACAAGGTCCAACCGTGGGGCAGTGGGGGGCTCAACCCCAATGACCTAAGGAGCGTGGGGGTCAGCTTCAGGTCGATGTCCAGGATGGGATTATGGAGCATCGCCTTAATAATGACCGCCTTGCGGCTTGTCGACCAGACAGACCTGTGAGGTGGTGATGAAGCCCTAGTCACTCGCTCGCCCGGTGCCGCCAACCTTTGTCAAGAAAACAAAGCGCTCCTGCCAGTTCTTAACATTCGAGATGGCGGGGGACAAGTATAGGAAAGTTTTCTTACTCTGACCCCGAAAGTAATAGGGGAGGACATTGGAGTATGGGTAGTGTTGGGCACTGAAAAACTTACAGAAGAGCCAAAGGGTGGGGGTGACACTCACCTGGTGACAATTATATACAAAGGCGCAAAGAATGCGCCAGGAGTTGGGCGGTAGTTGCCCTGGCTCCATACCATAGAAATGAAGAATCCCCCCGAAGAGGGGAGGGATGGGGAGGCGGAAGCCGACCTTGAAGGCCTCTATGGACACATTGATGTCCTTGGGGAAGTACCCTCCTAGGTAGTCATCTACGAAGGAGAAGAAGATGTCGATGTCCACCGAGATTTGGCAGGCTTCCCTAAGGCCATGAACTACCCAGTAGGAGACATTGAAGTATAGAGGGTGAGGTCCAAGTTGAGCGCCCAAGGTGATAGAGGCACCACCACGGTTGCCCTCCCTTTCACCGGAAGACTCATAGTCGTCAAAGATGATCCTTCTACAAGGCGCCATGGGTTCGACGACAAGAGAAAGAAGGGAAGGAACCTCATCAGACGTTAAGCAAGCAACAAGGAGACAGCGAGCACCAGCGCCAAAGAGGAAGATTGGAGAGGTGCCGTCTTAGGCGTTTCTCGCCCTTTTTAAAGGCTTCAGAGAACGACGTATCGACCTCGTTCTGACGCTTCTGATCGAGCGACATGTCGAAAGCCCAATTGCCACCGCCAGTTCACTCTGTGGGAAAGCCACGGGCTGTGATAACGGCCGTTCGACTCTGTTTCTCCAGGTATGAAAAGACGTCATCATGATAACAGTGACGTCACCTTGCACGCTTGGGAACCGCCTTACATTCCAAGAAAGGCCATAGGTCGCACGGTTCCCAATGTAAGAGGTATGAGAAGGTTTACAAAAACTCCACCGAGTATTCCCCTCACATGACCTTGTACAATTCCTCCCGAGCACTGAGCACTCTCACTGCTCGGGAGTGGGGGGTTAGTGATGAGGGGAAAATACGCCAGGCTCAGCACGGCTCAGTAATGTCAGGCCCACTACGGCCCAATGTCACCAGGCCTGTGGTGGCCAACACTAGCAGACCGGCAGTCCAAGAACATGTCCCAATCGAGGACCACTCGGAACTGCCCGGCCCACAGGCATGATCCTCGCACGCGTGCGCCCCAGATGCCATGAGATCCGCCAACAGGTAAGCGTTGAGGCCACGATCACGGGGCTTACCCTGACGAGCACCTTATCGTGCCCACGCCGCCGAGATGCCCGCCACGACGCCCTGCCTCAGAGAACAGGAGAGTGGGCAACGAACGATCCCACGATCGAGTAGCGCATCGCTCCACTAACCACACTCTCTCAAAGTTAGGAAAATGACAACACCGACATAACCAGTATAAATAGGTCCCAGACAGACCTACAGAAGGGGGGCTAGACACCTACGCACAGAGAGAGATGCAACTACAGAGAGTTCTCTATCACCTTTAGACCTCGGCTCCCTCTCCTAGCACTCGCTCACTCTCCTAAACTCTCTTCCCCCTCTCTCTTACTCTCTCGTTTTGCTCTCACACTTATCTTTAACTTAAACATCGGATGGTTCTCCCCTGGGGTCACACCTAGAGCTCCTTCTGACGCGTCGTTCTATGTTTATAGATTTCCTCGAGATAATCAGATGCTCTTCTCCTCCAAAGAAATCTCAAAGGTGTAGTACGAGGTCGAGGTAACACTTTTTTACCTCTACACTTACAAACAATAATTAAACGTAAGTTAATGGAAAATAACTTTATGATAAATAAATTTATGATAAACATATATGAGATTTTTGGTTTTAACCCCTAAATTCTATTGAAATTAGGAAAAAGTCTCTCTAATCCACCTATTTAGCCAAAAACCCTCAAAATTTTCCCTGCTACATGAAAACCCCCTATCATCTCTCACTATCAAGTAAGCCCCGTGTAAACTAACCTAACCATGGTCTAACCTAATTAGAGAAGAGAAAAAGGCCATAATACCCTTATTTAATGCAAGAGAGGGAGAGAGAGAGCACTCTCCGGTGGCCCCCCTCTCCCCCCATACCGACAAACCGCCACCCATCTTCCCCCCAACCTCATGAAGGCCAGCGTACCCCCCATCCATCCCGACGACCCCCCTCTCCCCACACCCCAGTGGAAACCCTCCCTCTTCTCCCATCTTGTCTCCCCCAACCTTGGCGAACCCACCCCCCGCCTCTTTCCCCATCATGTCTCCCCTGACCCAAGCAGATCCCCCCTCCCGGTGACAGCTGACGTACCCTCCATCCATCTCGGTGACCCCCCTCTCCCCACACCCTAGTGTAAACCCCCCCTCTTCCCCCATCACATGTCTTACCCAACCCTAGCGAGAAACCCTCCCTCTTCCCCCATCCCTGGTGGACCCCCCACCTCTTCCCCCATCATGTCTCCCCCAACTTAGGCAAACCCCCCTCTCGGAGACGACTGGCGTACCCCCCATCCATCCCGATGGCCCTCCCCCTCTCCCCACACCCCAGTGGAAGCCCTCCCTCTTCCCCCATCACGTCTCTCCCAACCCCAACGGACCCCCTCCCTCCTAGCGACCTCAACCCCCTATTCCATAGAGAGACAAGGAGAGAAGAGAGAGAGTGTCTAGAGAGAGAATGGAAAGATAAAATAAAAAATATAAAAATTAACAAGTAAAAAAAATATTTTTAATATTTTATTTTTTAAACGGTCGACAACTCGACTGACTTTTTATTCAGAATTTGAATATTATAAGAGTTTTTGACTAAACAAGTTGATTAGGAAAAAACTTCCTTAATTTTGAATGAATTTAGAGGTTTAAAATTAAAAATCTCTATATACTTATGATAATCTATTCAAACTTTCGTAAATACATCCCGTGGTGGTGGGAAAGGTGGGGAGTGGGGGCCGTCAGGTCGTACTCGTAGTAGTAATGGGAGATAATACCACGCCATCCAACCGCTCAGAAGTTTTTTTTATGAACTAGAGCATTTAATATTTTTGACCGTAAATATTTCTAATTCGATAGCAGTTTTCGATGTTCTATATTTTATCATTTTGATCGAACGGCCAGAATTGATCTGGGAAAGCCATCGGAGGGGTAGTAGTGCTTTGTTTGAATTTACCACAAGGAGTTTGAAGACGGAGCTGGCGAGCACCGCGAACACCACGAGGAGGAGGCCGAGGACCCATCCGCCGCCGCCGGCCGCCTCCAGCGCGGCCTCGTCCTTCCCGGAGGAAAGCACCACCGCGGCGGCGCCGGCGACGGAGAGGAGGGTTCCCCAGAGCTTGGCCTGCCCGCGGGCGCCGCAGAAGCTGAAGCACTCCCGCCCTGCGGCGACGGCGAGGACGAAGACGACGGCGGGCTCGGTGTTGATAAGGGAGGCCTGGAACGAGGCCGTGACGTAGCGCAAGCTCGACGTCGCAAGCAATTGGCTCAGCGTGTTCCTTGGGGGCGGGGGGGTTGGGATAGGGAGAATTAAGAAGATAGAAATCTCTGTGATCACCTAGGCCACTGCAAGATCGCAGAGAGAGAGAGAGGGAGATTACTGTAGGAAGCCGAGGAAGAAAGCCCAGCAGACTATATGGAATGTGATGCGCGGCCTCGATTCCCTGGAGCGACACGAGATCCATAGTTATGAATTATAAATGTGTGTGTGTATGAGAGAGAGAGAGGAAGAGAGAGACGAGAATGCTTACTTCTCGAGGAAGAAGGCCAGGGAAGAGAGGACGACGGAGGAGACGACCTGCACGTAAACGACGAGGACCGTGGCGCTGAAGTTGCCGGAGGCCAGCAGGGAGCTCTGCAGGATGATGAAGACTGCGAGGCCCAGCTCGAACAGCAACATTAGCAGCGACGCCTTGCAGGTCCCCGATCCGATCGCCATCTCTCTCTCTCTCTCTCCCTCGGACACACACACACACACACACTCTCTCTCTCTCTTACATGCACTGCCTCGGCAGCTAATCAAAGACTATTTAAAGGCCGGATTTTTTACAAAGACATTTTCTTTATAAATTTATTTGCGACGTTATTTTTTATTTTTATATTATATCTCATATTAATATGGTGTTATAAATATCTTTATGATTAACTTTCTTTAAAGATTTAAAAATATTTTATTTTTATTTATGCAACTGATTTTTTAGATGAGAATATTCTTATAAAAAGCTATATATCAGAGAGAGATGAAGGGCGACAAATGTAGAGAGAAAAGAAGTTTAAGGCCCACTTTGATAATAGAATAAGTTCCATTAGGATGGTTTATTTTTATATTATATCTCATATTAATATGGTGTTATAAATATCTTTATGATTAACTTTCTTTAAAGATTTAAAAATATTTTATTTTTATTTATGCAACTGATTTTTTAGATGAGAATATTCTTATAAAAAGTTATATATCAGAGAGAGAGATGAAGGGCGACATATGTAGAGAGAAAAGAAGTTTAAGGCCCACTTTGATAATAGAATAAGTTCGATTAGGATGGTTTATCCAGGTCAAGTGAATTGTTTTGGTTTAATTTATTTTGGCTTAACGAGGATCAGATTGGGATTATGATAGATTTTTCCATTCCTATGAAATAGGTGAAATAATTTAATTGGGGTAGGATAGGAATGAGGGACGGGCACATCACCTTGGGTAGGTCACCCATCCCTATTCTAATCAGTTATCAAGAGATTAAAAGAGTTTTTTACATATTAGTTCCTACAAATGTAGTGAATTATCGATTAATCTCTCAGATCTGACTATTACGTTAAAAATCCTTATCATTTTTACCATTTTACAAATAAATCTCTGTAGTTTATTACCATTCAAAAAAGTAAATATTCGGTGAAATATTTTATCAAATAGTTAACCGAACAGGGGAAAAGACTAAAAACCCCTACTCTCTCTCGCTCTCTGGCGGGTGGGGGTGGGCACCAGGAATGTGAGGGGGAGGGGGGTCACCAGCTATGGGGGTTGGTGACACCGGAGATTTGCTCTCCATAAGGGGGAGGGGGATGGGAGGGGGTCCGCCGGAGGGAGACAAGAGGGGGACGGGAGGGGGACTGTCACGTCCCGATTGTGAAATATCAAGGCGTGATGAATTATAAACGGGTCGATTAAGATACATATGACGAACATGAACAACGAAATAGACAAGATCATATTTTTATTGTAAAATATGACATTTCGTACAAATGAGTTTTCAAAGTTTTTCAATACTAACCACTCTCAATACATTTATTCTCTAAGTAGACAGACTAGGAAGAAAATTTTCTAAAACTTTCGGCACTCTCAATCACTCTAGCCCATTTCCGTCATCTTATGAATTTCTTAAAAAATTATCGAAACATGTAGGGTGACCTAAAAACTCAATAGGACTTATATCTCTTTACCAGACAACTTAAAGTGATTACATATTAGATAATCTAGATGCTCATGAAAAATAAGTAATAAATCGGCGATAAGTGAAATAAAAATCAAGATCAGGAAATGAATTTAAATAATAGGTATCATATAGTTCAAGTGTAAGTATGAAGATCAATAACATGTAGATAATGTAAATTTGGCCGTATAATAAAGATGTTAACTCTTTCGGTCAATAATATCATGTACAATTTAAATAAAAAGTGAAACATGTAATAATTTAATTGTCTAGTTCAATCTTGTATGTCAGTTAGTGCAATGTCACATCTAATCATTCAACTCCCTTGAACACAAGTACTTTCGGGCTTTGTTCATCTAGAACTATATCAATGCCCCAAAATTTGTCAGGCATCGAGTGTCAGGTGGACTCAAAGTCTCAAGTAATTATTAGAATAATTTAGTAATAAAATGGCCAACCGAATTTCAAGAAAAAGCTCATGAAGTGTAGTAGTATAGCACACAACTAAACATTCAGCTATGCACGACTTTAGCGGTGACTCTTACAGGCTCAAGAGGTGACTCACGCTATATAGTACTTTGCATCATTCCAGTCTTAAGAGGTGGCTCCCATAATGTAGCACTTTACTCTACATGTTGCTTAGCTCCTACACCTCCGAATGACAGTTTATGGCTAAAGTACAGATCTAGTAAAATTTTTCATTCAAGGATATATACTATAAGAAGTACAAATGAAGTTTATAAGAGAAGTTCAAAGATGATTTAAACGATCATGTTCAACGACATTAAGACAACAAAGAGAATGAGTTACTAGATAAGGATGATCAGCTTTAACAGAAAATTTTACAAAATATGTTTAGATCAAGTTTTTCATGTGCTTAGTAGAAAATCAAGGAAATCATGGCCAGGTAAGACGATGGGACAGTGGGAGGCTCTCCTCTCATTCACAAGCAGGTCCTAATTAAGTAACCACTTATCGCTTAGGCATTTGCTTGTTAGCCTCTAGTCTTAGACACCGGTCTTTCTTGGTCAATTGTTATACATCTACAAAGCTTGTCGTAATGACATAATCACGTAAATCAAACAGAAACTATTATTGCATAATATAATATGTTCATATGTGAAGAAAATTCATTGAGAGTAGATTCAAGCTTTCAGATAGAGCTTAGATCAAACAAACATGGTCAATTATGGACATGAGTTTACGAAAATTAGAGCATAATTGTTTGAACAATTAAAATAACTTCACGAGTTCATTACCTAACAAATTCTTTCTAGATGGTAATTTAAGGCAAGAACATGATTTTAAAATTTAAAAATTAAGATTTTAGAATATTACACGTGAAACGTGGTGATTCGGATGATCAATATGTAAAATGCGATGGACTACAGATTGGCACATAAATCGAGACATTTCAGAGGGCAGGCGAGGTCGCGATCTCCTTGGGAATCGGGTCATGGTTGCAGTCATCAAGATGACCACGTTTGAGATGGTCCCTTCGAGGTCCTCCGGGGTGTCTTCATTGGATCACAATCTATTGGGGTGACGCGTTCAGGTCGCAGTCTCTGTAAAGGTCGCGTTCTTGGTCCGAACCAAAAAATGGCAAAAACACGATATCTTAAATTTAAAAATCTAAAATTGACGTCAAATATAATTAATATCATGATGTACATAACTTGCATAAAATTGAAGTACTCATGCAAAGGAACATGTATGAAGATCTAATTAGGTTTGGTTTGCTAGAAAACCTACATAATTGAAGATCAAAGGAAGAAGAGGAAAAAATAGGAAGAACACTTCTCCAAGCTCTAATTCTCTCTCTACTCACGCCCAACAACTGTGATTTGGGTTGGACCGGGGTGAAATAATGCCCTATTTATAGACTAGAACCTCTAATTAAATTATAGTGGGTTTAATCAAGAATCCCTATTTCACCAACTCACATTTGACAAAAATTCAAATTTCGATGTAGTGTTTGGCACAACAATTCCCATCTAATGACATATGCAGTGACATTTATGACTTAATCAAGATTAGATTAATAGTTAATCATCCTTAATCTAATTTCTACAGTGTCATTATAGTCTTTTTTATTACTATCTTTTCTATAGTATGTATCGCTACAGTCCCGACGACTTTGCTTTCTCAGAATTGTGCTGCAAATCTCGCCGTTGGCGTTATCACATGGGATTAAGGTTTGTGTTAATATATTCTATACTTTATAGACCTAAAAAATATTGTATAATTTTCTTTATTTTCATCTTTCATCATTTCTTTTCATATAAATATGTATATGCATATTTATTTCTGAGTTATTACAGGGATTGTCGGAGTGGGAGGGGGAGGCAGAGGGGGACGGGAGGGGGGTCTGCTAGATCGGGGAGGGGGAGGGAAGAGGGCGACTGTCGGAGGGGGAGGGGAGGGGAGGGAGTCCACCGGACGGGGAGTGGGTGCAGAAAGTTCATATTTTTTTTCATTCTTAAAATGAAAGTCGCTCCGTGTGAAAACAACTTTCATCTGAAGTCGCTCCCACACGGAGCGATCTCTCTCTCTCCCTCTCTCTCTCTCATCCCCCTCCCTCCCTCTCTGTCTCCAGCTCTATGTCATGGTCGGATGGGGGACGCCGGAGGGGGAGCCCCCTCCCTCTCCCTCTTTCTCATCCCGTCCCCTCCCTCCTGTCCCTCTCCCTCTCTCTCTCATCCCGTCCTCTCTCTCTCTCTCTCTCTCTCTCTCTCTCTCTCTCTCTCACCGTCAGAGGGGAGACGTCTCCCTCCCTCTCCCTCTCTCTATCACCATGGGAGGGGGAGACGCCTCCGACCTCCCCTCCCTCCTTCTCCCTCTCTCTCATCTCGTCCCCTCCTTTCCTCCCTCTCTCTCTTTGTGACCGTTGGAGGGGGGACTCCAGAGGCCCTCCCTGCACTATCTCTTCCTCATCTCGTCCCCTCCCTCCCTCTCCCTCCGACGTCCCCCCCGTGAAACCCCCTCCCCATCGCCGGAGTCCCCCCTCCTCCTCTGTGAAACCTCCCTCCGTCACCCCAGAACCCCCTGTGTGTTTACGGTGGCCCATCAGTAGGTAGAATGGCTGCCGATTGCCAGAGTGTAGGGGGATGGGGTGGTTGGTCAACATGTTGGAGGGGAGAAGAGAGGCCATGGGAGGTCTCTCTCTCTCTCTCACACACACACAACTAAATAGGGTCAATTAGTATTTTACTCATCTTAAGTGTAAGTTAACCATAGTTTGGTTAACTATGACAGTACAGAATGAACGACGTAGATCTATAAGTATAATGGTGAAGATTGCAGGGACTTTTAATATAATAGTCAAATTTGAGAGACTAATCGATAATTCGTTAAATTTGTAAGAATTAATATGTAAAAATCTATTTTAAAATTTAGTTGATAATTAATTAGAGTTAAATAAGAGATCTTAACCGAGTGCTAACCGTTAATGGCAACAAACATGTTCTTCTGAATGCTATGATGTCACGATATTATTAAAAATATAAACTTACAAAGATAATATATTTACAAAAAAAATTAAAGAAAAGAGAAAGTGAGGGCAGGAATGGATGCATGGGACGACCCGTTTCTCCATCCAATAATGAAGCACGTGTTGCCCCACGTCACTGCCCATTGTATATTCAACACCGTCAAGGCATGATGGTACTAATTTAGATCGTCTGTAATTTTGGGCCGGCCGGTGAAACTGTGTGTTAAATTTAATATAATACTAACCTTGATAATAATACCTTAAGAATATATACTTCGCCGAGTTACCAAACAATCTCGACGAAAGTAACCTCTTACTGGGGTCTACATGTTTTGCGCGTACGTCGATCAGTCGAAGCACGTATAAGATTCAGAGGCTTGTGAAGGTTGGTGGAGTGTCAAGGGGTGCGAACACTACAACTCGTTCGGATCTTTGTTGGGCCCACATCTTAAATCGATAGATAGATCTGGACCGTTTCAAATCCTGGACAGATTTTGGACACGTTCCTCTCTCTCTCTCTCTCTCTCTCTCTCTCTCTCTCTCTCTCTCTCTCTCTCTCTCCCCCTTTTTTTATATAAATTACAATTCAAGTGAATCCGGACAGGAACAGTTCATCTCTCTTAAAGCTTCAATCTATACACTGGGCAGGTGGGCTTGTCTCTAGAGGCCCACACACAATAAAAATTTGGTCATTCTTTCATCCAACATATATAAGCAAGTGGATCTCTTATTATTACATAAACAAGTCGATGATCTAAACTTCAAGCTATTAGGTCCTAATAGGTTTGTTAATGGTCCAGATCCACTTTGTAAAAGATGCATCCTTGAGAAATGCGAACACCCATTTCTCATGTATCCCATATGCTACAACCCCCTTAACTAATCATTAGCTTGGCATCGAGGACATCTGAGTATTCCAACACGGGGGTAGGTGGGAGCTCCCACCTACTCCCGGAACGTTCACCGCCTCCGGCGGTGGTTTCCTCGCCGAGCTCTTTCGGCGGATCTTCATCGGTGTCGTCGTCGATGGACGTCGGGTGGGGGGAGCTCCCGCCGGGAACTCCCCTCCCCTCTCTATCTCCTCCAGGTTCGTCCAACCCACCCCCTTCCCTTCTTCCCCTCCCCCATCCTCTCCGGCCCTCCGGATCCCCCTTTCCATCGTGTGCCTGTGCCGTTCGCCCCTTCCCCCGCCTCCCCCTCGTCAACGTCGCCCCCCGCCTCCCTCGCCTCCGTCGCCCCCTTCCCCTCCGGCCGCGTTCCCCCCGCCCTCCCGCCGACAACCCCACCCCACCTCTCTCTTCCCCCCATCCGCGCCGTCCCCCCCTCCTGCTCCGCTCTACCCCCCCTCTCCCCCCCGCCTCTTGCCTTCCCTCCCCCGTTCCTCCGAGCCGGCCCCCCCTCCCCCACCCCCCTCGTCAGTGTCCCCCCAGCCTCCCTCGCCAACGTCGCCCCTTCATCTCCGGCCGCGTTCCCCCCGCCATCCCGCCGGTCCCCCTCTCCGCCTCTCTACTCCCCCCCCCTCCGCGTCGTCCCCCCCTCCTACTCCGCTCTAACCCCCCCCCCCCCCGATCCTTCCGACTGACCACTCCACCGCTCTCTTCCCCCTCCCCGCACCGTCCCCTCCCATCTGCTCCGCTTAGCCCCGCTCTCCCCACCCCGCCTGCTGCCCCCCCCATTTCCTCCTGCCACTGCTCTTCCCCTCCAACCCATCCCCCGCTCATCCCCCCCTCTTTCCGCAGCCTCCTTGTAATGCCCCGAATTTTTCGGATCCTTTTTCATGGGTTCCGGATCTGGTTTCTCGGAATGTCCGACTCCGTTGTGTCCGAAATTTCGTTTCGGACATCTTTCGTGTTCGGATCGGCGCGATCCGGAGTCGTTTCGGAGGCCCGGAGGCGTTCCGCGGCTTTTTCCACGTGTGTTTTTCGATTCCCGGCGTGGGTTTCGGCTTTCCCTTCGGAACCTCGTTGCGGGTGAACCGCGCCGTTCACCTGGGGGCGAGTGGTACCGTTGCGATCGGTGCACTCCGAGGATCGCGAGGGCGTGATTTTCTATTTTTTTGGATTTTTCCGAATTTTTGGATTATATATATATAACCTCCTTTCTCTCTCCCCCTCTCATTTCTCATTTCTCTCCCTCTCTCTTCTCACGCTCTCTCCTCTCTCCCTCTCTCTCCGGCGGCCGACGGGGCGGAGCATGGGCGAGGTGGGGACGGCGCGGGCGAGGTACGGGCGAGGATGGATGAGGATAGAGGCGGTGGAGGCGGGTGGAAGCTCGGCCGTGAGTTCGTGGAACGGCGAGGCTTCAACGACGTTTTCTTCGTGGATCGGCGTCCACGGTGCGCGTAATCTTCGGTGGAGGTAGGGTGATGGACCCTCAGCCCGTGTACTTCCTTTCCCGCCAATTTCGTAGGCCGTGGTGAGCCGAGCGGGCTAAACAGGGCGTTTTGGGCAAAATGTGTGTTTTTGGTGTGTGAGCCGGATCTCCCGTTTTATGGTGTTTTTGGGCGATCCAGGGGTTTAGATGCATGCCTAGGGGCTTGGGGAAGGTTTCCCCTTTTGTTTCCCCTTCACCTGAGGGTGAACGGGGTGTGGCATGACTTTTCCCGCGGTTTCTACCGTTTTCGGGCGCGGACTGAGAACGCGCTATACTCCAGTAGCGCGTTCTTGAAGGTCGCGCTGTCCCGACCGAGCGCGTTCATCAGAGAAGATGAACAGTATGGCAGTTCCTGTCGCGCTATAGGGCTACAGCGCGGTCTAGTTGTCGCGCTATAGGATCATAGCGCGACCTGGCCTGGTCACGCTATGGTTGTGTAGCGCGTTCGTGTTGAACACGCTAGGCACGTATAGCGCGTTTTGGCTAAACGCGCTATGCACGTGTAGCGCGTTCTTGGAGGGACCAGCCGGGCTGCCCGGGGCGGGCGGTCTGCGGCTGATCGTGCTCCTCGTGGGCCGTGTGTGCCTTGGACACCCAGTGGAGTTCCGTGACCTTGTTTTGGGGTGTCTGGAGGTTCCGTTTACCTCATTTTGCGTGCCCATGCGCTTAAGGGTCCGGGTGACCTTTTAGCGTCCGTTCGCATTGTGTTGGTCTCCGGTCGACCCGGTTGGGACCCAGTGGTCGACCTCCGGCCTTGTGAGTGTCCTGGACACCCCATGGGTTTTGTGTCCATGTTTTTGGGGTGTCGGGAGGGACCGTGCTATCTCGATTAGCGTGCCCGTCGGTGTAGTGGGTCCGGGTGACCCCATGTGTTCCGGGCTTTCGTGTTACGCTTGATCGAGTCACCGTGTGTCGGTGTGTGTGCGGTGGGGTCTCCCCCGCATATCGTGGGTTCCTTTGGAAGGCGATTCCCGTGTGGGCCATGTGTTTGGCCTTGGACTGTGAGTCCAGTTATCTGGCCTGGGGTTGGAGGTTTCCCGCTTGTTTCAAGATGGGATATCATCGTGGCGGCTGATGTGCTGCCTTGGGAATCGTGCTTCTATGTTTTCCGTGTGGCCAGTGTGGGTGGCCTTAGTCCTTTGCGTTCCCTTCCCAAGGGAATGGTCTTGACAGCTCGTGTGTTGTCTCGGTGCTCGTGCTACCGTGGTTTTAGACCTAGAGATTGGACTAGATTGACGGCCTTGTGCTGTTGCGTACAACGGTCTTGACCCCGAGTCTTGTGACTCAATGACCGTTGGGTGTAGTGCGTCTGGTGGACTGTCTAGAGTCCAGTGGCTTAGCGCCACTTGAGTTTTCTCGACTCTAGCGCACGGTGCGTGCGTGGCCGTGGACTGCAAGTCCTGTTTCTTCTCCGACTGTGGTCACCGTGCGACGGGGCCGGTACGTGGGGTGGTCCCCGTACGTCGTCGGATTCGGACGTTGTTTTCCGTTGACTTGAGAGTCTACACCTTCAGTGACCCTCCACTAGTCGTAGCCTACCAGTACGCGTGTGCTGGTCGCACCAGGGAGTGGTGTACGGGCTTACCTTTAGAGACGGTTTGTGGACCGGTTACCGTTGGGCCCCACGTCTTGCAGCCAGAGTCCGGCTGAGGGGAAAACCGGTCAGAGGGCCAGACCAGGGACGCGCGGTCTGTGTGTGCACACGTGGTTGGGGACAGTGGACACACGTCGACGGGCGTGACCCCAGCTAGTCACTTGTTTGTGGTTACTTGTACGGTGTTCGCGCCTCGGGTAGGACCTACCACGTCAGGCGATACACCTGCGGTGCGGTGTAAGACGTCAGGGGACGCTACCGACTGTGCTTCTAGTGGGTGGTACTCCTGTCGAGTACGGAGTGACAGACTGTCAGTTTTTGTGGCTTTGACCTTTAGGTTTTCGGTCGTGTCAACCGTTGAGTCCTTCGGCTGGTTTGCCGTGGCGCGTGTGTTGGTCTTCGCGTCGTGAGTCTAGCGCTAGTGGCTTTACCGAGGTTGGGTCTTGTTGTGCGGTACCCGCGACCGGACGGTCGGGGTTGCACCTTGGACAAGGTGTCCAGGTCGGCTGTGTCCGGGGGACAGGCCTCTGCGGCATGGTTGCCGTGTGTTGTTACTTTGGTAGGCGGCACTAGCGTGGTTTGGTAGCTTCGTCTGCGTGATCGAGGTGTACCTTCCGGTACAGTAGGAGTAGTTGTAGTGCCGAGTTTTGACCGGCCACCGGTTTGCTGTTCCTGCTGTAGTTGTAGCTCTCCTTTCCGCTACCGCCGTTGTTTCCGGTTGGGGTTCCGCGGGATCCCTGCTGAGTCTCTGTTTTGGAGACTCATTCCCAACTTTTCAGGTGTAGCGGTTCTTCCTCGTGGTTCGAGGGCGCGGAGCGGAGGTTCTTAGTTGCCAACTTGCCGGGCCGAGTGTTCACTTGGCATGTGGTACGTTTTTACTGGTTTAGACTGTACTTTCTGTTGGACTGGACTCTGTTGTAGCTGTTGTTGTTCTTTCTTTCAGCTTGTTGTTGTTGGTTATCCTGCCTTATTTCCCATTTCTTTGTGCCTCCACACTCCTTTTAGCCCTTCCGAGCCCTCCCGGCTCGTGGGGGGCGGTGCGAGTCTTGGGTTATCGGGCCTTCCCGGTAATCGGATTCTCGGGTCGTTACAGCTGGTATCAGAGCAGAGGTTGTGGACGTACATAGGAATTCGAAATATTGTAGTGATCAGAGTCCGTAAGGTCCAGTACAGTCGGCAGCTGGCTTGGGGTTTTGTGTTCGCTTTCCGCCTTGTTTCTCGCTTGAGAGCTTGAGTGCGCTGTGCGGCGCTGTGAAGGTGGTTGCTATCCGCGGCTTTCGTGCCAGCATGGGCTCTAAGGATCGAGGTCGAGAGCCTTCTCCCTCATCGGTGGTGGCCCTGGTTGTGCTGCGTTGGGCAGAGGTTGCTGGCTGGCGTGAGCTCGCGGTGCTGCGTTCGAGGAACCTGCAGCGTGGTCAGGTGGCTGGTGCGGACTGTTCTTGGTTTAGTGGCGGTGAGCGTGCTCTGAGGGAGCTGTTGTCGGCTTTTGGTCACTCCAGCTTGAGGTTTGTCCAGCTCCTGTGGTGTTATGATCGAGAAGTGTGCTCAGGTGAGCGGAATGTCTTCTCGGTGAGCTGCTGTTTCGTCGAGCCTGATGTTCCTGTCGCGCTCTGTGGCGTCAGAAATGACGTGTCGGTCCCGGTTGTTCTACTGATTTCAAGGCAGGATTTGACAGAGATGTCCCGTTAAGTCTTTGCTCCTGCGTTTCTGTCAGTGGTTGGGTTGTGTTCGCCTTGGAGTTGGCTTGAGATGTGAAGGCTCCGCGGTGAGTTCGGGACTCGAGGATGAGCGTCGGCGGTTGTTGTTATGGCTCGTGTTGCGGCTCTTGGCATGCCGTGTTGCAGTTTGAGGAATTACAGCGTTGGTGCATCGAGAGATGCTGTGATTGTGGTCCGACGTGACACTCGTCGAGTGTGTCAGAGGCGCTGACCTGATGGAAGCGATGGTTTTTCTCAGTGCTGGATGGTGCTGTTTCCAGCGTGCGCGAGGTTCGAGGTCAGGTCGAGCATGGAGTCCTTCCGTTGGTCGGAAGTGCGTTTGGTCTCCCCTTTGGTTGGAGAGATTGTGTTGGGTTAAGGTTCGTCGTCTTGCATTGTGTGTTCGGATTGGTTGGCCTTGTGTGCCATGAAGTCCGTGCGAGACGTGCTCCTTGTCTTGGCAAGGTGCTTGCCTATGAGAAGTCGTGCCCATTCCCTTGTTGTGTGAGGGTGCTGGCGCTTTTTCGGAAGGACGAGTGCTGGTTGGGTGGTGTCTGCTTTCTCGACTGTGCGCGCGGATCTGAGTGCGCAGCGGAAGCGTGGTGGGCTTGTGACCCATTGGTTCAGGATCGTAGCATTGGTTGCTACGGGCGGATTCCTGAGTTCGCGTTGAGCATCGGAGGATTGGTTCCTCGGTGTGAAACGTGTTGTTGCCGTGCCGTTGCTCGAGGTATTATAGTTGTTGGCACTGGCAGGATGGAGTGTTGGGGGAATGTGTTGGCTAGTGCACCGCACGAGTACCCTGTTCCTGTGTTGAAAGCCGTGTCAGGCGTCGGTGGTGGACTTGGATGAGGTTGTTGAGAATGTCGCCTGACGGAGGTCGAGGACGTGTTGGTCAGAGTCGGTGGCTTGGCGCCCGACTTGTGTTCCCAGTCGTGTCCTCGGATGAGACCGTCTTTTGAAGAAGTGATCTCTGGCGGGCTGTGGATTCCTGTTGGTTCTACGGTCTTGTCGGATTGTGGCGGTGAGATGTTTATTGCTTAGGGACCCGTGAGCACTGTTCAGGTGGTGTCCCGTGGCTCTGTGGTAAGGGCAGAATCGGGATTGGCGGGTGTCCACTCGCATTGATCGAAGGATTTGATGAGACTAGATGGAAGAGTGACGCCTGTGGGCGGAGGCCTTTTGTGAGATTGGCGTCGGATTGGCGGTCCTTGATAGGACGTTGGTGTCGCAATTGTTATCCCTGGCTTGGTGACTAGCATGGGATGGTTCCCCTGTGAGTCTGAGTCCAGTGAGGTGATGACTGAAGACACCAGGATCCATCATTTGGTTTCGTTGTGCTCCCCGAGAGGGTCGAGCTGGCGAGCGGTTGGTGACCAGTGGATGGTCTTTTCTGAGACAGAAGATGCTGGTTGTTGGGGCTCGAGCGTGGCGAGAGCCGTGTGCCAGCGAGACCTTTGGTGGTCGTTTCTATGATGTGCCTTTCCGGATGGGATCTGGACTTTGTCGAAGTTTGTCTTCTGACGAGAGTTGGCACAGTGTTATGTCCGGCTTTCGGCTTGCCATGTGTGAGGTGTTTCTTGGTGTTGAGCCGATGAGCTAGTTGCGGTCTGTTGAGATGACTGCTTGAGCTGGTGGAGGCTCTGTTTTGGTTGCTCCCTTGAGGAGGGTGTGCGACTGTCAGCTGGTTGCGAAGCTGATGTGTGTTTCTGTCTGCCGACCATAGGATGGATCGGTAGCTGTTGCTCGTGTCGAGGGTTGTGTTTCCGTGGTGAGCGAGATTGTGGCTGCGGTGCCATGATGGGTGCTCGCGTGGTCTGAGGTGATGCCGGACTGTGTCCTTTGGTATATGCCTGCTCCGTTGGCCAGTGTGCTCGGCGCGAGGAGCGAGGTGTTGCTTGTGATTGTGAGTCTGGTTGTGTTCCTCAGGATCCGTGTTTTCGTGAAATTGAGATTTTCTGTGCTGGGGCTCTGACAGCGTTGTCAGTTCGTTCAGTGTTCTTCCCCTGTGACTTCGTGCTTGGTCCTGAATTTCGTCGACGAAATTCCTTTAAGGGGGGAGGGCTGTAATGTCCCGGATTTTTCGGATCCTTTTTCATGGGTTCCGGATCTGGTTTCTCGGAGTGTCTAACTCCGTTGTGTCCGAAATTTCGTTTCGGACATCTTTCGTGTTCGGATCGGCGCGATCCGGAGTCGTTTCGGAGGCCCGGAGGCGTTCCGCGGCTTTTTTCACGTGTATTTTTCGATTCCCAGCGTGAGTTTCGGCTTTCCCTTCGGAACCTCGTTGCGGGTGAACCGGGCCGTTCACCTGGGTGCGAGTGGTACCGTTGCGATCGCTGCACTCCGAGGATCGCGAGGGCGTGATTTTTTATTTTTCTGGATTTTTTCAAATTTTCGGATTTTATATATATAACCTCCTTTTCTCTCTCCCCCTCTCATTTCTCATTTCTCTCCCTCTCTCTTCTCACGCTCTCTCCTCTCTCCCTCTCTCTCCGGCGGCCGACGGGGCGGAGCATGGGTGAGGCGGGGACGGCGCGGGCAAGGTACGGGCGAGGATGGATGAGGATCGAGGCGGTGGAGGCGCGTGGAAGCTCGGCCGTGAGTTCGTGGAACGGCGAGGCTTCAACAGCGTTTTCTTCGTGGATCGGCGTCCACGGTGCGCGTAATCTTCGGTGGAGGTAGGGTGATGGACCCTCAGCACGTGTACTTCCTTTCCCGCCAATTTCGTAGGCCGTGGTGAGCCGAGCGGGCTAAACGGGGCGTTTTGGGCAAAATGTGTGTTTTTGGTGTGTGAGCCGGATCTCCCGTTTTATGGTGTTTTTGGGCGATCCAGGGGTTTAGATGCATGCCTAGGGGCTTGGGGAAGGTTTCCCCTTTTGTTTCCCCTTCACCTGGGGGTGAACGGGGCGTGGCATGGCTTTTCCCGCGGTTTCTACCGTTTTCGGGCGCGGACTGAGAACGCGCTATACACCAGTAGCGCGTTCTTGAAGGTCGCGCTGCCCCGACCGAGCGCGTTCATCAGAGAAGATGAACAATATGGCGGTTCCTGTCGCGCTATAGGGCTACAGCGCGGTCTGGTTGTCGCGCTATAGGATCATAGCGCGACCTGGCCTGGTCGCGCTATGGTTGTGTAGCGCGTTCGTGTTGAACGCGCTAGGCACGTATAGCGCGTTCTGGCTGAACGCGCTATGCACGTGTAGCGCGTTCTTGGAGGGACCAACCGGGCTGCCCGGGGCGGGCGGTCTGCGGCCGATCGTGCTCCTCGTGGGCCGTGTGTGCCTTGGACACCCAGTGGAGTTCCGTGACCATGTTTTGGGGTGTCTGGAGGTTCCGTTTACCTCGTTTTGCGTGCCCATGCGCTTAAGGGTCCGGGTGACCTTTTAGCGTCCGTTCGCATTGTGTTGGTCTCCGGTCGACCCGGTTGGGACCCAGTGGTCGACCTCCGGCCTTGTGAGTGTCCTGGACACCCCATGGGTTTTGTGTCCATGTTTTTGGGGTGTCGGGAGGGACCGTGCTACCTCGATTAGCGTGCCCGTCGGTGTAGTGGGTCCGGGTGACCCCATGTGTTCCGGGCTTTCGTGTTACGCTTGATCGAGTCACCGTGTGTCGGTGTGTATGCGGTGGGGTCTCCCCCGCATATCGTGGGTTCCTTTGGAAGGCGATTCCCGTGTGGGCCATGTGTTTGGCCTTGGACTGTGAGTCCAGTTATCCGGCCTGGGGCTGGAGGTTTCCCGCTTGTTTCAAGATGGGATATCGTCGTGGCGGCTGGTGTGCTGCCTTGGGAATCGTGCTTCTATGTTTTCCGTGTGGCCCGTGTGGGTGGCCTTAGTCCTTTGCGTTCCCTTCCCAAGGGAATGGTCTTGGCAGCTCGTGTGTTATCTCGGTGCTCGTGCTACCGTGGTTTTAGACCTAGAGATTGGACTAGATTGACGGCCTTGTGCTGTTGCGTACAACGGTCTTGACCCCGAGTCTTGTGACTCAAGGACCGTTGGGTGTAGTGCGTCTGGTGGACTGTCTAGAGTCCAGTGGCTTAGCGCCACTTGAGTTTTCTCGACTCTAGCGCACGGTGCGTGCGTGGCCGTGGACTGCAAGTCCTGTTTCTTCTCCGACTGTGGTCACCGTGCGACGGGGCCGGTACGTGGGGTGGTCCCCGTACGTCGTCGGATTCGGACGTTGTTTTTCGTTGACTTGAGAGTCTACTCCTTCAGTGACCCTCCACTAGTCGTAGCCTACCAGTACGCGTGTGCTGGTCGCACCAGGGAGTGGTGTACGGGCTTACCTTTAGAGACGGTTTGTGGACCGGTTACCGTTGGGCCCCACGTCTTGCAGCCAGAGTCCGGCTGAGGGGAAAACCGGTCAGAGGGCCAGACCAGGGACGCGCGGTCTGTGTGTGCACACGTGGTTGGGGACAGTGGACACACGTCGACGGGCGTGACCCCAACTAGTCACTTGTTTGTGGTTACTTGTACGGTGTTCGCGCCTCGGGTAGGACCTACCACGTCAGGCGGTACACCTGTGGTGCGGTGTAAGACGTCAGGGGACGCTACCGGCTGTGCTTTTAGTGGGTGGTACTCCTGTCGAGTACGGAGTGACAGACTGTCAGTTTTTGTGGCTTTGACCTTTGGGTTTTCGGTCGTGTCGACCGTTGAGTCCTTCGGCTGTTTTGCCGTGGCGCGTGTGTTGGTCTTCGCGTCGTGAGTCTAGCGCTAGTGGCTTTATCGAGGTTGAGTCTTGTTGTGTGGTACCCGCGACCGGACGGTCGGGGTTGCACCTTGGACAGGGTGTCCAGGTCGGCTGTGTCCGGGGGACAGGCCTCTGCGGCATGGTTGCCGTGTGTTGTTACTTCGGTAGGCGGCACTAGCGTGGTTTGGTAGCTTCGTCTGCGTGATCGAGGTGTACCTTCCGGTACAGTAGGAGTAGTTGTAGTGCCGAGTTTTGACCGGCCACCGGTTTGCTGTTCCTGCTGTAGTTGTAGCTCTCCTTTCCGCTACCGCCGTTGTTTCCGGTTGCGATTCCGCGGGATCCCTGCTGAGTCTCTGTTTTGGAGACTCATTCCCAGCTTTTCAGGTGTAGCGGTTCTTCCTCGTGGTTCGAGGGCGCGGAGCGGAGGTTCTTAGTTGTCAACTTGCCGGGCCGAGTGTTCACTTGGCATGTGGTACGTTTTTACTACTTTAGACTGTACTTTCTATTGGACTGGACTCTGTTGTAGCTGTTGTTGTTCTTTCTTTCAGCTTGTTGTTGTTGGTTATCCTGCCTTATTTCCCATTTCTTTGTGCCTCCACACTCCTTTTAGCCCTTCCGAGCCCTCCCGGCTCGTGGGCGGCGGTGCGAGTCTTGGGTTATCGGGCCTTCCCGGTAATCGGATTCTCGGGTCGTTACACTCCTCCTCTGGTTGTTCCCCATCCCCCCGACCATCCCCCTCCTAGCTTCCATCCGCCGCCCAGCCCCGCCCCACCTCCCCCATCGACCTCCTTCACCGTCCCTTGCTCTAGCTGTCCCCCGGTCCTTTTGAAGCATACCGTCTCTTCCCCCACTTCTACCCTATTCCCTATCCAGCACTCCCTCTTAGCGGTGGGCGCTTCCTCGAGCACTCAATGAAGCAAGGGTATGTCCCGCGTTGAAGGTCATGGATTCTCGTCCTCGGTTTCTATGGGTCTCGGAGACTCCGTACTTACTCCCCATGCATCTCACGGGATGATGGCCACCCGAGTTCCCCTCTCACACAGCCATCGTTTAGAGCGGCTTGGTAGCCTAGTGCTCCCCGACGATGAAATCTGTCACCTCCAGTTGCGATTTCCTCTTCTTTGGTGTCCTAGAAGCACACAGCTATGTGGGATGTATGCAATCTCTACCATTTCTATTTTTCTTCATGTTTTCTTGTTGAGTTGACGACGGTACGTGTCAGGCATGGTTGTTTATGTACCGTTCTGGATAAAGTCTGACCATGTACTACGGTTATGGGTAAAATGTGTTACTTTGAATGAATATCATATGTTATGTTACAAAAAAAGTTTGGCACCGAGGAAAGATGCTCATCACGTACGTAGTCCAACTATTCTTCAAAGTCTTACGGCAATTGACTAACATATAAACACACGCCCACACCCACAAAATTCTCATGTACACAATATATATATATATATATATATATATATATATATATATATATATATATATATTGGACACAACGAGGCACATCCTAAAAGAGTGGATTGCCTATGGTGACACTAACAAACAGAACAAATGGCATCTAGTAATTATTGTGTCAAAAGTAACCACATTGCTAAAATATGAACATGCAACTCTTAATCTTGGTGGATTCAGATTACACTTCTGGATTGTCTATCGTTATTCAAGTTCAACACATAAGAGAATTTCTAAAACTTTTATTGCATTTGCATGAAGTAGTTTGCGATTACCTAAGCATCTCCATCTTCCAATTGTATTTGACTCTCTCTATCTAAGAAATTCTGACAATAGCTTTCTCTCTGAAATCAAATTGCCGAGCATCCCCTTACGTACCTCCTCTCCTCCCCATGATGGACATTTGGGAAATTGTAGTACCCATGACATGCCTATTCGTGATTTGTACCTTTTCAGGTGTAAGAATCCTTCGATGCAATCGAAGATATACCACAATCAACATACTTAAGCTCGTGATTATGCTGAAGGTGGACAGCCACTATTCTCCACTTCGATGAACACATATCAAATTTCGCTTGTTCTTAGGGTTGTTAACGAGCCGAGTCGATTTGATAGGTCCGTAAATCTGCCCCGATCTCGGTGTAGGTCGTAAGGTCTTTCTCGATAAACAGATATTCAGTCGGACTTAAAAATCTAACCCGACTAGATTCTCGGTTTTAACATGTTCTTATTTTTTTTTCTCCCTTCAAATTTTAAAAAATATTTATTTAAAATTATATTATTTTATTTAATTAAAAAGTTAAAAACTTTATTTTCAAACAAATTATATAATTAACCTTAAAATTTTATCTAATTTAGTAAAATTATAAATTTTATATTATTAAATATATTAATTTTTATTTTTAATTTAAATTGTCAAGTCAAACTGAATTTTAATCATATTTTACATTTTTTAATAGTGTCGCGACCCGACCCGACCCGACATAACTCGAGCTCGGGTCGTGCTCGGACTTTAATGTCCATGACCTCTGTGATTTTCATCCATCTTCTGACACCAGGAACCCACAAATCTCATCTCTGCAAATCATATTTTTAGGTATCAGAAGAGCATATTTGACGTCTGCACGATGCTCTTGAGAACCTGAATATGATTTTAAAAGGAAAAATGCCCTGCAAATGGAAAACATTCTCGATCTCCATGTTATTAAAGATCTCCGTGAGGTACATGAAAAACGCTCTGATCTCGTGACAACGTACATGCATGGTCTCCGGGCCATTAACATGCTTTTCCACAACATGGATCCTGGCCTCGAGAGCACATCTCTGTTACGTATGATCTTGATCACCTACATGGTCCGCGAATGTGCTTTCAACGGCTGCTCTCCCTCTTTAAGATCACATCCCTGATCTCCTATACGATGAAATAATGGAAGGAGGCATATTGAACTACCATGCCTGCAATAACTATATATATATATATATATATATATATATATATATATATATATATGCCTCTGTCTGTCCTTAAACCACTAGCAACAATTAATGCCTTCCATGAGCCAAAAAAAAGTGAGAAGGAAGAGAGAGAGGGGGGGTTTGCAGTGAAGAAATAGAGGAGGTGAGGTGAGAGAGACGGAGGGGAAGGAAGAACAATGAGCTCCCTTCAGGCGGGCGACCTTCTTCCTGCTTCGGGTCACCACGGAGAGGGGAGAGATAATAAGAGATCTTATTCTGGCTGTGTCATGTGCATTCACAATGCATTTCCTCTTCAAACTGTGTTAAAAAACTATCCGTTCACCCCATGCGCTAACCATTCCTCAATGAATACTTCCCCACTCCATGCATTATAATGCAAACAGCACATAAAGTAACGCTCGATTCTCATTGGCAGAGACTCATTGAACTGACGTCAAGAGGAAGGAATCGACGCCAACCCTCTGTGAGCGAGCCAATGACGACCTGAAGCCAGCTGGAATTAAGGATCATCTCCTCCTCCCCCTCCTCCGTCCAGCAGCAGATGTGCCCCTGGCGATAATGGCGGCGGCGGCGGCGGCGGCGGCGGCATTCCCCACCTACGCCCCTCACCCCTCCTCTTCTGCGGCCAACTGCATCAGCCGCTGTGCCGGCGGCGGGGCCGGCAGGAAGAACGCCGAGCGCCTCTTCTCTTCCCTCCACTCCGCCTCCGGCGCCGAGCACCCCGCTACGGCTGCGGACCGCGTCGTCCGCAAGTTCCTCGCCTCCTCATCCAAGGCCGCCGCCCTCCACACCCTCTCCTATCTCCTCTCTTCATCTACCACCGACTCCTCCCCGTCCCACCATCTTGCCGTGCCACTGTACAGGAGGGTCGCCGGGGCCCCCTGGTTCCGGTGGAACCCCAAGCTCGCTGCCGCCGTCGTCCCGCTGCTGGACAAGCTCGGGAGCTCCGCCGAAGCGGAAGCCCTGGTTTCCGAGGCCGCTTCGAGCTTGAAGCCCCGGGAGCTTGCCGCGTTCTACTGCGAGCTCGTCGAGTCCTACGCCCGGCACGGATCCGAGGAGAAGGTGTTCGAGATCCAATCGCGCCTGCGGGCACTCCATTTGGGCAAGGAGGCCTATGGATCGGTGATCAGGGCGCTTGGTCTTCTAGGGTTGCCGGCGGAAGCGGAGGGCATGGTGGAGGAGATGGGGAATGCGGGCTTCAGGCCCTCGGCTTTCCAGTACAGAGTGGTCGCGCAGTCCTACGGGAGGCTGGGATTGTTCGCTGAGATGGGAAGGGTGTTGGACGCCATGGCGGGCTCAGGATGTGGAGTAGATACGGTGTGTGCTAATATGGTTGTTTCTTGCTACGGTGATTGCGGGGAGCTGGCGGAGATGGTGGAATGGCTTCGGAAGATGAGGGCTTCCGGGGTCCCCTTCTCCACCCGCACCTATAATGCCGTTCTAAATTCGTGTCCTAGACTCTGCTCCATGCTTCGGAATCTTCAAGATGTTCCCCTCTCCCTTGATGAACTGCTAGAGCGGCTCGAGGAGGGGGACTGCGCGCCTGTGGAAGCTTTGCTGGTTCGGGAGTTGGTCAGCTCAGACGTGTTGGTGCAGACTTTGCAATGGTCTGCTGAGGAAGGGAAGCTGAACCTCCATGGCTGTCACTTGAGCTCCGCATTGGTGGTTGTGCTACAGTGGACTGATGAGCTGAAGGCTAGACTACTCGGCGAAGGAATCAAAGGGAAGGATGCTCCTGTGGAGATTACCATCGTCTGTGGGTTGGGCAAGCATAGTAGCATTGCAGGTGAATCTCCGGTTAAGCGGTTGGTGTGTGAGATGATGTTCCGGATGGAGAGTCCACTCAGAATAGACAGGAAGAATGCAGGCAGATTGGTTGCCCGAGGGACAGCGGTGCGAGACTGGTTGATAAAGATGGAGGGTTTCCAAACAGCAACGATTTTAGAGCTTAAGATTGCTCGGCAATGAGGTACCTGGCATTTGAAGCTGTGTAGAAGTTGCAATCGGTTCATCTTACGTCTTTTGTAAATTGCCAAGAGAGTAAGGGAAGCATTATTTCTTGCTCACAACAGAAAGAAGACTTTTATTTTCTCGATTCCGATATTTCATTTGAAATTGTTGTTAGAATCCTTTATTCACGGGAAGATATTCTTATTTTCCATGCATTCACTAACAGTATATTTCTAGAAAAGTATCAACTAGAGGTAGACTTCTTTTCTTTTATGTAGACAAAAAATACCCCTCTTTTTCAGGCTAAGTTGGTTCTTCGTATTTTTATTTCTTTCCAAGGCTGCATTATTGGAGCCCAAATTCTAAAAGTTGGCTGACCTTGATCAATGTCAATGAATTGCATTCCATTTTCTGTGGGGCCAATATTTTCCAAACTCACACCCTTCTTGGACAGCGTGAGGGATGACCGGGATCATCCAGAATCCAATCAACTCTGATTGTGTTATGAAGGGGCATAAATTAAGTTCCTCTTTTACTTTTGATCTGCAGTATGAAAGAAGTGAAGTACAACTTTCAAAAAATGAAAGAAGTGAAGTTTAATTTATTGTTCATTCATGTTTTTAGTAGCTAGTCCACCTCTTATGCACTTCCCTCATTCAACAGAGTCGCTTTGTTCTCTTACGATTATGTGTAAAAGATGAACTTTATATAATTTCTACTCTCACTTGTAACCACTGCATCTTCTTATGTTTGACGTTAAGACTTGAAAGATGAACACTAGTAGAAAATAGGCATAATTGCAAAAATAACCCTTTTACATGAACAACTTTAGAATTGCCATCCTTACATAGATATTATTATTATTAACCTCGTTATGTTGTAATACTTGCAAAAATATCCTTGCTGTCACATGCTGTTAGCATTCCGTTAAAATCTCTTATTTAACCCTAGTTAGTCTTTAACCAAATTTAGAAAAAGATCAAAATACCCCTAATCTCTCAAACTCTCTCTCTCTCTCTCGGCACAATGTGCCAATGAAAATAACACTTTTCTATAGGGGTATCTTATGGATCAAAACGAGGATGTAAAGAGCAACTAACCTCGGGGGCAATTTTGCACTTATTTTCATGAAAGAGGGTTATTAATAACACTAGCTATGCAAGGATGGAATTTCTGCAATTGTTTATTTAACAGGATTTGTGATTATCCCTCATAAATATCATAGATTAAGATCCACGTGGAGTTCTGGCTCTGCACCCTTTGTATAAGTAACTAATTTCCAATTACCAAAATGCCAGCAGTCTACTTGTGAAATTTACCAAAAGTGTTCTTGTGAGTTCCCAAACATAGTTTTGTTTATGTTCTTCAAATTCATGTGCTTAGCATTCCTGCAGAAAGATCAGTTGACTGTCTTCCTGAGTTGTTTTATACAGGAATTCATTCCATCATGATTCCCTAACAATTTCATGTGATAATTTTGGATAACCCAAATATTAGATCTTCCTCACTGCCTGGCGGTGCGACCATTGTTGCAGCCACAGTTCTTAGTGGCTAGGACATAGCAACCTTATACCGCAACTCTCACGTTTGTCGTGATCCACATTTCAAGGAGGAGGCTTATGGTGGAAAAATACTAACCTTAAATCATCTGTGATCTCTGTGACCAATGGTCCAATACCCTCCCCTCGGCCGGCCTCGGGACACTTTTTTTCTAGTAGAAGAGTGTGATGCATCTCTTTGGGTTTCATCTTTGATCACTACTGTTGGCTGGGGTCTTTTCCTTCTTAGTGTTCACATTTCACATAAGTTTGACAACCAAAGACGAAATGCCTTTGGAAGAATCAATATTTAATTGTATCTTTAGTTGAGATTTGCTCCCAATTGGTGCTGTGATAGACCTCAGCAGCAGGCAGGTGGTTTTGATCCATGGCTATACACCGCTTCATCTGTACAAACTCCAGTGCATTGAGAATTTGGTTGCGATTTTTGTTTTGTAAGACTTGCTCATTGGAACCTAATTTCACCACTTGCATGTTATTGAATAGTTTGCCTAATTATTTGCTGTTTTCTAAGAACTTGTTTTTATGATGATTGGGGCTACTCCCACTTGAACCCTTGCTTTCCCCCCTCAGCACACACAAAAGAAAAAGGGAATAAAAAGCAAAAGTGCAAATTCCTCTGATCCCTGGTTCACGTGTTAGCATTTTTATGGGCATTTTTTAGGCTAGTAGTTGCACAAATATGAACCTTGTTTTCTCAAAAGCATACACAAGTTTATCAATGCAGTTATGATAACATCACAGAGGAGAGTTCAAAATTTTGATATGCAAATCGGTGGATCTTTGTATGACATCTTTCTCAGGGTATGATGCCAATTCCCTCATAGGTCCTGTAGCCAAAACCTTGCTCAGAAAGGAAAGTTGGCTGTGTTTGATCACATGTACATTGGTCCAGTAACTCTGACAGATTATATGAGGGAAGTTTTACTGCATGCTGCAGCTGGTTGACTTATCTATAAAGATGCCATAACAAACATCAGGGGCTCCTTAGTCCTTCCATGTTTATTGCTTCACTGTGAGTTCTGCTTCGATATTCTATTAGTTGAATCATAATTCTACTGTCGTTTACATCTTAGGAATTCAAGAATCATGCAGAGATCATCTCTTTTCATATGGGTCTCTTTCAGCTCGCAGATAGTCCCTGCACAAGGAATTTCTTCTTTTATCTCTGGTGTTCTCTACATACTTTACCTTTTGACCATTTTTATTTGATTTGCCTTCTTGTATTATGTTGAGCTTAGACTTTACAATCGATTTTCATCATTATTAATTGATCTCTTTGATGCTGTTGATTTCTCTTTTTCACCTTCAATGATGTGGTTTTCAGTTATTCATCTGCTTTGTTTTTTTTTCTCCACTCGGAATCATTTCCACCATTTCCACAGCCCTATGTAGGTGGGAATGAACCCCCCCCCCCCAATTCCAGTGGAGGGCTTAGGTCTCCCCCTTGCCTAATTAGACAAAAGCTCCAAATTTAAGGAACTAATTAGGACTTAATTATCAATTTTACCCTAATCATCCTTCATAAAATTTAATTTACCAGCATGCTCCCACCCTAAATTCTTCAATGAAGCTTAATTGAGCTTCAATTGACCCTAATTAAACTTAATTAGACAAAAGTCCAAATTTAAGGAACTAATTTGGGTTTAATTTGGAGTCTTAACACATTTCATGGTTTAAAATTAACATACAACAAAAAAACTAACCTACAACAAAAAAAACTTTCAAACTAACCAAAAAAATAAAAAACAAAACAAACGTCAACCTCTCCCTCAAGAAAACACAGCTACACGCAGCACTTCTTTACGGCGGCGGCGGCAGCAAACCCTCTCTACTCCCTCACCCTACAGCAGCAGCCAACAGCCCCCTCAACAGCTCCCTGGACCCCTTCTCCCTCAGATCTGAGATTCTGAGGGAGAGCAGGAAGTGAACTCATGTGAGTTTCGGTCGAAATCGGACGGTTTCGGGCCGAAACAGTCCGGTTTTGGTCCGAAACCTGTAAGTTTTGGGCGAAATCGGTATCGGTTTCGCCCGAAACCATGAAAAATCTTTTTTTTTTAGTTTCGGACCTGCTACAATGAGCAGGTCGAAATCGTTTCGGTCAAGGCCGAAACCGATACGTTTTGGCCGAAACGTATCGATACTGCCAACCCTGTAGATCTCCCCCTTGCCTGCATCACTAAACTAGAGGTCAATGTCTTCTAAGGATATGGAAACTCAAGGAATAAATTATGGTGGTATTATGCACTATTTGCCTCTAATTCCATGGTATTCATCTGCCCTTCATCTCCTTTTTAAATCTTATTACATTTTGTGGGTTATGCAGGTGCCAGTTGCCATAGTCATGAAAGTTGAGTGGCCAATGCTTTAACTACCCCTAATAATGAGGTTTATTACTCTTCCAAAACAAAGATAGGTTACAAATGGTTCATAGTAGGAATAAGTCCCTTCATCTTTATACTTTGGCTTCCTTTTTGTTTTAGTTGAATTAAGTGGTGATGCAGCAGAGCAAGACGAACACGTTTTGTCAAACTCTTTGCACGAATAGAATTTTGGTTATAATAAGAATCATCCTTCCATCTATTTGTTTGCCGGATGCTAGACCAGAATAACTTGGGATTATTTGTCTGAACGTCAATTGCAGCTGAAGTGTCTATAAGCCACGAGCGTTTGATTCAAATCAGAATTCCCAAGAAAAAGGCGTGGAATTCTGACAGAGTAGAAGAGCTAAATTTAGGAAATTATTCCAACTTAAATAACTTGTTTCGGATCTTTTGTAAGCACCTTTCGATAATTTCTGACTCCTATATGGATGATGACTAGTTCTTATCGGAACATACAAAAGTTTGATTATGTTCTGCATTTGTTTTCATGTCTTTAAAAAGGGCTCATATTGTGTGACGAGAACAGGGTCTGATGCAGCAAATTCCAGAGTTTCATCTCAATACTTGGTTTGAATACAAGGCTATCTCCCTATCAAAATCATGGGTTCCTTAGTAGAGTTGAATTGGTTTATTAGGCTGGTCAAATAATGAGATCAAGGACGGACAAGAAGCATGTGCCCTTTAACCCATTGGGCATATCATTCTCTTCATGGATGGCATCACATTGAACACTTGGGCGGACAAAAAGAGAAGACAGAGAGTTCCTTTGCTTTGCTGGTCAAATAATGCCATTAATGGTAGGAAAGTTTGCAGGTAGCGTGCTTGCTTTGTTTGAATAGTTCATTCAATTAACATAATTGGGTAATGCTTCTGTTTTCCATTATGTTATTCGCAATATTTGTTGTGAGGCACTGATCCATGTTAAAATTATTTATGATAATTTCTCTTTGGCAAATGATGCCTTTGATAAGAACCGTTTGATCAAATGATCGGATGACTCATGTTAGTATTTCCCATCTTTGACAAGAACTGTTCGATCACATGACCGAATGGTGTCTTTGGAAAGAAATGTTCAGTCAAATGACATTGTGGGATTATGTAAAATAATCCGTAATCCCATCTTATTTTCCAAACGTTGACTTGCTACTCAATGTCCCCATCAGCTAGCTGTCTTATCTGTCTTCATAATGACAAGACTAGGGAGTACTCGATTATGTTATCGGGCCCCCAGTTGCCATTTCTGAGAACATACGTACTGACAAAAGACACCTAACATTTGTTACCTAACATTTGTTCCAGATTTTGTTCGTCAAACATTCTTTTCTGGCTATCGTTGGCTTCTTCTGTGAGCCATAACAAAAACAAGAAAAGAAAACATTGCCAGATGTACGGAAAATAAACATGTCATGTGAATCGGTGGAAGTACAATTTCATCTTCTGAGCGGCAATGGACTATCATCTCAATCCTGTGGTATAAAAATTTACCGCTTCGGACTGTCATAACGGGTCTGCGATTTAGGACCCGACACATTAATGCCTGGTTTGTGTGTGTTCCCAGTTATTCGGTGACAGATCGATTATTCTTGTGAGCGGGCACTTAATTAGATTTTTATGCAAATGAGCCTAAAATCTGTCCCATCTGTTAATTACATGCGGATTTAAGACAAGGAATTCTCTATTAAGGTCATCTAAAGTCTAATCTCAATTGAATAAAAAAGCAAACTCAACAGTAGACCCATCTCACCATAAAACTGTTGGGTCGACCCTGGGACTCTGTGTGAACTTGTTGAGTTGGGGCCCGCCCACATTTGACCCACGTACAGCCTTACTTGTGCTTCGGAGATTTTTGTCTAAAAATTATTGTTAGAGGTGAATGTATGAAAAAGTTATTTTTAAAAATATATTAATAGATATATCACTAGGTTAATTCAAATGGTGCATAAATATCATTTAAGTATGAATTTTTTGCAATTTTTTAACAAAAAGAAGTGATATATCTATAAATAAATATGATATTTTGTACACTTTAAATTTTCACAGTGACATGTATGTTAATATGTTTACATGAATATTTTTTTTTACAAATTCACCTATAACACTGATTTTCATCTTCATGTAAAAACCTTTTTTTTACAATTAAAGTTGCAAGTGTTTTGTCTGAGACTTGAGATTAATTTTAAACTCGAGGTATATAACAAAGGATCCTGATATCTGAACAGTTGACACGTTTACGGGTTTATCCTTGCATCTGTCGATAGCATGTTAGGAATGCAACTATTTTGCGTTTAATATTCATTTTGTTACAATTTACGAACTGTGTTTAACATTTTTAATACTTACAGGTCTCCCCTTTTTGTTTGATCCTATCTAATTAATGACAGGATTAATCTTTGTTATCACTTCCGGTGCTAGCAGGGAAGCTACAATTAAGTAATGTACTTAAATGATCGAAACTTTATAAGTCCAATCTTTTCCCATCCTGATAGAGGTGGAGACCGAACATTATACTAGTATCTCTTTCGTAATATGTAAATTCCACAAAAACAAATATATTCATGGCTTAGCGACGTAATGACTAATGTTCGTTCTCCTAGTTGACTAATACAGTAAATTAAATTGATACGAAATATTATTTATTTGATCATTATTTTATAGAAAATCATAATATTCTACAAACACAAGCATGCTTATTTTTAATAACTTATTTATTTAAGATATGTTGTTTTGTTCAAACCCTAGATATATTAACAATAAGTATTTATTTAACATTTAGTTCTCGTGACATGTTGTGCAAATGTAATAATATAAAATTAAACATTTTTAGTAGAAGAAAATAAGTTTTTTAGTCCTCTACAAATTATTAAGGGAGCAATATCTAAATCATAGCAAATTTAATTTAGCGATGTTAAGCCATTTATTCAATATAAGCATACCATAGTTAAGCGTACTAATATGATAATACGTCCATCACGGGAAGATATGCTGCTTCTGGAAGAGGACGTGGAGAGGAAAGTGGGGAGAAGGAGTACGCGAATGGTATACCATATGATCGATATGACCATGCTATAATTAATTTAATTCCATATGGGCATTCATGTTATTCGTCATGAATAACATCCCCCTTCAGGCATTACTCTTCATCTATATCTGCTTCAAGGTAAAAGTCCAATTGAGAGTTGAAAAACACAAATAACTGTGTGTGTGTGTGTGTGTGTGTGTGTGTGTGTGTGTGTGAGAGAGAGAGAGAGAGAGAGAGAGAGAGAGAGAGAGAGAGCTTTCTCTCGTCAAAGGAATACCCAACTCATAAAGATATTCTTAGCTTGCCTTCTAAGCTTATAAGAAGAATAAGAAAGTCATAAAAAGATTCCAAGAGCTTGTTGTGACGGTATATAGAGTCAATCAACAGCTTGCCACATGAATATTTTTGATAATCTCAATAATTCTTATAAAAAAAGTGTCCTAATTGTGGACACTAATTAACGCTTTCCTTGCTGTACGTACGTAAGAAAAAGATTTTAAAATATATTCCTCGCAGAAAATTGTTGTGATAAAATCAAACTGAAGCGGCATGATCTTACATTCCCCAAAAGAAATTAAAGCACTGAGTTCACCAGCAATCTCATGCAAATTTGTTGAATAAATACACAGTTCTAACTTCTCACGCTTCGGTCGCCGAGGAACATATGATATTACCAATAAATCCCCACTTCAAAAGACTTGCGTAGCCACACCAGGTATATATATGTGAGCATCACGATCAACCCACAAATTTCCAGTTTAAAAACAAGAAAACAAAGACGATAATTTAAGTCTCATTTTTTTTCAGACCAATGAACTGGTGAGAGTGAGTACCGTGGAAGATCTGTTCCACAAACGGAGTATTTTTCAACATGTTCTTGAGTTTGGAAATAGCAGAAAGGATGGTTGTTGAGGAACACTTATGGTACAAGTTTCATCGGCTCAACCGCGTCCATCCCATGAGGTGTAATTCAAAGATCTACAAAGGCGATCTAGCTACTTCTCATCTGCACAAGTCCCTTGTTCCTCTCCCTTCAGAGTTCTCTAGCTCCCCTTAAGGCTTTGACCCACTAGTGGAGAGCAATTCTTCGTTCCCTGCATGGACTGTACTATATGATCTGCAGTCATCTTCACATGGGTTTCTAAAGGCAAAGGTGTTTCAAGGGGAGAGAGAGAGAGAGAGAGAGAGAGAGAGAGAGAGGTGGGATTCCCTGAGGCAAATTAAGGCACATATATGTACGCTAACCGCCGCCGGCTAACATGAGGTGGAAGGGCTCAGTAATTTGACAGGACTCCAGCTTGTTGTGAGGAACAGGACTAGTGTTTGCTGTAAGGCCATGGGCTTGGACGGGTTAAATTAATTTGCATCAGGGATATAAGAAGCAGAACAACCAAAGCTCCGCATTAACGTACGGTGGTGGGGAATTCAGTCGTTTAACCTACTCGAATTATCTTCTTGCGAGGGGCAGCTGGCGGGAGGGGGACGAACACCAGGCTGAGGTCGGGGGGCACGGCGAAGAAGCCCTGCGGCGGGGGAGACCTCTTCCTCTTGGGGGGCCGGGCTTTCCTCGGCGGCGGTGGGCACACCAGGGCCGCCCTCAGCGCGTGCTGATCTACCAACCTGGGGGTCGCACAAGTCACGTGGTCCTCTTGCTGCCCGCCATCCGGGGTACTGGGGGTGGTGGTGACGGCGTCCTCCTCCGACGGTGCGGCTTCTGCGTCGCGGTCTCGGATCTCGGTCGTCCGTATGGGCCTGAGCTCGGGCAACCCATCGACGACAGCTTCAGAACCCATCGTCCACGCTCCACGCAAGCAGACACACACACACACACACACACACACACACACACAGAGAGAGAGAGAGAGAGAGAGAGGCAGGCTATATTTGGAGAGCGAGCCTCCACATTAGAAGACGGCGGGTGGTGGGTACGAGGATTGTAGGCTTTCTGTGCAGGATTGTATGCAGATGCACTTCGACTAGGAGTCACAGAAATAGTAGCACAGAGAGAGAGAGAGAGCGAAGAGAGAGAGAGAGAGAGAGATGATATACTGTGGAGAAGTGTATGGAGAAAGCAGCGCAACTAGGAGTCCTAGAGATCGTAGCAGTTTGGGAGGGAGAGACGGGGAGATATGGATGATCCCAAGTGCGCAGAATTATATGCAGAAAACAGTGCAACTAGGAAGCCAAGAAATAGTAGTAGAAGTAGGAGAGAGACCGAGAGAGAGAGAGAAAGGATGCCCTCAAATGATTGTGGGGGGAATGAGAAGGGGGGGGGGCGGAAGAAAAGCTTCGGAAGGTACAGAGAGAGAGAAGGGTGAGGAGGCTATAAAGAATAGAAAAAAATGTGGGACTCGGGACAGGCTTTAACCCCCCACATCTCCCCCCAGGACTCAACCAACTTGTTCATGTGGAGCAATCCAGGAAGCCCTCCACCTTTCCGTCCCATTCCCTTCTTTCTCGCACCAGTCATCTCTTCTGTGCCCCGGCTCAATGGATATAGCCAATGGAAATGTGCCACGTTCTTACAAGGCACCAACACGCTCAACCAGGCTCACTGTGTGGCGTAGCTCATCTCATCCTTCGCCTATGTGCAGAGCTGGACAAGTCCTGGGCCCACACTCTTAAGATCACAACCGTTAAAGCGAGACGCCGAGGTCGCCTTTCGGGCGCTGCCCCCATGTGAGCAAGCCACATGAAACTGGGGTGCCCACCTGATGAGGGGCAATCCATGTAAATTTTATGAAAGAGAGGGCTAGAAATGGCAAAGCACGCACCATATATCCCCCCCTCTGTGGATTCTGGCTGCCAAGCCCGGCCCCGGAGAGGGGGGTCACCCCTCCATGAGGAACCCCGGATTCTGCTTAATCTACTAAAATACCACCGGCCGCCAGGGATCCCCACCTTCCACCGCGTCGTCGTGAAGAAGACCAGATCGGCGGGGGGCAAAAGCTGAACAAACCACATGCCGTGCCACCATGTCCCTTCATTTTTTAACCCCAGAGGGATCATGCTCTCTCTCTCTCTCTCTCTCTCTCTCTCTCTCTCATGCATGAGGAAGATGAGGGAGAGAAGGGGAAGGGATAAGGAGGAGAGTCCCACTGAGGGGGGAGATCGAGCAAGAACTAACAGCGGGAATAATTAAGAATCAGGACCGTATGACAGGCATGTGGTGCTAATCAATGAGAGAAGCAAGGGGGACGTGGTGGAGGGTGGTGGGCACGTTCGTGCCTTCCCCTTCAAGGATCCATGATGACAGGGTGTGCTGTGCACCCACATGCCTTTGCCGTACCCTTAAATAAGAAGAGGAGGGGATCGTTGCTGCACTTTTGTACTTCTCACCGGATCGTCCGGCCCCATCTGCTCACCGGAGCAGCTGGGAAGCCCCCCCACCCCCCCTACTTCGGCCGGGGACCGGCCAGAGTGATGGATGGCTATACTTCAGTGATGGGCAGCTGCCATTGTCACCCTCAGTGCCCATGGAGGTCTCCTCCACCTTGCTCTACTTGGGTAAAACTGCAGAGACCAGTTGATATATAGGAATGCACAGTGTTAAATCTGGAGGAATAAGTTCTGTTGCAGTTGTGCTATTGGTATTCCTTGAGAAAGAGAACTGTACAGTTTAGTTCTGTTGCAGTTGTGCTATTGGTATTCCTTGAGAAAGAGAACTGTACAGTTTTGATAAAAGGTTAAGATAACCCGACTTACTCTAACCGGGTTAATTTGGTTTGAAATGGGAGGTTAACCTAGTAGAAGAAAGTGATAGGTTTCAAACCCACATATAGAGAAAGGGTGACTAATCCAAAATTAACTCGGGTTAAACCACTTTTTAACCTGATTACCTAATCTGACTTCCAAAGTAAAATCAGAGTTAAAAATGAGTTAAATCGGATGAATTCTAGGTTAACTCGTTAGTAACAAAGCAGTGTTTAAGTTACTCTGTAAAACGGTTGATACATCTCACTAATAAGAGAGTCAACTGATCATTGATTCAAGATAATTGATGTAAAGTATGTTACGAAGATGTGAATGCAGCATTTTCACTGTTGTTAGAACTTGACTTTCCTCATTGACCGAAGAATATGGGACTTACAGTTTGGCTTGCATGCATCCTCCTAGCTAGGTTTATCTAGAAGGGGTTTGTCATCATAAAAAACATGCAAAGAGAAAAGACTGACAAATTACTCAATGCTCTTAGAGGCATTTAGATGTCATTTTAATGCTACATATATATATCTATGTTCCATTCGATAGTCAACTTGAGTCTTTAATTTTTCTGGCTTCTGCAATCAGGAAGAAGTCTGCTTTTATACCATGTGATGGATCTTCTAATGCCCCAATTCCCAGCCAGAAAATCCTCCCATCGGGGTGGTCACCTAATAAGAACCCTGCATTGGATCCGTCCTGACTCTCACATCAAAGACTGCCGACCAGCCCTCGTGTAAAGACAATGGAAGATGACACCAACGCGCGTATAACCTAGCTACACATATATATCCTTCCTGTTGATATGCCAGCACTGATGCAACTCAGATCATTTATTATGTCCCGGTCTTCACTCTTCGCCTTGAAATTAAAAAGGGTGGATTTGTTGAGATATCTCATCAGGCCATATGATCATGCAGTTCATGAGTAGGTGGTGTGCTTGGTCTTTCCGATTAACTGAGCTCCAAAAGAAAGAGATGATGGGGGCCCAGCAGGGCATGCTAATTTGTGATCGATCGAGGGCCAGCTGCTTGATGGCATTTCTATGAGAGAAGGAATCAAGCAGAGGGTGTGGAGCAAGGAAGGTGCCCTCATGCCACAGCTTAGATGTGAAAGTTATGCTGCAATCAGTAAATCCTCTTACACATGTTTGCTTTAGAAAACTAAAGAAGATATATATATGGAGCAAGAAGTACGATTACTATTAACAATCGCAGTTGCAGCTGCACCCAAGAAAAAGAATGGAATTAGAAGGTATCAAAAGAAGGGCAGTCGAAAGGACGAGCTTTCATCAAATTCAGTGAAGGAAGCAGAGGAATGCCCAAAAACAAAAATATAGGAGTCAACAGGAATCAGATCCCATGGAATTTAACAAAGGAGGGGAGCAAGAAAGCAGCAGAAACCACACCCTACCCGGCCCTGCCCTTTGGATGATCTTGTTCTCTTTGCCTCTCTTTCTAAACCTGAGAAAGCCAGGGAGAACACCAACTAGGTATGAGACACCAGCAAAAGACGTGGACAAACACCACTAACTACTGCAAAAGCTAGCCTTGTAGAAAAAAAAGAACATTGCCAAACGGCATTCTTACTGCAAGCAGAAGAACTCCACATGCCACCCCTTCTTTAACGTTCTTCGATCACAGTACAAGATGAATCCCACTGGCAGCTCTGGGGTTACCCATCAAAAGAAATGATATTTGAATCCCCATCACATGCACTAAACGTCATCATGCACATGGAATGAGAGAGCTTTTAATTTTCTCAGGGAAGTACGTACCACCTCATGAGCCATTATGGCAGGAGGTGTTAATTAATCTCACCTAGAAATGATTGGATGCACACCCTAATGGTTAACACCGTGCCTTAATGACGTACCCCTCTATCGATCTGCCTCCCGGAGGAGAACATTTGTTCCCCCATAATCTCTCTTACGGCGTCCAACTTTATATTTGTTTATTGAGGCGGGGAGAAGGATATATCTGGCAGGAAGAGCACATGCATGGGAGGAGGGGAATCTTACAGGGGAATCGACGAGGACACATGCACCAGTGTGGGGATCGAAGAGAGGAGGATGAGCATATATATGCGTCTTGAGAACCCACTTTGGCACGTGGGCATGCCAAACGATAGATGGGAAATATCATGAGAGGGGCCGTTTACTTGTACCATACATAGTGTATGCAGAGCTAGCTAGTTTTCCCATCCCGAGGAGAGTAAGATGCGATTTGATATGATTCCTGTCTCACTTCTTTGCTCACATGTGGTTTTGTTTAGTAGCTGACCTTGATGGATAGCATGCACACTAGAACGTAATTGTTGTTTCCTCGATAATTAATTGTCTTCCAAAGTGCACCCATCATGTCTAGCTACTTCATTAATTTCTACGGCAGCTAGCCATGTCTAGTGTATATATATCGATTTCTTACAACATTTGGATCGCTTGCGTGGCAACTGTGATGATGCTTACCACACGATGATCGATCTAGATTCAGAAGAAATTTCGACAGTTGGACCACGCGTACGCATGCTGGCTTCTATACTTATTGTTACCTCATGGCTGCAACGTGCAAGATGTTATATATTGCAAGCACAAGACACATACGTCTGCTGTGACATACCCATCAGAAGACTCACGACCACTAGATCTGCAATAATCTATAGTCTCATTAGTCCCTTGAACTCGCTTTATCAATTGAAGTCTCTTAGTTGGGACCATGGGTAATTCCTGTTCTTACAGTACACTGATGCAGTGATGCCCACTCGCCCCCTGCCACTTAATCTCTGCATATTAGGTGTGCAGTTCTCACATTTCTAGTTGGAACGACGTTAGTTGTAAAAGGATAATACATTAATTAATGATCATATTAAATCTTGAACTTAAGAGGTCAGATATCTAGACTGAGTCTTACACCAACTGTACTAGATTTTAGATTATCGATAAAATAAATCGATCCCTTGTTTGTTATCTAGCTGAGACTATGAGAATAATCATTTATTGTTTTTTTTTTTTTTGGGGGGGGGGGGGTTATATTGCCAGAGTGAAAATCTAAAGTAGTCAACAGAAAACCCAATTAAGTTCAAATTTAAAATGTTTGGAGGTCATCCACCATCATCCTTGAAAAGCCAGGAAAACAGGAATGTATCACATTTTGTAATGTTGGCATTATAAAATTATATGTGACCGGAAAATGGGAAAAACCCTATTCTGAATTTTCATAGGGCATCAGGGTTCGGAGAGGAGATATACCCTGACCGTGGAGAATGAGAGAGTAGTGTTTGTTTCTGCGTATGCATACATGTATATATTGGCGTCTCTTGTTGGGATCGACGCCTTTCGGGTGTTCTTAAATAATTGCACTAATGGTGTTGTAGGTTTTTTTTTGTTCTTGTGGGCACTCCACTGTCAATTTGTACAGTGCCGTGGACATCATAATTATTTTGTATGAATCACATAGACTTTTCATTTTCAATTAAGAAGGGAATAGATGAAACTAAGATGGGAATAGGCAGCATAACAGAATTCATAGCGTTTAATTAGCACACGAGACAAAATCAGAAGAAAAAAAAGCTAAAATAAGAGAGAAATTATAAAGGTCAGAGAAGAAGAAGAAGAGAAGAATGTTCCGTGTGTGATCAAGGTCATATTAAAAGACCCTACTCAAATCAGGTTGATAGTAGGGGACCCCAACGGGTTGTATATGGTGCGGGTAATGGACTATTTTCATATCCACTAAGGGAAGAGTGTATCCATACATTTACTATCCGTTAAGAATTCAGAAAATATTATGTCCAAATCATTTTTATTGTTCGGAGATAGTTAATGAACAAGAGTCCACAAAAAATCGAAATTTGGAATACAAATTAACTCCATTAAAATCAAACTTAAATTTAGTACGAAATAACAATCTTCAAGATAAATAAATACACATTTAATTCTCATGTTATGATATGCACAACAAGATGAAACATGTAAAGCGACAAAATTAATGACAAAGTAAATTAGCATTCTTTATCTTTGATCTCTGACATCTTGTCCTCCCTTCCGCATGCAAAGAGTTGAAAGTTAGGACAATCATATGATATCAGCTCAGGATAATATTAATAATAAATATATTTAGAGCATATTCTTAATGGTAGCTAAATACAACATGTGAGTTCAGAAATGGGTGTATTTGTTTCCATATCTGCTATGAAATCGGTTTTACCTGTATTTATATCCGTTAACCTATCGGAGAGAAAAAAATCTCTCTCTTTGCTTTTTGTTAAGCTAAAAAAATAGTAAAAAAACAAGTTATCAGTTACCATATTGACATGCCAGTTAGTAATCACAGGGGACTCATTTCCACTTAAAATACATGGCGTGCACTAAGCATTACTCTTCGTATAATGCAGGATTAACAGCGCTAAGAGAATCCATTTAATAGGATATATAATTTGTACTTCTTCGTCTTCTTTTTTTTTTCTTTTCAAAAGGTTGCATCCACGTCTAAAAGTTGATTTTAAAGCTTATTTATTAAATGCTTGTCCATGCATCTTCATTTAATAAGATATATTACGTGATTGTCATAAATTACTTATAACTATCCTTATTAAATATTTTTATATTATAACTGGAAACAGATAATTGCTTTCCAAAGTTTCACCAAATACGCCCTCAATTTACTTGTCCGTTTGCAATGGGTCAGTTTGGGCGCCCCACTTAGGATAGGCAACCTAGCTAGGAGCTTGCTTCCTTTGAGAGTTAACTTAAGAATAATCCAAAGTTAATCTTGAGTTAGTCCAAAAAAAATTGGTGGATCACATTAGAACAGGGTTAAATTGGGTTAACCCCGGATTAACTATCACCTCAACAAGTGGATTATCTAACTCAGTGGAATAACCCCCAATCTTTTTTTTAAGGAATGGCCAATGAGGCCTATTCCCCGATAATATTCCAACAAAATATCAGTGCGTACATGATCTGCGGGGCATCCCCCTGTATAGCTTTAAAACACCTTTAAAATACTCAGTGGAATAACCCCCAATCATCAAAGCAAAAGTGAGTTAAATGTAGAGTATTGTAGAGATAGAAAAGTGTTACCTTAGGTCTCGTATGTGTTACCTTGGGTCTCGTAGTGCACCTTTTAAATTTTTTTGTGGAGAAGAAAGTCCAACCGCCCCAAAAAAATCTACAACAACTGAGCAAAGGGTCAGAAAGTGTCCTGAGTGTGATCTCAGGAGACAACCCTCCAATACTTAAGTCATAGACGTACACAGATGAATGCTAAAAAGTAGAGAGAGAGAGAGGTGAGAGTTTAAGAGAGGGAGAGAGTGTTCAGAAGAACACCAAGTGCCCGGCGAAGTGGCTTGGAGTCTGGAGACAGTGGTGATATCTCTGTATCTCTCTAGTGGTAGGTGCGTGTAGCAATGTGTCCTCCTAGCTAGGTCCGTCTAGAATCTTATTTATATCATTCACCTTGGCGTTATATATTTCATGACTTAGTGAGGGCTAGTGGAGCATTGGGTTGGTCGATCGTGGGGATCGCTCGTTGTCCACTCGCCCGTTCTCCGAGGAAGGGCATCGTGGCGAGTATCTCAGTGATATGGGTGAGATCAGGCGCTCATCGGGGGTAATTCCCGCAACTATGGTCTCAACGTTCACCCGTCGATGGATTTCATAGCGTCTGGGGCACACGTCTACACGTATTAAGCTCACAGGCTGGCCAATCTCGAGTGGGCTTCAATTGAACAACACTCCTGAACTGTGGGCTAGTCGGCGATGACCCTACTGGACTTTACGATAAAAAGTCACTCCAAGCCTGGTGTTACTGAGCCACACCGGGCCTTGTGATTTTCCCCCTCCTCAAATACATTCTCCCAAGTTAACCAACTTTTATCGTTACTCCTAAACAAAGCTATACATACATTAATTCTCCCAGGTAATTAACCCACTTTTATCGTTACTCCTAGACAAAGATGTACTTAGGGTTCTAATCAAAATTACTAATTAATTTAATGAACGATAAGTTCTACCGTCAACCGCATTGCAGTTCACAATAGGATGTTGGGATGTTCAAATAGTTCCATCAGGGTGGAGGAGCGTATTTGCTGGTTACACGTGTGTATTCCCTGCTAACATCCAAGTTCGACTTTGATGAGCACGTGAATAATTAGGTTAAATATGTGGGTTTGTTCTTGTTTTGGTCGAACCAGAGCAGATGGTGTATTCGACTTGGACGGCTCGAATATGCCATCTACTCGGGCACCCCATCCGACCCTTGTTTTAATCGTTTATCAAAGTGGCCCTTAGTGAATAGCACTCGGATCCTTGGATGTTCTCTGTACCTCCGTTCTTAACCCGTCAGGAGGCACATACATATATAGAGATATGCTGATATCCTTCTGAGTTCTGATCTCACTTGCTATTTGTTACTTGTAGTCTTGTAGATACAAAAGTTCAGATCTAAAAGGGGGGGGGGGGGGGGGAATAACATGGAGAGCCCGCAAACATCTCAACAAGCCCATAGAGATCTTGTGCTTATGCGTTGCTGGCATGGTTGAAGATTATGTGGTATCGGAGTTGATGGTCTCAACATGTTGGCTGCTGCCCAGCTTGGTGTGGTGCCCCCGGCTGGCCCTCCTATGGAGCTTGGGCCCCCTACAGCTCCCACCAAGCTTGCACCTTCGGTGATGTCCCCTGCACGTTTTGTTGCCTCGACGCAGGCCGCTTCTGCGGCTCTTCATGCCTCCACGCAAGGAGGTCCTGAGGAGTTTGGTCCTGCTCGTGCTACAGGGGTTCCCCTGCCTTCTGGGTCATTAGGCATCCCCCAACCTTCTATCTTGGCGGCCCCTCCGTCCGTTGGTGCTTCGTCCGAGGCCGCTATTGCTGGTTGCGTCGACGCTGGGCTCCCTTCCGCAGCTGGCCGCGTCGACGCTCACCCCCAGCCTCCTGTCGACCGCATCGTTGTTTCACCTTATGCTGATCCTGACTGCCTAGCCCTCCCGGCTACTCAGGCGACCCCAACTGCCGTCGTCCTCCAGAAGGATGAGGCGCGTTTGGCCAGATTGGCCGCTTTGCGCGCTTTGAGGGATGATGTCAATGCCCTCCCATTTTTTTCTGGGGCCAAATCTCCTGGCCTGTGCCGGTCTGGCGATGCTATTTCCCCCCGGTGCCCCCCTTACCGGTTTTAAAGCCCCACGATGTTATCCTAGCTTTACACGATGGTCCCTATGACGAGGTTCCTCCAGCCCATGCTGCTTCCTTTCTGGCTGTTGGTGGCTCTGTCTGTGCCGTCTCCAGCCAACCGTCTCCCCTGGTTACCTCGCTTGATGCTTCCCGAAGCTCCCCCGCACAAGCGATCCTTCCTTCAGATTGTGCTCCCGGCGAGTTTGATGGTTCGGTGGATGAGTTGGGCTCAGAGTTTGATTCTTCCTTCCAACCCGCCCGCAGGAGCGAAAGAGAGAATCGTCACAGACCTAAACCTCTTGAGCTTTACGATGTCAGGATTTAACTGGCGGGGTCTGTGTATTGGCTTTCATGGCCTTTGCTGTTTGGGCTTTGTTCCTCTCGTCTGTACCCTCTTTCGCCCCTATTTGTTTGGGTGCCCCCTTTCTCCTCTACCACTGTACTATTCTTTTACTTTATGCACTCCTTAATGAAAACGCTTGTCTGGTGATCGGGGTGGAACGTCCATTCCCTTCCGCAATGAAGGGATGTACGGGAATCTTCGTCTCACCTTACAAGTATTACCTTTGAATTAAAAAAATAGATTAACAAAGTAGTACTACAGGTATCAGCCAACTTAACTATTATATATATATATGTATGTTAAATTAAGAAGATGTCATGGATGAGACTAGTGGGTCAAGTGCAATATGAACAACAGCTCCAAGGCAGCAATTAACCTCGTAATTTCGGTAGAAAGATGTTGTTAATTTCTGCCCTTTTCCAACGTACGTGAAGAACGTTCAGGCTCCAATGAGCCAATGCCTCTATAAGTTATTTGATTTTTAATAGAAATTCCAAACAAGTACGTACGTACTTACCAAAACATCTAAAAAAGAAATGGTTCTCAGAAGTTAATTATTATTTGAAAATCCTTTTCATTTGAGCAACAAAAGATAAATGAAAACTTGATCAAAAATAACTTGACTTTTAACACAAATATTAGCGAACAGCAATGAAATGAAGGGAATCCCTTTTTTAAATAATATGGGTGTCACTGAAACTTAGCTTCTAAAAGATTAATAACATTTCCTGCATATCATCACGTACAATTTGCATTCTGGTGGGTTTAAAATTTTACTTATGATTAATTCACATATAATGATAGAAATTGGAAGACAAAAAAATTAATAAAGAAATCAAAGAAAGTGCGTGAGGGTTTTTAATACAGGGTTTTTTTTATCCTCCAATTTCATCATCTCATGTATACCGAATGCGAAAGAGTTTACAAAATGACTAGATACAAATTAGTGAATCACACACCATGATGTGCATCAAACATTGCATGCTAACCAAAGATGCTCGATACCCCAACAAGTAACCACCATGCAGCCCAACCATCGGCTCTGAGGAGGCCGACGTACGTGGTGGAAGGCCATGGCCCACAACAGGTGATCGAACTAATGGGCCTTCATTAGCAAGTTACTGGGCCTGTGAGCCACCATCTCTACCCGCAATGCACACTGCGATGCTATCTTAACTACTGCATAGATCGAGGAGGAATATTGCCATGCATGGAATCAGTGCGCTAATTAAGTGCGATATGGAGTGAGTATGGACAAACCCAAAGCAGGCATTAACCTTTTAACTTCTGTAAACAGCTAATTGTTTAGGAAGCACACTCTCAGGATTTTCAATGATTACAAGTTATTTGATTTTTTTTAGTTCCCAGTTTGAAAGCATGGGTTTTTCATAAAGAAGCTAATTAAGCAGGTGTAGCAGTCTTCCGTCGGAGTTCATCTCAATGTTTCAAATTATAACCGCTACATATCCTTATTTAAAATAGCTCTTAAGTGAAAGTGGTACCAATTAAGGGGGTGTTTAGTTGCTAGGTAAACTATTTTCATCGATATTAATTGTAGAGGCAGAAATCTGATTTCTATGTCACACACTATCTTCTTTATTTATTAAATGGGGAAGATCGTCTAGCACCCGCGGAAGTCTGCAAGCACCAGAAGTCAAGGGGCGTCAGAAGGAGTCCCGGGTGTTACCCAGGGGACAACTCTCCGATGCTTAAGTTAGCAACGGATTAATAAAGAGCAGAGAAGAACAGACGAGAGGGTGAGAGTGAGAGATTATAATAGAAGATCGGGGAGCCGTGTAGATCCTCCATATGAGTGCTCGTCGCTCCTAGTGTTCACTCGATGAGTGCTCGCTGGGTGGTAAGGTCGTGGAGGAAGGATTCTCTCTCTGGACGTAGAATGGCAAAGCCTCTCGGTCACTGATGTTGGCTTAGATGCTCTATTCTCAATAAGAAGCTCTTGACAGAAGAATCCACCGTGTGTCTCTTCTCTGTCGAAGTCCCTTTTATAGGGGGTTCTCCTCGAGTAGGGGGCCTATCCCTTAACAGGGAAGGGCGCAAGTAGTGGAGTAACGTCTCCCGCGATTGTGACGGGAGTTTCTTATTAGAGGGCGATTATCCCGACGTCAGGTAGTCCATGGGCCAGTCTTACGGCGCTCATGGCGCGTGCTCGCCCGTTACGGGGTCGAGGTCGACGTCGTAGGGGGTAATGGTCGGTCGTCGGAGGATTCTCCAGCGGTCATCGCGCCTGGGCCTTAGCCTTTTCGCGCTGTCGAACCTGATGTTGAGCCATAGTGGGTCGCCCCTTAATAGGTTGCAACCGCTGGGCGTCCCATGGGCGCGCTGTAGATCCGAAGTTAGGTTAGGCTCGTTGTTAATAGGTCGATTACGGGCCGAACTTGATTTACCCTCCTCATTACTATTGATAGAGAGTGTTGGGTTGTACTCCATATATTGATTCTAATATTATTATGTTAAAAGAATAGAGTGATTACTAAATTATATACAAGTCTAAATCTATATTAGACGTGATATAATTTCCATTGTGAGAGACTAAAATAACATCTCCTCCCTTTCCTCTACTTTTAATTTTATTTTTCCTCTTTCAATCGATACTCCTTTTCTGTCAATATCGATAATGATACGTTATACTCTAAACATCAAAGCTAATATTATATCAAAGTTAATATTCAAACCAAAAAAAAGAAGACAAATAACCTGTAAAGAGGAATGGTTCCCAACCTCCTCCCTCTTTTCCCCCACCTATGTGAAGTGGTTTAGTAGAGCGTTCTTGGTGTCTAGATGACTTCCAAGGATGAAAACGGTGAAAAAGAATTATTGGAAAGGAAGTAGAACCTGTTGCCTCTTTGTACTCGGTGGTTATTTGATGTGTTCAAAAACATTCAAAATGTTGTTGTATAATATATATTTTTTATTTTTAGAGTATAGTAAATTCTTTAACTGCAAAAAATATTTCATAGATAACTTCCAAGGAAGGAATATGTAAAAATTTCGTCTCAAAGAAGTAGAAGTTGTTGTCTCTGTGCATGATTTGTCGACCGGTCGATCGGTCGACCCGATCTCGACCTGAGTCGGGTCGGGTCGATCCCATCTCGATCTGTCTCGGTCTATCTTGTTCTAAAAAAAGACTATATATATATATATAGTCTTTTTCTATATATATAATAGAATAAAATAGAAAAGGATATAGTATATATATAATATAATATAATATAATATAATATTAAAATAATGGGACGACCCGGTGACGATTCACAACTCGAGTGACTCGCCCACAGCCTGAGTCGGGTCGTGCGGGTCGGGACGACCTGCACCGGGTCGACAAACCCTGTCTCTATGTACTCGGAGGCCATCTGATACGTCCAAAACATCCAAAATATTGTCTTAATATATTTTTCTTATTTTAGAGTACCGTAAATTCTTCAATTGCAAAAAACTTTTCATAGATCACTTCAAAGGATGAAATCTGTAAAAAAAAAAAAACATCTCCAAAAGGAAATAGCGGTTATTGCCTCTTTTACTTGGGGGGCTATTTGATGTGTCCCAAAAAAATACAAAATATTGTCTCATTATATTTTTTATTATTTTAAGAGTATTGTAAATTCTTGCATGGCAAAAAACTTTTCACATATTGATGTGATATTTTAATTATTGTAGATTATTCTTCGAGTACTCTTGATTTTTAACTTGCATTTTTTTACAAATAAAAAACACTCGTGTGAGCACTTTCCCATCTTTAATAAAATATTTTATTTTAAATATATAAAATTACGTATTCAAGCGTTAATAACTTTAAAATTAGAGGACTATGACATTTAACAAACCAAACAACACTTTAGAGGATCCAAACTTCCAATGCGTTAATAGGGCATTCATATTTCCAAGTTCTTTATATATATATATCAACCAGATTGTCGATTGGATAGTTAAAAATACTCAAAAAAATAAAAGGTCTTACTTCGTAAATGGGCCAAGGACAACAGGCCCATTATCTAGGGTGTGTTAGGACTTATGGCCTTCATTTTTTATAACTTTTTAACCCTCCAATCGTGGATTGGACTATCCAGTCACATAGCTTAAATAGAACTTCACAAAATATCTTTTTTTTTTAAAAAAAAAATATTTGCAGCAAGCATTACTCTAGAACTTGAATCCATCAAAATATGCCACCCAAGATCGGCCGCGAGGAGGCCCACGTAATTAAAAACGACATAGCCCACATGAGCAAGGTTTGTCGACTCGGTGATTCATACCGGATTGAGATCGCTCTGATCTGATACGGTACGCCCGAGTCACATGCGACTGGGGCCGAGTAAGTCGCTTCCCACCCCACCCGACATACCTTTCTTTTTCTATACTGATGTCCTCCCACCTGGAGGTGGTTTTTTCCCCCACACCGGCACCCCCCACCCTGGTAGCCCACCATGGCGCCCCCACCCCCAATAGTCCCCCACCACGGCTGGTAACATCTATTTTGACCAAATCATCGTCGCCACTGTCAGACTACCACCGTCAGATCCTCGTCGGAGCACACATGGAAAGTCGCAGAGAAAGGTAGAGAGGGAGAGAGGACTGACTCGATCCGAGTCGATCGAATCATGTCTCTAATTTTTGTTGATCCGAGTAGATCCACTCGAGTCGGAAAACCATGCACATGAGACGGACCACAGGACCCACCCACCCACCCAACCCCAACCCGCTCACACGTACACCATGAATCAAGTTAGTGGACCCAGGGATCTCAACATTTCAGATCAACACCAGTTTGTACCGGTTCAACCTCTTGTCTGAAATCTTAAGGTAACTCTCTTCTTTTTTTACTTCAAAGCTCCTCTTAAATTCCAAGTTATTAAAATGGATCAGTTTTAACTTTACAGATGTTCTCTCGATTGTTTCATCTGCGTTAGTCCGTTCATATCTCAATCCATCAAATGACCGACTTCACATACCTCTCATTTTTAGAATTCGATATGGCATGCTATGAGATTAGATGTAAACGATAAAATTTAGATATCTGATTCAAATGTTATCAGACAAATTCTAAGTCTGATTTTCGGATCTGCCTCTTATCTACTTAGTATCAAGGTTCACCGACTCAGGGACCTCTGGCTCATCGGATTTTCACATATTCGATACGAGTCGGCCTGACTCGGTCGAGTCACATATTTTTAAATTTTTGTTATTTTTTAAAAATTAAAACTTCTTGTAATATTTGAATTGTTTACCTATATTTTAAGTTGTATAATTATTATTCCATCCATCTAAAATATGTATGCATTATTTAGTCTATTTTTTATTCTTAACTAATTTTTGAACATTATATCATTATTAGATAATTAATAAATTAATAAATTTAACAATAGAATTTAATGTTCTTCGTCTATGAATTACAAGATCTATGAATGATGTTATATCGATAGATGATTACTATAATTTTTTATTTAAAAAATATAATTTTTTAGATATTATTCTATCATTTAGATCATTTTTAACGACTAGCACGATCTTAAGCAGATCACATATCAAATTTGTCCATATACGATCCGAGTCACCTAGATCGAGATGAGTCAGACTAAGTCACTAACCATACTTAATAGACTAAGTCCACGAACCATACTTAATATTACATTCAAACGAGTTTAGAAATATTATTTTGCCCAAGATTTGTCAACCTGGTCATATCGGCTATACCGATTTTCTACGAGTATAGTACAATACGGCACCATACCGATCTTCACCGCAATGTGTCAACATAAAAAATTATTTAATAAATATATATTAGTACAAAATATTATGTGTTATTTAGTGGTTAATAGTTGTGTTGGTTGTGTGTGAGATAAATGGTTAAAATCTCACAAATGTCACGTGTTTTTTGGCTTATTTTTTTTTGTAAAGAACAATGAAAAAGTAAGAAAATAATGTCACTAGTGTATTTTGAACTCAAATCTTAACCTTTCGAATGAAGACTCTTAACCAAAGTACTTATAAAATTATATTTAATATAAAATAATATATATAATATTTAAAAAATATACGGTGCATATCGGTTGCGTACCACAGACTGATCGTACCGGTCTGTGACTGATACGTTTTGGTATAGACGGTACGCCTCGTATCGAACCGATTTGACAAACCAAGTTTGACAAACCTTGGTTTCAAAAATCAAGTTTGACAAACCTTGGTTTGACAAAAATTTTGCCTTCTAACTGAAAAGGTTTTTTCAATTTTTAGATCCTAAAAAATAATATTAAGAAAAAGTCGTCTTAATCCACCTATTTAACTAAAAATCCCTAAAATTCTTGAAACTCTTGGTAAAATGTCATTTGGCTTAATGGCCGTCATAAAAATAAAATACGACATCTCATTTTTGAGAATACTTCATTCCCCCACTCTCCTTAACATTTCCTTTCCCATTTTACTCTCTCCTCCTCCCCCCCTCTTCTTCTTCGTTGTCGGTGGTAATCGCTTACTCAGGTGGCAAGGGGATCTGTTGTAATTGACGCACGGGTGGAGCGATCATAAAACACACTGAAAATTAAAATTTTTAAAACCACTTGGATATCGACGAGGGACCGTTGCTTGGGTTCATGGATCATTTACGATGCACAAAACAAAATTAGAGTTTCATGCATTATACCTTCAGTGCGATTCAGATCTCACGACACACTAAAAATGAACAACGTCCGTGGATCTGAGGCGCACATGTGCTCGCTCTCTAGACGTATCCACATGAGCTCTTCGTGAATTGGATCTCTTCTTCCCGCTTCTTCGCGATCTCCAAATCTTTCAATTCTTCCTCTTCTTCTTCTTCTTCTTCTTCTTCTTCGCATGAGAGAGAGAAGAGAGAGAGAGGTCGTGCCCTAAAAGGGGATGCCCTAGAGAGAGAGGGAGGCATTTAGGGAGAGATCGTGGCTATTGAGATTCTGATATCTAAATTCACCCTCATATCTATAACTAACCAATTTTTTTAGATAATTATCTAACTCTTGAAAAATTACGTAAAATCTACTCCACTTAAAACTATTTGTGTGACACTATATAGGCTTATTATTGCAATGGTATTGAGTAATTAAATTATTTAACTCCTTTAATAATTATAAAAATTAACTCTTTAATCATCACATGATTAATTAATCACGCTCATCGTGACTAACGCTAAGCAATGGGCCATGACCTCTAGACAATAAAAGAATTCCAAATCCACTTAAGAATATTTATATCATCAGTTACCGTGCAATTATAACCATTTACTCACACAATGGGCTACATCAGAAATGGAGCAAGCTCGTTCCGTCAAGTTTCAAAATTATTTGATTGAATAGTTCATATCCTAAAAGGCCAAACCAAAAAATCCTTTTCGATTCACCGACAAACCCTCGCCAGTGATTTTCCCAAATATGATGCTATGGATACTCTCTCTCTAAAATATCTAAAGTGAGTGATCCCTTATAGACCACACAATCACCTCATGTAAATCACACGGCACCCAATTATCTGGTTGTATTGGCCCTTTAAAAAGATTCATAAATCAGACATCAAAGTACAGTGTTCCTCACATAAGATGTCTTCGGTGTCTCAGGTCCAAAGATTAATTGCACCACTGTGATGCTGAACCTCATGACTGACAGTTAGATATTATTAACTTTTCAAGAGTTCATGACGGATTATTTCGGTGAACTCATTCTCTAATGATTACCGACACCCATATTGGTGTCTCCACATAAGTAGTTGTGAGATTAATCACCCTTATTATATAAGCATGTGTTGCATATGGATAATTGATTTCATGTCTCAATTATCTTATGGGTTGTGACTCGGAACTTTTAGAACTATTGTTAAAGGAAGTGTCATCTCACTACCATATTTCATTATGATTGATATTCCATTACAATAATTCAAGGACTTCATAAAGATTTCTATCGTCACGTGAAATAACACGTCATAATGAATAAATTATCATTTCATTCAAATGAGAATTTAAATACAAATAAACTATAAATTGGCTTATAGAGCATACAAATATCTTTAATCTGCAACAGTCGGAGGGGCCTCAGTCGCAAATGAGGTCTTCTCTATAGCAGAAGCTGCAAAGAAAGAAGGTGTCGAGTATCTAGAGGCGTGTAGTCAGAGGAAATATGCAGTCGGTAACTACACAGATGCGTGGGTCACCAGACTTGCAGGGCTCTCGAAGATGGACATGGTTGACAACAACAGATCATGAACAACGACTACCAGAGAGAGGGATGGTAGTCAAAAAGAGGTCGACAGGGTTGCAGACATGGAGGGGAGCCGGATCTGCTGCAGACGAAGTTAGAGCAGCTTGGGAAGCCTGCGAACTACGGCCGACGAAGATGAGGGAGATAAAAGTGATTGGGAGGAGGGCTACAAAGGGGGTGGTGGGTGAGTATATGTTGAGGAAGAGGCAGGGAGGGAGGGCGGAGGTTGTTCCGACCTCTGTGAAAATCAAGGTGCATGTGTTGGCGATGCTGGTGGGGGCGTAGCCTGACTCCCACACGCTTTGGCCAGTGCTGGTGTCCCTTGTTGCTCGCGTCATGGATTGCCACGAGACCTGCCATCACCCCGTCGACGCGTTCAAGCTATATAAGCTGAAGTTGCCGTCGAAGTCCAACGTCAGGCGCCATTTTATCCCAAGACCAACATTGATTGAAGGCGTTGAAACTGAGCACGTCGCTCGCCGCGAATCAGCCCATCTCGTACCTACTGATGTTGTAGTTGGACCCACCATTTTAGAAGATGATGTTATAGTTGGACCCACCAACATATGACGGGCCACATGATGTCACCGCCTGAGAGGGAGATCCCCCTCACTCACCCCCCTTTCTCTATCTTTGGGTGGGGGTTGGAAGGTTTTTTTTTTATTATTTCATCACATTGGGTTAGATTAACCATAATTTAGTTAAATATTGTAGATAAAATCAATGATAGGGATATTTTCATATAATGGAGAATATTTTGTAGACTTTTAACCAAATAAGTGGATTAGGGAGAACTTTTCTAAATATTGATTTTTTAAGATCTAAATACTAAAAAACCTAATTGAAAAATGCAAGCACGTCAAAGCATAATGGGGTGTTTGGGAGCACTTTTTTTTTAGAACTCTTTTTATCTCAAAAATTATGTTATGTTAATTTTTAACTTAAATTTTAAAATTGATAAAAATTGATAACATCTGTTCGGTAAAAATGATATATTTTTTAAAATTTATATAGTATTGTTTGGAAGGGGAGAGCTGGAACCGGAGCCGGAGGGAGGGGAGGGGGAGGGGGCTGCGCAGGGTCCGCCGGAGACGGAGGGGGGGAGGGGGAGGGGCTGGGCTGGGCGGGGGCCGCCGGAGCCGGAGGGGGGAGGGGCTGGCGGCGCGCGCGGGGGCCGCCAGAGCCAGAGGGGGGGAACCGGAAGGGGGAAGGGGGAGGGGCTGCGCGCGGGGGCGCCGGAGCCGGAGGGGGGGAGGGGCTGCGCTGCCGGAGGGGGAACCAGAGGGAGGGAGGGGGTTGGGGCCGGAGCCGGAGGGGGAGGGGGTTGGGGTTGCGCGCGGGGGCGCCGGAGCCGGAGGGGGAGGGGGTTGGGGGCGCGATCCGCCGGGGAGCGGAGGGGGATCCGCCGGGGAGGTCGGGGGAGGGGGAACGGTCGGGGGAGGGGAGGGGGGGCGAGCCAGAGGAGGGAGACACACGGGGGGAGAACGAGAGTTGTTTCAAAAAAAAAATGGTCATGAGTTGTTTTTTTTTTGAGGAAGATTTGTATAGGAGTGGATTATCTCCTTAAAATTTAGAAGAGTCGTATCAAATACCTCGTAAGTGAGTTCTATCTCTCTTTTTTAAATTTGAGAGAGAAAGAGATAAAAAAAACGTAACCAAACACCCTATAAGTTCTCGAGGGAGTGCGATCAACTATCCACTCCAATACTCATTAATGTCGTGGTTAAACTTTGCAAAATTTGGGTGTCGGATTAAAGGATGGAGATCGCCCGTACTTTTGATGATCTAATGTTGTGATTTACTTTATATATTTCCCAAAGTTATTTAATATATCTACTAAAGTGACCCAGCTAGCTGCAGATTAGTGGCCAGAGCTAAATAAAGATTTTTTATCATATAAATGGTCATTTTCATCTTACGGGTGGTTTGGGGTGTCTTAAAATAATACAAAAAATTAATTTTAAAATTGAACGTTTCAAAGCTCGGGAAAATAAATCTTTTAATTTTAAAATCGTCAATTTTAAAATTCTTTAAAAAAATTCTAGTTTAAAATTTTTTATTTGATTTTTGATAACTTTGAGTTGAAAATCAAAACCAGTTAAAATAAGTGTCAGGTACGGCAACCGACTTTAAAATCTAACAATTTACATGACTTTAAATATAAAAATATCATTTTATATTTTTTATGATGTTTTACATCACACCAAACGTGGCCATAATTGTCTGATTTGATTCATAAGTAAGATGTTGGTGTAGATGATCCCGAGTGATTCGATGGGAAATGTCCTCTTTTTTATAGAAGGACCCGAGATCTAGTCTCGGGGGATTTACTTTACTCACATTCAAAAAAAAATGTTGGTGCTGATATATTATGTATTGTGCTATATTAGTGTGATTATGAATGAATGGTGAGAGGGTTGATGTGTTATGGACGGCTGAACAATTAGCTTTTAGCCCCTAAAAGAAATCAATATTAAGAAATTATGCCCTCCTAACCTATCTATTAAGGTAAAAGCCACAAATTCTTGAAAGCCTTAGCAAAATGCCCCTTGGGTTAATGGACGTCCCAAGAATAGAATACATCATCTCTCTCTCTCTCTCTCTCTCTCTCTCTCTCTCACCCCCCAAATTCTCCGTTGTCGACGGTAGCCGCTTGCTCAAGTGGCCGTGATGGAGGTGGCAAGGGGATCTGCAGCAGTGGGACGGGCCTTATCAGCGAACAAGGTCTTCTATGTAGCATAAACCTACAAAGGAAGAAGGTGCCGAGTATCCATAGGTATGTTGCGAGAGGGAAGATGCAGGCGAACAACTGCATGGGTTCGTGGGTTGCCAAACTTGCAGGGCACTTGTGGTTGGACATAGTTGACGACAACAGATCACGAACAACGACTGTCGGAGAAAGGGACGACGGCAAAAATGGGGTGGGTCAGGGGGTTGTGGACATGGAGGGAAGCCGGATCTATTGCAGATGAAGCCGGAGCAGCCGGTTAAGCTTGCTGGCAGTGGGCCGAGGAAGATGAGGGAGATGAAGATGGCTGGGTGGAGGGCTGCGAAGGGGTGGGTGGGGGAGCAGATGTTAATGGAGAGGAAGGGAGAGGGTGGAGGTTGTTCCGGCCTCCGTAAACATCAGGGTGCACGCGTTGGCGATGTAGGCAAGGACGCAGGCTAACTCCCACACGCTCTGGCCAGTGGCGGTGTCCCTTGTAGATGGCACTGGCATCATGGCCTGCAACGAGACCCGCCATCGCCACGTTGACACATTCAAGTTGTATGAGCTGAGGTTACTGTCGGAGTCCAGCATCGATCGGAGGCATTGAAGCTGAGCAACTCGCTCGCCTGTGAACCGGCCCATCTCATTGAGCACCATGTTCTTGCTGTTGTTGTAGTTGGACCTACTATTTTGGAAAATGCATGCCATAGTCGGGCTTAGGCGAGTATATGCTGGAGACCTCGGTCCCATCATGCATCATCATCAGAGTGTTGTCATTTGTCGAAGTAGAATGTGTTGTGGCTCGGCGTGACATGGAGGACACGAGCTTGGTTGCCTTCGTCGTGGGCTGCAAGGGTAGGAGGGTGTGTGTGGGAGACATGAAGCTCTGCGAGAGGATGTCGCCGCCGAAGGGAGAGAACCCCCTCTCTCTCCCCCCTCCAATTCTCTATCTTTAGGTGGTGGTTATAAGTGTTTTCTTGGTCATGTAGTCACATCGAGTTGAGCATAATCAAATTATAGGTTAAATATTTTAGAAAAAATTGGCAAGGGCATTTTCATATAAATAAATGGATCAAGCGGGTCTTTTGCTAATACCAGTCTTTTGGGGATTAAATAGTCAGAAACCCAATTGAAAATGCAGCCATGTTAATTGTAAGTTCTTGAGGGAGTGGGACCAGTTATCCACTCCAATGCTCGTCAATGTCTGTACTAGTTGTTTGTTTCGTCATAAAACATGGTAAACTTTATCGTTGTTTTATTCTGCACTATTTTTTATTATTTATTGGATTGTAAATAACGTAGATGAGATCCGTGAGACTACGTGACATTACGATTTTATTTTTTTATTTGCGATCTTTATCCATTAAAAACTAAAATGGGAGAAAATTGATTTGAAATCATAACAAACTAATGGGGTTTTTTAGGAACAATTTCTTATAAAAAATTAAGAATAAGACCTTCCAATCTAACTATTTATTAATAACTCACCAAATGCTTCTCTGTTATGGGGGAAAGTCTCCATCGTCTATCTCTGTCAGAAAAAGTCGGGTTAACTTAACTCAACTATGGTAAAGCTAAACTTAGAAGGAAGAATATATCAAAAAATTCTTAGTTAACCCAGAGAGAGAGAGAGAGAGAGAGAGAGAGAGAGAGAGAGAGAGAGAGAGAGAGAGAGAGAGAGAGAGAGAGAGAGAGAGAGAGAGAGAGAGACTCCTATATATGGTGCCGACAACCCCATGTCATCATCAACTATGGCACCAGCCGTCTGGATGGGGGGTGAGAGAGATAAAAAGGGAGAGAGAGAGAGGGAGAACGAAAGGAGGGGAGACTACGAGAGAGGGGGGCGACCTATGATAGAATGGCGAGTGAGAGAGACGCGGGGGGCACAGTCGTCTTGATGCAGAGAGAGGGAGAGAGTAGAGAGAGAAGGGGGTTCTCCTCCTCTCTGACCCAACCTTCGACTTCGGTGTCTGGCAAGGAAAGTTTACGTACCGGTGGTCAGGCAGAAGACCAGGGTTGGTGACTGCAAGTGGAGTTGGGCATTGCCGACGTCGACAAAGTTGTTGCGGCGGTTGGTGGTGGACATATGGTGGTGCCTAGGTGGTTGTGGGTAGCAAAGCAACTCGAGAGATGCCATAGGGGTTGGTAGCATTCAGTGAAGGCAATGGTGGTGGACTAGCATGGGTGTCGTGGTAGCCGCTATCTTGCGGGTTGGACCTGCAACTGACGAGGGTGGTGACCGACGTGGGCAGGGGTGGCGACAAAGTCGGCGTTGTGGTCACGGGTACTGCGTATTGTCGGGAAAAGAAAAAAATTAACGGTGAGGAGAATGAATATTCCCCAAAATATTCTACTTTTTAGGCATCGGTTAATCGAAGGGATTTTTTTACCGAAAGTTAGAAGATTTTAGAGACTACTAAATAAATAGTTATATTAAAGGGAATGACGTTTAATATTATGTAGATGGTAGGGGTCAAAAGCTAAATAACTCAATTAATAAAGTATCTTGTTTTATTTTATGACCATTCAAACAATATATTTTAATTCTAAAATTAGATAATATACTTAATTAAAAATTGGTGCATTTAAAATCAGATAATTACATAGACAAGCTCAATATCCACCCTTGAATACACTGACCAAATTACTGCATTTTTACACGTAAAGCTTAGTGCAAAATATCAATGAACATTTAGATGACGAGATGTTTACTTTGGCTTCTTTAATCGGTCCATGGTTGAGCCGAGATTTGTCGTGCTGTCTAAATCGCAAGTGTATAATTTTTGGAGATACGGCACGGTGCGTCTAGTAAAACTGCATACAACAGTCGTAGTGTTGCCGTTGAATTTTATCGGATTAGATTGAGTATATACCATGCATCGGCTGGATCGATTTTTGTAGTTACCATGCAATATAGTTTGTACCGCAAGTATTAGATCTATACGTTGACAATGTGTTGAATAAATACGTACATACGAATTTGAGAATGTCGAGACCAATGGGCCCGTCCGCGCTTCACAAGCCGGACTCATTTTTGACAGTCCAACTTGCCCGCGTTGATCGGACGGTGTGAATTAAAAGGCAGACGTGATGAAGCCACCAAATATATTTTACGAAATGTAGACTTTGACGAGCGAGACTCTGCTTTGGGATTACAACTAATCCGTCGCGACTTGTGACTTTTGTTCCACGTGTCGGTCATCAACGGCTCCCGACATGGACTCGAATAATAATAAAAAAAAAGCTCCCACTTCTATCCGAAGTCAACTACGGCGGTCCCTTTCAACCGTCGGATCCTACCGCTCCATCCGAAGGCCCACGTTTCTTCTACGGGCTATTACCGGTCTGTTCCAGCATCTCACAATTACCCCCTGTGCCCCCTGCTTTTTTGACCTCTCCCTCGCTTCATTCTCGTTTCACGCATTCCTTCCTATTTTTTCGCGGTTAGAGATATTGCCGTGGCGAGAGAAACTCGGACGGGAGTTCGGTGCCGTGCGTACACTTGGCAAAATTTGGATTGAAGGATGAAGATCGCCCGTATTTTTGATGATTTAATGTTGTGATTTATTTTATATATCTCCTAAAGTCTATTTGATGATCTAATAAAGTGACCTAGCCGGTTGCAGATTAGTTGTCAGAGTTAAATAAAGATTTTTGACCATGTGAATGGTCATTTTCATCTTACGGGGGTGATTTGGGGTGCCGAAAAATAAAATAAAAGATTAATTTTAAAATTAAAAATTTTAAATCTCATGAAAATAAAACTTTCATTTTTAAATCATCAATTTCATAAAAAGACAGTTTCAATTTTTAAATTTTGATTTTATTGCTATAGTTTTGAGCTATAAATCAAAACCAGTTAAAAGTAAGTGTCACATAGGTTAACCGATTTTAAAATCTAACAACTCGCATCACTTTAAATATAAAAATAAACCATTTTATAATATATTATGATTTTTTACGATGATTTAAGTCACACCAAATGACCCATTAATTGTTTGATTTAATTTGCAAGCAAGATGTTGGTGCTTGATATATTATGGATTGTACTATAATCATTTTTTTTTATGAATGAATAGGGAGTGTTGGTATGTTATGGACAGGTGAAGAATTAGTTAGGCCAAAAAGTCATTAAATGGATAATGATTTGAATTCAATGCCTTGATGCAATGAACCATTATGTTTGACAAAATGAATTAGAAGAAAAAATGGTCATTGCTTAATGCTTCTCCACAGTTAAATAATGAGGTAAATGTGTGTGATCTCAGAGACATGTATGTGCAGACTTCTTTGGGTTTTTCTGCGCCTTCGATAGTCTCAGAATGAACGTTTAATTCAGTCCAGTCTCTCCAGCAGTTAAACAGATTTAACAAATTACTTTTTATGCTTTTCTTGTCTCATTTCTCAGTAGGGGACTCATTAAGGGCATGCTGCGGAAAAATCAAGAACTTAGACTACCGAGATTATATAGGTATTACAATCAAAAGTGGAGGAGAGATTCCCCACAAAAAGAAAAACATAACCTCCTGCTATAGAGATGTCCAAATAAGGCTACAAAATCAATTGCTTCGTGTTGTCAATTCTATTAACTGAATAATTTAATCGACTGATTTTGCACGGAGAGATGTTAGTCAATCTTAACGTTGATATCTGATGACCGTTGTATTCAATCAACTAATCTACGAAAATTTTTAGTGTTTAATTTAACTAGTTAGCTGACCATTCACTCAAGTTATCTTGGGTGATATGGTGGAGACATGGAAGTATGAGTGAGCCATAAATGTTTCCCCTCAAGAATACTTGAGTAGTCTTAATCCACTTAATTGTGAATGGTGCTAACTTTCATTTGGTCACTCTACCTCTAGTTGTGGGAATGAATTCAATTTCTAGTATAGAGGCCCTATTATTGTGTGGAGAACTTGTGTGCCAACAACATCAGTTTGAGCTTTACTTCCAACACTTTATATTCTTTCAGTCCTTGTGTCATCGGAGGACTGGACACACTACTGCCATTGAGATCAGTTGTTCTTTTGGTTTGGCTAGATCAACTGTTTAGCATGTCGCTTTTCCATTTTTTTTTCTTTTTTTCAGATGAATAAATTTCTCACATCATCAGTCTTATTTTGGGGTCACTTCGGTTGAATTAATGGCTTCATTGGTATGTGATCGATCTAGCAGCATGCTATATATGGTTTTGAGAGTTGGGAATGCTACGTGAAGCTAGGAACTACCAAACTCCACTTTTATCTTGTAATTCTGATTATCTATCATGCCACACATCAAAATATGGATATTTTCTGCCAAGATAATTTTTGAACTACCTTTATCTCGTAATTTCATGATTGTCTTGGATTTTATCGGTAAATGATTTTCCTTCAAAGATGGTGGCACGGGGCTAACTTTTTGCGATTTCCCTTTTTTTGTGTGTTTTTCTTAGGATCTTGCAACTGAAATGGGGCCTAGACACGTGTTAATTGCATTGCCCCTGAATTTTTTCCTACTCATTATGTTGATTATATTGTGAAAAATGAAGCCATTGTAAGCTTTTGTCTCCAGGCAATAGATAACATCTTTGAACTATTTGTTTTAAAGCTTCTCTCTGTCTTTCAAATCTTTGAAGTTTAAATTTCCAGTCCCACTAGCGGACGGCGGTGAGTAGAGAGCTGTCTATAATGGAAACTCATTCAATGTGTCTATAGGGACTTACAAGTGAAGAGTCACTAGACTCGACAAGAATTGAGGATTACCACGTGGCGGATGACATGTACATCTGGGTTGCAGAACGTCAATCTGCTTATTGTATCATAAATCGGTTTCTGACTCGTGAACCAATTTTATTAGTCCAAAGTTTTCATAGTACACAATTATTGCACATTTTGGTCTTGTAATGAATTGCAATGAGTTTGGAGGGCATTTTGTCATTAGATATGAATTTTATAAATTTGAGATTTTTTGTATGATTTTTTAGAAGAGTTTTAGTATTTGTGGGTCTTTTAGTAATTTTTGGACATCTTTTAAGATTCCATGGGTATTTAGGGCATTTGGTGTCAGAATTTAAGTAAGTTATGACTAAAAAATTGTTTTGCTTCTTGTTTTCTATTAACGCGTGACAAAAAAGTTTAGCAATTATAGGGTGTTTGGTTGCGGTTTTTTTACTTCTTTCTCTCTTGAATTTAAAAAAGAGAGAGAGAACTCAATTATAGACGTTTGGTATGACTCTCCTAAATTTTAGGGAGAGAACCAACTCCCGTACAAATCTTTTTTAAAAAAAAAACTAACTCCCCATCAATTTTTTTTTTGAAACTGTTCTCTCCCCGTGCGTCCCTCCCTGTGGCTCGTCCCCCTCCCCCGACCGTTCCCCCCTCCCCGGCAGATCCCCCCCTCCGGCTCCGGCACCCCCCCCCCCCCCCGCGCAGCCCCGCCCCTCCCCCTTCCCCTCTCCCCTCCAGCTCCGGCGCCCCCCCCCCCCCCCCCGCGCATCCCCTCCTTCCCCGTCCCCGGCGGCCCCTGCGGCCCCCTTCCCCGTCCCCGGCGGCCCCGGCGCACCCCCCTCGCCCCCTGCGCACCCCCTCCCCCTCCCCTGCGGCCCCCTTCCCCGTCCCCGTCGGCCCCGGCGGCCCCCCCTTCCCCTCCCCTGCGGCCCCTGCGCACCCCCCTCGCCCCCTGCGCACCCCCCTCCCCCTCCCCTACGGCCCCCGTCCCCGTCGGCCCCCGGCGGCCCCTGCGCTCCCCCCTCCTAGATGCCAAACACCCCTACGGCTCCCCCCCGCGGCTGCCGGCAGGGCCCCCTCCCCCCTCCTCCCTGCGGCCCCCTCCCCCGCCGATCCCCTCCCCCCTGCGGCCCCGTCCCCCACCGCTGCCTGCCGGCCCCCCTCCCCCCTGCGGCCCGTCCCCCGCGGCTGCCGGCCAGCCGGAGACCCCCCTGCGGCTCGCCCCCGCGGCTGCCGCCGGAGACCCTCCCCCGCGGCTGCCCGCCGGCCCCCTCCCCCCTGCGACTCGCCCCCGCGGTTGCCGGCCGGGCCCCCTCCCCCCTGCGGCCCGTCCCGCGCAGCTGCCGGCCGGCCCCCCTTCTCCCTGCGGCCTCTCCCCCGCGGCTGACCTCCCCCCACTGTTCCCCCCTCTCCCGTGCCGCCGTCGTCGTCCGCGAGCCGGCTCCCGACGTGGCTCCCCTCCCAATGCTCTCGACGCAGCAAACCAAACATGTCTGTACAAATTTTTAAATTTATGTTAGCTTGGCCAAACATATGACTATGATTTATGTCACTTTTAAAATTTGAGTCAAAAATTGACATGGATTAAATTTTTAGAGAGAAATAACTCTGAAAAAAAAATGTTCCCAAACACCCTATTAACCTTCGTATTTGAATACGTTCATGAATTTCTCGTTGCATTTCAACCTTATTTCTGGTACGTCTATCCAGCCATCCTTGTCTTGAAATCTCGACACTTTCTCATTTAAGACCCTACCATACTTGTCTTGAAATCCTTCTACTCCATGCTGCCTGAAACACACATTTCTTTTGTCTCATTTAAGGCTACTGGAGCTACTAAAGTGCAAACAAAGTCAAGGAAAATAATTCTAGTAGTGTCGTTTATGTGTTGGTATATCCATATATGTTCTGTATTCTTGATCATTTATAATGAACATCTAATTCTTCTGTATTCTTGAACATTGTACTTAGTTAAAGTTTAATTTTTTTTTATCATTTTTAACTTGCAATCCTTTTTCTCTTGCAAAAGACCATGGTGCGAAGTATTTGTGTATGCCAGCGGTTTATAGATGTTACAGGTTTGGAAGACAAGTTATATTAATCATAAGTAACATCTAAATATAGACAACCTGTCAACCAATCAGAATTTAAAAAGAAAACAATTCTTGTTTTTACTTCCGATTTGTCAAAAATCGTGAGTGTACGTCTACCTATGGTCACCAATAAATTGTAAGTATACCATTTACCTACGATTTTATAAAATAATAAAATATTTAATTATAGTTAATAAAAATATTATTAAAATATTAAAAATAATATAGCTATAAAAATAGTATGATTTATTATTATAACAATAGCGACTAAAAATATTTAGTTGCGACCAAATATGATCGTCGCTAATATTATAATAATAGTGACTAAAAATATTTATTTATGGTCAAATGTGAGCATCGCTAATATTATGAAAATAGTGACCAAAAATTATTTAGTTGCGACTAAACATGATCCTTGCTAATATTATAATAATAGCGATTAAAAATATTTATTTGTGGTCAAATGTGATCGTCGCTAATATTATAACAATAGCGACCAAAGCGTTCGTCGCTAATATTGTCGAAACAGCGACCAAAAGTTATATGCAACTAAGCTCATGTTCGTCGCTATACATAGTGTTTTAGCGACCAATGAAATGTAGCGACCAATATTTGTTGCTAATTACGATTAATATTTTAGTCGCTATAGGGACACTCGATAGCGACCAAATTAATTTTTATCACTAATGGTATGGGTTTTAGCGACCAAGGATAAAAATTGGTCACTATGAACATCAGCGACGATGATATTACGACCACTAGACAACGACCAATTTGTGGTCACAAATTATTTTAGCGACCAACATTTATTTTTTCGCGACCAGTTATTTAGGTCGATATAGACCAATTTTCCTATAGTGTAGTAAGAGTACATAAATTATGAACTTTTAATATAAAAAATATCTCAATTAGAATAAAATTAGTATTATCAGAATCGGACCGGCCGGTCGGACCGGTCCAACAGTTAACCGATCAAGGAACCAGTCCGATTAAGGCCGATCCGATCTAATATTAAAATCAGGGTAACACATGCAGTCTTAGGGGAGCATCCACGGCCTCAGGAGAGCATCATTGGTAATAGGGGAGCATGCAATCTGGGTTAAAGGTAATTCGATGTCAACGATCAGGGGGAGCACATGCAGTCTCCGGGGATCATCCACGGCCTCAGGAGAGCATTTGAGCATATGTCAACCCTTTAGAAGAGCACATGTAGTCTCAGGGGAGCATCCACAGCCTCAGGAGAGCATCCTTAGTGAAAGAGGAGCATGCAGTCGAGGGTTCAAGGTAATTTGATGTCAACCCTTTGGCGAAGCACATGCAGTCTCTGGCGCCCATCCACGGCCTCAAGAGAGTATTTGATGTCTCAGGGGAGCATGCATGATCAGGGTTCAGGGTAAAGCATATGTCAACCCTTTAGGGGAACACATGCATGCACTCTCAGAGGAGCATCCACGGTCTCAGAAGAGCATCATTGGTGCCAGGGGAGCATTCAGTCCGAGTTCAAGGTAATTTGATGTCAACCATTTGAGGGAGCACATGCAGTCTCCGGGGACCATCCATAACCCCAGGAAAGCATTTGTTGTCTTAGGGGAGCATGCATGACTAGGGTTCATGACAAAGTATATGTCAACCCTTTAGATGAAATTTAATCTCCACCGTTAAATTTAGATCTAAGGGATAATATTAATAATATATTTTTTATACTATTTAACGATAACGGACAGATATGAGTTCGGAATGAGGTGTATTCGTTTCCGTATCCGTTATGAAATCGGATATATCCGTATCCGTATCAGTTAAATTATCGGAAAAAAATATATATCCACTTGTTGTTCGTTAAGTTAACGAAACGAACGGTTAACGGGTTATTGATTACCGTTGGCATCCCTATTTGGGAGTGTTATTATCTATCTTTACGTATGGGTGGGACGAATGCATCTCTTCCTGTGTGTATACATGTGAAGGAGGTCAATGGAAGTTGCTATCTTCTTGATAAAAAAAAAAAACATGAGACCAGTTGATTACCACGTAACCTTCAACAAAGTTGCACACAACCGTTTTAAGGTCAAGAGCACGGCCACCTTCCACGACCAGAAACACGGGAAGGGCCGTCGTACTTAATCCCACATACAGTCTACCGCTATGAACGATCCCCACTTGCCCCAAGGAGATTTTGAGTGGTCAAGTTTCTTTGGTGCTTATAAACAACATCATATATAATTAACCAGACGTCTAGAAAACCTTAGATTAGGATACGTATGATTAATGAATGCCAATAAACAAAGGAGAATGATAGAATCAACCTTCTAATAAACATCAATAAAACCAAGTTGCCCAAACATGGATGCAACTTCACAATTTCAAGTTGACGAGCACTACGGAGTGGAGCGTTGGGATTTGTTGGAAGATCGCAGAGAGCGCCGCCTCTCCCAAAAAGTCCATGAGGAGATTCCTGACACCCAGATCTATGTGTGGTCGAATAGAATACATGCTTCTAGAGCACCCAATATATATGTTTTTTATGACAGAGTTGGTAATGTGCGGACTCCCTACTCCGGATGTCTGAACCCACTGTGATAATCTAATGAATAAAATACCACAAGCTGACTATTAATAAGGACAAAGAGGAAGTTTTTACTCTTTCCTTTTGGTCAAAGGGGAGGACAAAGGTTAAACGTTTTAACTTTGAATGCCTCGAGAATGCAGCACGTGCTAGCTAGTTATCGTGTTCTACTACGGTTTGGTTCCAATCGGACGGCCATGATCCCGTCCATATGGGTTCACTGTCTGCTCCCCTTGAGATCGTGATGGTTTGATGTAGCTCGAGCTTTAAAGCGGTAGAAAAAAATATTAAACAGGGAAATATTAAGTTAACTAATTAAATAGATGACCTCAAAATTAGAAGGATTGGGGCTGAAAAAACAATATTATACTTTCAAGATATGGAGAAATTATTAGGTGACCTTGTCGAAAAATAAATACAAAGACCTTTACATATATATCATCCTCTACAATCTGTCATATTTGTTGATCAGCTTCTCCGATTCTGTTATTATTCATTACTCTTTCATAGTATCAGGTCACTTGGTGAATCTTTCCAAAAGGAAAAATAGAAATTAGATCTTCAAATTGTTGAAAAATGACTGAAAAGGGGGGAGTTTATCAAATAAAGATGTGCTCATGAGAGATAAGATGCAATATTATAATTATACGACTATAAGAGTCAATCGCTCATATGCTAACTTATACAAAGGGTGGTATCCAAAACCCCTGGTATTGAAAATTTTGTCCCAGTCGTTGGTGTTGGTCCAGCCCAAATTCTGATACGATGCGTGCGCTCCAAAGGCCGAAGAAGTCCTCCCTCCTCCCGTCGCACCGCTGAACTGCGCTATATATCGCGATAACCCGCGTAAGACTGTCGAAGCAAAGCGGGAGGAGGCGAAACGCTCTGACACGCCCACACATCTCCCAGCAGATCTCAGCCGTCGGCAGCAAATCCAATCACAATCCACCGGCCCACCCGGTAACCCGACGCCCCCCACCTGAACCATCACACTTTTGGTCCTTATAACCCCCCTCCCCACCCGCCTCTCTTTAACAACCCCCCTCCCTCTCCCCCTCCTCCTCCTCCTCCACTTCCTCACCCTCTCTCTCTCTCTCTCTCTCCCCTCTCCCACCAGCCCTGGTCGGCCACTACTGCTGTTTCTGACTTCTGACAGGGTCAGCTCCCAGGAGGCTCCTCTTCTTCTTCCTTCGTCTTCTTCGCTGAAGACGGCAGCCATGGCGGTCGATCTCATGGGGTACGCCAGGATGGAGGACCAGATCGCCATCCAGGAGGCGGCGGCGGCCGGCATCCGCAGCATGGAGCACCTCATCTTCCAGCTCTCCCACCACGGCCAGCATCACCAACAGCAGTCCCCCCCGCAGCAGCAGCAGCAGCAGACGCAGCTCGACTGCCGCGAGATGGCCGACTTCACCATCTCCAAGTTCAGGAAGGTCATTTCCATCCTCAACCGCACCGGCCACGCCCGCTTCCGCCGGGGCCCCCCCGCTGCGGGCCCCTCCTCTGCTGCTGTCGTCGCCTCGGAGACGGCCGTGGCCTCTGCCTGCCTTCCTTACTCCTCCACTCCCGCAGCCGCGCCGGTGCCGATGTCCCAGGTGCAGCCCCCGGCGCTGCCGCCGCCGCAGTCTGTGACGCTGGACTTCACGAAGCCGAGGCCCGGGGGATTCTGCGCCGGCGAGGCGACGGTCAGCAGCCAGTTCTCCAAGGACAGCTTCAGCATCACGCCGTCCATGTCCTCGGCGAACTCGTCGTTCGTGTCGTCCATCACCGGCGACGGCAGCGTGTCGAACGGAAAGCAAGGCTCGTCGCTGCTGCTGACCCACATCGCCTCGGCGGTGGCTCCATCCGCCACCTTGTCTGCCGGGAAGCCCCCTCTTTCATCATCTTCCAGGAAGTGCCACGGGCACGGACACGGCCACTGCGAGGACGGAGCTGGAAGGTATTCCATGTCCTCCGGGAGCAAGTGCCACTGTTCCAAGAGGAGGTAGCCTTCTCCTCCCCTGCTACCGTGATACCATCCGTTCTTCCATCTCTCCAACGAAGGTTTACGTAAGTAAACATGCTCTGAATTAACTGGTTCAGGAAATCTCGGGTGAAGAAGACGATCAGGGTTCCCGCAATCAGCTCCAAGATGGCGGATATCCCTCCGGACGAGTACTCATGGAGGAAGTACGGCCAGAAGCCAATCAAGGGATCACCTTATCCAAGGTATCCACTTTTACTTCAGCTCTCTTCGTATGGATTCTCTGGATCTGACGTCAAAACACGGGAATCATTTTAGGGTTTTTGGGCATCTTGGAGTAGTAACCCGATGGGATTCTAACCATACCACTTGGTCTGAGTTGTTGCAGAGGGTACTACAAGTGCAGCACCCTGCGCGGCTGCCCGGCACGGAAGCACGTGGAGAGGGCGCCCGACGACCCTTCCATGCTCATCGTGACCTACGAGGGAGAGCACCGCCACGGCCAGAGCGCCGTCGCCCCTCCCGATGCCGCCCTCCACGCCGCCGCTGCCACCGCCACGCCCCCCGCCGGCCTCCTCTTCGAGTCCCCGTAGACGAAGGGGAAGGGGCAAAAAGAACACAAGACTCTCTTCCTGGATGCGGCTATTTTTGTAAAATATGGGACGTCCCCGATGCTCTTTTACCAAGAAAATTACTTTTCTTGCTTATAAAAACACCCCTCTTCCTTTGGATCCCTTGATTCCCTTCTTCTTGATGTGGGTCCGTACTCTCTCCCCACCGAATCCACAAAAAGAAGGGCAACGGGCGCGTTTGGTTAGTTGGATTCCGTGTAAAAAAAAACTTGTGGAGCGGATTCTATGCTTTTGTTTGGCGCTGGATTGGATTGCTGCTGTTGGAGTCCGTTTGTTGGGGGTAGACGGTACGATGACGTGGCTCTAGTCAAAGGGCAACCGGGCTGAAAGGGGCCTGCTATTTTTGTTTTTGTCGCTGTGGACTTTTTGACTTGCTGCAGTGGAACAAAAGGAAGTGTTTGCCGTGGGGCCCAGACTAGTGGACTAACTTACTCCTCGGTTTGGCGCCTTTGTCGAAGATCGGGTGGTTGGAGAGATTTCTCCGCAGAAACTGCCAGAAGAGACGTGCCATCCGGGGGCCACCACCTGCTGAGAGCCCCGCTCTGTCTCCCTGTCGACGTTGACCAGAGAGTTACGGATTTGAGGCTGTTTTGGACATGCTGCGGGATTTGGGATTGTTGTTAAAATCTTTTGCAGGGTGTTCGTGAGTATTTTTTATTTTATTTTATCTAAACAATTATGTTATGTTAATTTTTAAATTAATTTTCAAAATTGATGAAAATAAATAATTATTTATTTGATAAAAATGTTATAATTTATAAATTTTATTTGAACTTATTTGATAGAACAATTTGGAAGTCCAAACTTCATCTTGGAAGTTGATGACCTTAGGAAACCCTAAAGACTTACCAGCGATAGCGTCGTGACACTCTTTGGATGGGACCTTTGGTGCCAAGTACACGTGAGTTCTTATGCATTTCATCCAGCACGTCGACTTATGGCGCGTTTGGACATTATGTCCATGGAGGGATTTTTTCAAAATCTCTCTAGAGAGAGAAGAACCACATTTTAGGGAGCTTTTAGAGATTGTCAACTCTCCCTCCTTTTCTCCCTATATCTCTCTAGGTCTCAAAATTCACCTCAAAAAAAGTTTGATGGAACATTATTTTATTTGGGAAGGATTCTAAAAAGTGAAAGATTTTAATGATTGGAGAGGGATTTTTCCCTCTCCAACATCTGTACCAAACGCACCCTTAGACTCCGTCGTGAACTATAGCATTGCCCCTCCCCTCAGTTAAATGCACGGGCTTCTACAAAAACCCTCGCACGCGCATTGCTCCCATTGCAAAGCACAAACCCTCTCTTCTCACCTGCCACAGTAGCGAGCTTGAATTGAGTCCCTCTCTTTGTCTCTCTCTCTCTCTCTCTCATGGTGCCGTTGAAGAAGCAGAAGGTCTGACAAGACCAAAGGATATGGCTTCATCGTCTTTTGCCACGGGTGCTTTGCCCACCGCACCCTCGAGGAGCCCCAGAAGTTCATCGATGGCCGCATGATCGCCGGCCAAATGTTGACTGTCAGACCTGCTGCCTCACCCCCGGTTGCATTGCAACAGCCACCCCCAGCCGCCCCGTCGGACGCGCAGTCGTCCCCCTACCACATGCCGTAGGACGTCCTGTCGAGGAAGATCTTTGTGGGGAACATCAACCTCGAGGTCGACAAAGAGCGTCTCGTCCAATTTTTCTCCCAGTATGGTGAGATCGAGGAGGGGCCACTGGGTTTCGACCAGCAAACAAGCAAGGCCAAGGGAGTACGCTCCGCTCATCTACAAGACGGTCAAGGCGGCGAGGAGGGTGTTGTAGGGGAACGGGGGCTCGTGGGTTCAAGTCGAGACCAACGAGAATAATGTGCGAAGAGACATGCGAGCTTCTCTGGAAAAAAAATTTACTCGGAGGTTATTTTTATATTGAGGAAAGTTAAAGAAGGGACGAATTACTTCTTAAAAATTGTGAAAGATGTTACCAAACATCTATAAGACTCTTGCATCTTCTTTTTTTATTTTAAGATAGAAATCATTCAAAAAAAGTACATCCAAACATCTTGTTAGTCCGAATTTCATAATTGAATAATAGCCGATTAAAGATGTATTCGGCCTTCACTTAAAAACCCAACTTTAGAATGAGAATATGTTGCCCGGGGTCGAATAGAGGGAGGGTGGAGTTAATCCGGGTAAGCCGTTCAACTCTTCACCCTGAATTGTATATTTTACGTTAGTTAACAAATTCACCCTAAAAATTTTAAAATGTGACCATTGGCAGTCGAGCGACATATCTAAGGGGGGGGGGGGGGGTCCGGTGGCATGTCCTACCCCTCAAACAAACAAAATCAGTTCTAGAGATAGAAGAATCATAGTTGGGATAAGTTTTGAAGATTTTTTCTCTTTTCTTTTTTCTCTCCATCTCCCTGTAGTTTTCAAAATTCACCTTTTACAAAATCTAATAACATATGTCACTATTTGGAAACACTTTTGGGAGGTGTAAATTTAGATATCATAATCTCCCCCCCCCCAAAAAAAAAAAAAATTTGTTTGCAAATACAATCTTGATTGATGTTCATGTCACTAAAGTTGGGAGTTCTATATAAATAATACATATAGTTTTATTTGTAAAAATATAAAAAACCATATCACCCTTGATGGTAAGGTTTGCCTCATAGTTTGGATGGATTGATCTGAATTGGTCTCGGTACAACTCGAGTTCATCCAACTTAATTGGGTTGAGTGATCTAATTATTATTATTATTTCTTTATTATTTCTTTCATAAAATGGCTCACGTTGACTTGTTATTATATGTCTTAACAAGTTTCTCGTGATACCATACAACTCATCTAATTTAGACGGTAAAATACAATCAAGCAAACCATGGCTGAAGCAAATCATCCTTCATAATTCTTATCATTTTGGTTTCTTTATTTTTTTCAGTTGGAGATCTTACTCTACTAATCTTATATAACCCTTCTTATAAATCATTTTTAAATTTTTCCCCCATTGGATTTGACTCTTAGTCACTCTTAGTATACATAGAGAGACTTTACCAATTAATTAAAACTCCCCCCCCCCCCAACTAGGGTGGTAGTTGGGGGGAACACTAGCTTCATGAAGGGATTGAGTGCAGGCTGGACACCTGAGGGTGGTAGGTCGAGAATGTCATGAATAAGGCCCCACTATATACCTACAAATGTTAGCATGTAATAATGTTACGACATAATTAGAGATCACTTGATTGATTGGTCAGACATTTCTTAAAATTTGCAGCCGTGGGAAATTGGTGCACCAAAACATTCATCTAAATAATTTTACGGCTCATAGAGGGCTGTGCGCTGTAGAAAGTGCAACTTTTTTTAAAAAAAAAAATTGATATTGTATTATTTTTCTAGGCGGACCTAATTTTTTTCTACCGCGTAAATGCACGAGCCTAATTAGTAATAAAATTTTTAATAATAGAGAAAGAAAAGTTTCTATAAAACAGCTAGCGAACCTATGACCGAGACTTAGTAAAGCTATTCATAGAGAAATTTTTTTCGCATGATTTCTTCGACAGGTGATTGCAAGAATAATAAGGGAGCGAGATTGTAAGAATAAGAGTAGTCTATGGTGGACTTGAGCATTTTCTATCGTGATCATAATACTAGAGTAATGTTTGCTACACCGTATGCGGTGCAGGAAGTATCTGCATATATGCATCGTGTTCGTTTTTATTTGAAATTTTATAGATATGGGACTCGCATCACTATATCTTAGAGTGAGGTCACGTCATAAAAAATCTACCTTATAAGATAATGACAAAAAATCAAAACCCAGTGAATCTATTTACAAGGTCCTATTTTTTTTTTATTTCTTGAGTTGTGAGATTGAGACATTTCAAAAAAAAATGAGTTGCACCACTTTTGATGCATATACTTGTTGGTCCGCTGTAGCATCCCTATGTTATGGCAACCTCCGGCGTCCCCGTTCCCCCTCACTCGTTCTCCCTCCCCTATCTCTCTCCCTGCACTCTCTCTTTGCCCTCTAGATCTCGCCGCCCCCTCCGGTGGCCCTGTCCCCCCCTCTCTCTCTCCCTACATCTCTCTCTGCCCCCTAGACCCCAGTGCCCACTCTGGCGGCCACGTCTCCCCTCTCTCTCTGCATCTCCGTCTACCCCCAGACCCCGGCACCCCCTTCGATGGCCTCGTTGCCCCCTCTCTCTCCTCCTACATCTCTCTCTACCCTCGAAGACCCCGACGGTCCCGTCCCCCCACTCATGCTCTCTCTATCTATGCCCCCTTGACCCCGTCCCCCCTCTCTCTATCCCCAAGACCCTAGTGGCCCCATTGCCCCCTCTCTATTCTCCCTCCCCCTCTCTCTCTACATATTTCTCTCTACCCCCCAGACCCCAGTGCCCCCTCCGATGGCCCCGTCCCACCCTCTCTCATTCCCACTCCCCGTCTCTCTCTCCCCTACATCTCCCCCCCGAAGACTCTAGCGGCCTCATCCCCCCTCTTGTTCTCCCTCTTCCCCTCTCTCTCTCTCTTCCCTACATCTTCCACTCTCTATCGCCAGACCCCGGTGCCCCCTCCGATGGCCCCATGTCCCCTCTCGTTCTCCCTCCCCCCTTTCTCTATCTTGTTGCATCTCTCTCTCTATGCCCCTCCTCGACCTCGACCTACCATCCCCACCTCCTCATCTTCCTCTCCTTGCCACTCGCAATAGCCCTGGTCGACCTCCCGATGGATATCACCGCCACCACCTCTCCTCCAAGTCTCCTCGTCGCAAGGAGAAGTCACCACTGTCGTCGCCACTCCTTTTCCCTCTCTCTCACAATCTCAGTAGCAGAGGTGGTGGCACCGCGAGTCTCCCCCTCCGTCGACGGTACATGCGAGCTCCTCCGAGTTACCGCCACCATTCCCTCCTCCTATCACTAGTCTTTTTCCCTCTAGTGCCCTCCCCTCCTCCCCCTCTCCTCCCTCCATTTTCTCTCTCTCTCTAGGTGAGGGTTGTTGGAAAGGTGTTTTAGTTATTTCATCATCTTAGGTTAACTTTAACCCTAGTTAAGTTAAATATTATACATAAAATGGATGACAAGATTTGTTTACATTATCATAAGATTTTGGGATTTTTTGACTAAATAATTGTATTAGGAGGCTTATTTCTAATTTTGATTTTTTATAGGGGATTATTCTTAAACCCCCCAAGTGAAAGTATATATATATATATGCCTTTATCGTAGTTTGGACACCTGTCGACCATGATTATTGCAAATTATACATCGGTCAACGTGATGAACAACTTGGTCTCCGTTACATAACTTAGATGTTGTTGAGTTGAAATACTGATCCGCTTGTGACAACAATTCAAAGAAATTGAATCACGTAGCGCTCCATATTAATCAAGTCTAACGTCTAACTTCCCATTCGCGGAAACGAGGGGTGCTGGCATCCACTCGAGGTTAAACAACGTCAGCTCTCTTTCTCTTTTCCACCAAAAAAAAAAAAAAAAAAAACTGGCTAGCTAGTCGTGTGTGTGCCCTCTACCGATACACATCGCCATCCCCGTCTTAACTTCTGCTGGGGATTCTAGCTCATCTCCCGAGTACCACCACCACAAAAAGAAAGCCCGATAACTTGAAAAACGTACGTAGAACCAAGTCCACCCACGATTCCTCTCAAAGGCATTAACGACGGCAATTCTCTCTAAAAGCCACAGGAATCAAATGCGAGGTGGGTAGCTGTTGAATACCCTTTGAAGTCTTTTTTATTTATGACAACGTGTGCCCCGGTGCGAAATGCCCCCATGCACCATGAACGGTGCCTTAAATATTTGGACCTCCCTTGTCTACTAATGCGGCCGCGTTGACTGGATGATCCACGAGAGGAAAGAGAGAGAGAGAGAGAGAGAGAGAGAGATCAAAGGGGCCAAGCCTACAAAAGCTTGGTGGGCACGGGGGGACAACCCCTTGGAAGGATTACCCCAACAGGTGAAAGTTGTGAAGGGGAGGGGGGGTGGTCTGCATTTGTCCGAGATTGGCCCCGACACGTTTTGACCGGGATGGGGGGGATGCCTCATTAATTACTTCGCCAGTTCATGTGATCGACGTTGCTACCATGGGTAGTCACTGTTCGTCGACTCGATGATCCGTATCGGATCGATTCTTCCCTGATTCGGTACGGTACACTTAAAATATATTAATTTTCTTTGTGACTCGACCCGACTTGGTCCGAGTCGGTCCGAGTCGGCCTGACTCATTCCTTCCCTGATTCGATACGATACGCCCGAGTCAGACGAGTCAAAACCGAGTCGTCAAACCATGCGAGTAGTAACCTCATACTCTGAGTTCGAGAATGATGTAAGTGTCGTACCATCCTCCTTTCCATTATGGGCGCGCATTCTTAAAAACTATGGGCAACAAATAGGGTAGAGTAACAGCAACAAACGAGTGTGAGGTCGCAACATTCCTCAATTAATTGATCTAGTCAAATCGACATGAAGATTTATTAGTTGGGTTGGACTTGACTTGTCACGAGTTTTAGGCCGCCTTTGAAAATGCGAGGGGGGGGGGGGGGGAGAAAAGAAGGAGTTTTCAAAATCGACCCATCCATACGGCGTCCGACAACTCTTGGATGGATTCTTGTGAAAAAAAAAAGAGAGAGAATATCATTCGGCACCGGTTACGTACGCCTTGAACCCCGCGGCTAGGCGACGGGACAAAAGATCTTATCACGCTCTTTTCGCTCTCGGATGAAATTTTGTCATTTCACCGCGTGCGAACCGATGTTATCGTAGTTGGATCAGTGTTTGGATCGACCAACGAGTTGATTCAATTAGGATTAATTGGATCGTATTTAATCGAATCGATCTGAACCGTGATATTATTATAATATTAATACATAATTTGACATGATTTTATAATTCAAGATAATAAAAATTAAGATGTAATGATTAAAATAAAATATATACATACATAATTATTAGTCATAATTACGAAACAATGTAAATAAATAATAATAATAAATTGGTTAGATAAATTGACTTAAAAATTTTGTAATATTTGATCCGTCTTCACTATTCACAATTGACATTTATACTCCTTTAAAATTTTAAATTTTAAATATATTTTAAATAAAATAATAATAAGATAATAATAAGATAATTTTATTCACACATAAATATCATTTCGAATGTCTAAATATTTTTGAGTTTATTTTTTTATTTTTTTTTAATTTAAAGAGTGAAAAGGGTCGGACCGGTTTGGATTGGTTCACCAGTCAAACCATAGTTCGTCAAGTTCATCCGATTTTTTAATATTAGACTGAACCGGTTTTAATCGGACCAGTTCCTGAACCGGTTAACGATCCGACCAATCTGACCGGTCGGTCCAATCCAATTCTGATAACACTGGTGCGAACTATGTACTGTTCATTTGAAGTTGCATGAACATTAATTGGGTACGGACTGGTCGAGCACAACGGCATCTCTCCGGCATTGACGGCGGCGGTCTTGGAAGAGGAGGTGGAGGAGTTCCGTCGCCGCCACGCATATCGCTACAACACGCATGTTGTTGCTAGGGGCGAGGAAGAAGACATTGAGGAGGATTTGGTACAGTGTTGTTGTTCCTACTACTGCAATGTTGCACTGCTATCACTGGGGCCGAGAAAGATGGCGGCGGAGAGAGTGAAGCAGAAGGGTAAACGCGCACTTTCGGGACACAAAATCTCCCAATGGCCCACGAAAGATGCTCTCGCCAAGCTTTCGGAGATTTTGAGACATGATGACGAACGTTGTGTATGCTTCTCTCTCCTCTCACAATCTACTCGTTAGGCCTCTCAACGGAGTGGATACAAAACGAATATATGACTATCCGTATCCGCTCCGTTTTAAAATTCGAATTATCCGATTTTGATCCGCTATCTGACGAATTATTGTATTATTTATCCGTATTCGATTCGAATTAAAATTTTCAATTATTCGAATTATCCGCTCCGATTTCAGAGTACTCCACAAATTAAAATTTTGGAAGTCAAATCGTCAAAATGGGGTAGTTATTGCTTATTAATACAGTTTTGGGAAGTGTAAAAATCTGTCATCTTTTGATATTTTGATATTTTGATATTTTATAACATATTATTTAGAAATATATATATATTATATGATATATAATGTTACGGACGGATATTTTACGAAACGAATATTATAGTATCCGTATCCGCTCCGATTCAAATTCGGATATTATCCGTATCCGAAAAAATGAATACGAATTCGAATATTATCAGTTAATACGGATTCAAATTCGAAGCGGATCCGAATAATATCCGAATCCGTTGACAGGCCTACTACTCGTGCACGTAAGTCATAGCGCTTGTGGCTCATTTAAAAATGTGTTCACTCTATCAAGGAATTCCGATGATTGAAAATTCAAGACATAAACGTTTCCAAATGGAGCAATGCTTCGTGCACTGCATGCGGTGCACAAAAGCCACCTCATTATGCAACCTCTCATCCCATTGGCCCAAAAAAGGTGAAAAGATCATTTTTAATGTAAAAAGGACACCCCGCGTCAGCCCCGTGTCAAACTGTCAGCCCCGTGTCAGATCCGGTCGGCCACCTGGTCGGCCCACTTTTTTGCTCGATGGAAAATACGGGAGTGAAATATTTTGTTACAGAGTGAAATATTTTGTTATAGGGATGAAACGTTTTGTTATAGGAATGCAATATTTTGTTTGACTACATATATGAACGAATAGAAGTAAAAGATTTTGTTACTGAAATGAAACGTTTTGTTATAGGAATGAAACATTTTGTTTGATTACAGAGATGAACGAATAGAAATGAAATATTTTGTTACATGAATGAAATATTTTGTTACAGAGTAAAATATTTTGTTACAGGAATGAAACGTTTTGTTATAGGAATGAAATATTTTGTTTGACTACAGATATGAAGAACGAATAGAAGTGAAATATTTTGTTACAGGAATGAAACGTTTTTTTATAGGAATGAAACATTTTGTTTGACTACAGAGATGAACGAATACAAAATGTTTCATTTCTATTCGTTCAATTTTGTAGTGAAACAAAATGTTTCATTCTTATAACAAAATGTTTCATTCCTGTAACAAAATATTTCACTTCTATTCGTTCGTCTTTGTAGTCAAATAAAATATTTCATTCATATAACAAAATATTTCACTTCTGTAACAAAATATTTCACTCCCGTATTTTTCGTCGAGCAAAAAAACGGGCTGACCGAGTGACCGACCGGATCTGACACGGGACAGACGGTCTGACACGGGGTTGACGCGGGATGTACTTCTTGCATTAAAAATGGTCATTTCAAATTTTTTTCAGTCAATGAGAGGGGAGGTTGTATAATGAGATGACTTTTGTACACCACACACGGTGCACAAAGCATTACTCTTCCAAACGTGTCCTTAATTGGATCCCATTTGAGAGAGCTTTGCAAGTTTCAATTCAACCTCAGCTACCAGTATACAATTGGTCCGGTTGGCTACTCGGGGCATCTTCACTGCAGTAAAATCTTAGTATTTATTAAAAATAACTTATGCAACATATAAATACTGCGAGAATAATTATATACAATTTCTTACATTCCATGATATGTCATCATGTTCTTTATGTTGTCACATATAAGCAATATTCCTATCGTAATACAAATGTTTAGAAGATAAAACCATTTGATGAGAATAAGCTCATCCCCATTTTCTTACGGAACTCCACTAAAATGCTAACACATCCCTGGTATCACACTTAAACTCTACCCCATCAATTAAGAGAAGATCTGCTATCTTGATTTATCTCTAAGAAACTATACCAAACACTCATCTCTGTTGGTTATTTTATTACGACGACGAGAAACTGAGCACGGTGATATTTAGATCCACACAGAGCGTGAGTCAATTGAGTTAAAATCCAATGACATTACATCCACACGCATCTTGATTTGTCATAAACAGGCGAGTTGCACTTAGTTTGAATCTTTATTATTCTAATGCTAAACATAGACATTGACATTACTCGAAGAAGCTGTGGATTTCACACAGGTAAAAACACAGCGGAGCTTGTGATCCTCGAGACATGGGGGCAGAAGATGACCTTCGAAACAGATGCTGACCAGATAACTTCAGAGTTGAAACCCCATTTTAGTTCGATAACAAAGTTTGAATCCCTTGCTTCAGAGTTGAAACCCCATTTTAGTTCGAGAACAAGTTTGAATCCTCTCGTTGCGCCAGTGCTTAACGTGTGTGGTAATCTCGTGAACAGATGGCTTTGTCCCTTCCACCACAAATGCTGCCGTGAGTTGTTGCATCGGCGATGCCGGTCCGATACGGGGTTTGCTGACCTTCGACCCGCGAATCCCCCCGGAGGACCTTGTGTTCGAAGCGGTGCATTCGGCCGGTTGACCTCTCGCCGACAATTTGGATCTCCCTCGATAAAATCTGATTGCCGGTGAGAAGACGGCGCCACGGATTTAAGACCGAAATCAAATCACCAAGATGGTCGCAACGTGTTAACGTTTCCAAGTTGACAAGTCGGGAGATTCTTTAGATGACAGCTTGAAGCATTCTTTTGCTTTATTTTACCTTTAAATTAAACTTCTAGATAATATCTTGACTTGACGAGGCAAAAAAAAAATAATAAAAGAAGGTGAAATATTATATTCGTAACGAGTCTCGGGGTGGTTTCATGGCGCACCTTTCTCTGCATGCGAAGGTGAGAGCGCGATTCGTTTTCATACCCTACAGGTAGGCAGGCTCCAGGATACGCTGTCGGAAATCGGATAGCAAGATGGGTCGAAGTCGAAGTCTAGTTTGGTGTTCTTATCTTCAAAGAGTGCTAGATTTAAGTTCAACGTACAATTCCTCAAAGATCATATAGTTAACATAAATATGACAAGAGTAATGTTTTTTATAACACTCTTATTAATTACACATCAGCTGAACACAAGTTTTTCCGATTGAGGTGACCTCGTTTCATTGGAAGAACATATCAACTGACGCTGCTCAAAATAGTTGGTTGTTTTTCTTTTCTATCTTGTTTCTTAAGAAAGATAGAAGCTGTGTTTGTTTTGTCAGATTCCTTTCACAAATCGACTTGCCGAAGCGTCGGTGAAATTAGAATTTAAATGGTAACTGATAATCTAATTATTATAAGTTAAATTGACACGCTTTTGCTAAATGGGCTGTAAGTCGTCACTGTAAGACGATCTCGGTGTACATTCTGAATCCCTCCACCACCTGCAGGCCCAATAAGCTTATTGGATTGGTGGGATAGTCTGCAGTCTGCTTCTCGTTCACTTAACACTCAATGTCTTGCAGGTTGATGAAATAATTCATTTATTTTAAACCCCAAGTTAGATGATAAGTGATTTTACAATGGATTATGTTCATACTTACAGAAATATGATCGTTAAAATACTAATATGGTATTAAAGTATCATCAGATTAGATTAGATTAGATTTTTGAATATGTATGCATGCATGTATATCGGATAATGATTCGGAGAAGATACAAAATAGTATGACATAAGTTATAAGGAAAATTACCCCATACCCTTAGAATCTTTCGTCCACCTTCTGGAGAGGCTCCGCCCTACTCTTTCCGTCCCCCTCCCACTCTCACCGGCGCCGAAGAGGTTAGCTAATGTCCATTCTCTCTCTCTCTCTCTCTCTCTCTCTCTCTCTTTATATTCTTTTAATAAAAGTGAGGGCAAAATAGTAATCTCACATAAGTTACTGCCGTTTACACAGTGTGCAACCCTAGGGGCATCGTAGCTCTTGTTAACAGATTTGAGAGGTATTATGATAAATACAATAAGTGTGGGGGTATAAGAGTTATTTTCGAAGATTATAAGAGTATAGTTGTAAATTTTCCTAACTTGTATCTCCATGTTAAGGTGTGGCCATTTGCACTCCCCACAATCTTTGCTTATCCCGGAAGGAGACGAGCACAGATCAGGCTGTGCTGAATATTGAACTTCTTATTTGTTGTTATTTAGGAAATATGTTTACAGAAAAAAGAAAGCATTTTGAAGTTCCATTCACTTCTCTCCGATGCTTTTTCATTGGGTTTGCAGGACATGAGAAATCCTAAGAGGGTGAACAGAGTCTTCGGAAAAGAGGAAGTGATCGGGAATAGGAAAATGCAAAGGGAAGAGGGAAGTTAGAGATCAGGAAGTAAAATTACAAGAGGGAGCATTAAAATGCTACAGCAGTTCGGTCTTACAATCACATATGTTTCTCTAAATTTTCCTCTGCAGAAAGATTTCATGTACCAGATAAAATTTCAGATTTTCAACTACTAATTAGGAGGACGGCGGCAGCTGCGAGCCGAGCCACCCTCCCCTCTGGTCGTAAAGAGCCCCCTCCCTTGCGGAACCTCCGGTGGAGGGAGCTCCCGCCGGGAACTCCCCCCCCCCCCTCCTCCTTTACAGGAGGCCTCCGTCAGGTGAGTCATCAGGACCCTCCTTGATTTTGTTAGGGGAGTTTCTAACCCCTTCTGGACCTGTCAGGGGAGCTCCTCCGATCTCCCCTGGAAATCCCTCTCCGCCCCCCACCTCCTCCCCCCTGAACCCCCTCCGCGCTCCACCGGCCCTCCGCCCCTCTCCTATCACCCCCCCCCCATCTACTCCTCCCCACGCCCCCCCTACCCTTCTCTACCCATCTTCCCGCCTCCCCCCCTCCTCTCTGCCGGCCGCGCCCCCCTCTCCCATCACCCTTCCCCCGCCGCTCCCCCCCCCCCACTAGCCCTCGTCCCTCACTCCTCTCCTTGGCCGATCACCTCACCTTCCCCGTCACCCTCCCCTCCGATTTCCCCCCGCCTCCGTCTGCCGGCACCCCTCCCCCCCCCTCCTCGTCCCTCCTTCCCCGCCTCCTTTCCTCTGGTCAGTCCCCCCATGTCCGCTCCCCCCTCCGACTTCTCCTCCTTCCTGCTTCCACTCCGCTGTCCCCCTTCCGTCCACACCCCCTCCCCCACCATCCTTCCTCCTCCCCCACCTTATGGTTCTCCCCATAACCCTTTTGAAAAAGCGGCCCTTCCCCCTGTAAGGTTTCGCACAGCACTATCGGACAACGCATCGGATAACAAAAATTTATTTGCCCGATCCCGGTGCTATGAAAAGCTTAATCTGTGCTCTAATCGGTGTTTCTAAGACCCTAATTACGGGTTGCGTGTTTCACTTTGCGTGGAACGACGCTGTCCGCGATGCCCGATGCAGAAAATCGAGCCGCACAGCTGCACGGCCTCTAGAGCAGATCCACACAGACCCTTCTGCAGTGACGGTACCTCCCCGGCATAACTTTCCCCGACTCTATCACCTTCTGGAGAGAGAGAGAGCAAAGGGGAGAAAGGGGGGAGGCTAATCCTCTTCTTAAGCCTTAATGCTTGCTTAGCCTAAGAGCTGGAAGAGAAGAGTTCGAATGAACTCACGTATGATGCTATATATAGAGTTTACGCTTATTAGAGAAGGGCTCCAAAAGATCGAAACTGTATATATGTCCTATCTCATATTATACATATGTATTAAGCTCCATTTACACTCCTTCCCAAAAGGAATTAAATAGAAATAATACATACATTTGTATAATAATAATCCGTCACCCAAGAATCTATTGTGTGTGATCCTCTAGGCCCATAGTCACTCTAGTTTAAGGCCCATTAACTTCTAATTCCCAATTAGAAGTAAGTTAAACGTATTCTTCGCTTCTACTAGAGCCGAAGAATAGTTTATTTTATTCCGAACATTTGATCACGTTGGGTCAAGCAAATCCGCGTGATCCTAGAGGACGTCGGGTTTAAACCAGCCTGTCTGGTACCTGTAAGTCCACAGTTACCGCATCGATATAATCTCTCGCTCCTTCTATGAGTCTGGTACGATCGAGGGTATGGTTTCTGTCAAACCCCATGATCGTGCCATTTGACTATGACCTCCTTAAAGTGTATGACGTCCGTTCTAAACGAACTCACACGACTCTGGCCAGTGATTTAACGGAGTGTCAATGTCATGACTCATTAACTGTCTGATATATACCCGACAGTGAGCGATCCCTTCTTGACTATTGACGATCTTCACACGTATCCTGGAGTGGTTAATGACTCGGCAACTCATGACTTATGGTTAAAGTCATTTAGCTAAGTAATTAAACCATTCTAGTCCTCGTGTAAGATCCGATCAATATCTCAGGTCAAAGGACCAACGATGCTACTGAGACCGTTGGATCTTCAGTTGACATTAGGTATAATCAACTATCTGAAGATCCAATAGCGGATCAGTTCAGTGTACATCCTCCAAAGACATACACCTACACATATGTGTTGGTGCCCCGCACCAATGACCATGAGACTGGTCACTGACACATCATGTGTACTAGTTTAATAGGTAATCAAAGTCCCCGAGTGATTACCCTCCAACCAGGAACAGTTTAAGCTATGTGTTCATGTAAAGTCAGTCTCATAATCGAGATCCCATCTCGAGTTGACTTTACAACCACATATCCTACGAACAACATAAAGTAACACAATCGCATATTTACGCTCAAATACCACTTTATTAATAATGAACAAGATCGTACATATACCGGGTCTACCCGACCCTAAATTGGCCTGTAGCACACCAACACTAACATCCCCACCCATCCCATTATCCGGCCGGTCCCCCTCTCGGCGATGGGCACTCCCCTGAGTACCAGACAGTTCATCCGTGATGTTGGTGATTTGTTCCTGCAATCGATTTCACAAGGGCTCGAAGAAACAGAGCTTATTCCCCATGCACCCAATTGGATGCTGGTCACTCGAGCACCTTCCTCACACCGCTATCAGCAAAAGCGATTTGGCAGTCTTGTGTTGCCCGACGAAGGAATCCGTCACCTTCAGAAGCGGCTGACTCTTCTTGGATGTCTTCAGGAGCTCCCAGTAAAGTCGGGCATTCACGATCTCCTCTATTCATGTCTGTACTTCGTGTGTCTCCGATGGATTATGGTCAATATGGGCCAGATATGGCCGTTCATGTACAATTCTAGATCAAATTTGATCCTGTACTGTATTTATCGTTTGGTACGAATGAATCTCGTATGTTGTAAAAAAAACTACTTATTTATCCAATGCCCCATTCGCTAACTCTTATGTTTAAGCTGCGAAATACAACAAAAAGCAAACTTTCGCAAAGAGAGACTTGCACGGGACAAAGATAAGGAAGACAGTCTTTATATGAGAAAAGAAAAGAAAAGAAAAGAATAGACAGCATCAACATAGAACTCGGGAAGGATATCGTGTGAAGAGTAGTTCTAACAGCGTGCTCCCTCCGTGTGTTAAATTTTAGAAATAATATATAAATATATATATATATATATATCATATTTTTGTTATTAGATAATATTTTTATAAATGAAGTAGATACGGAATGGATAGTGTGATATCTAAATTCATATTCGATTAAAGATTAGATTATCTGATATCCAATTAAATTATCTATCATGTATTTTATTCAGATAATTATTTGATTAAATTAATATGAATTTGAATTCAACTCGAATTTTAAACAAATAATTATCATATCTACTCGGAGGTGAGCCGTGCGAGTCGTGTGCGAGTGTCATAAGTTATTTTCTAAAAAAATAGAGTGGATGTTATTTTTATTTTGAGAGAGATTATTAAAAAATTAAATTTCATCTTAAAAAATAGAGGAGGACTTGCAAAATGAGTGTCAATAAAGTTATTATTTTTAACTTTTTTAGAGAAAAATCAATAGAAGAGAGCAACCAAACACCATATTAGAGTTTGAGTTACTTATACATGGAATATACAGATCCATAGATATTCACTAAGGTCATATACGATTGAATCAAATATCCGACACGAATGTCTCAATATTTAAATTCATATCTGATTAACAGTTAAATTATTTAATATTTTAATTAAATTATCTGTGAAATATTTTGTTTAAATAATTATCGAATCAAATAAATATGAACTAAAATTCGACTCGCATTTGAAACGGAAAATTGTCGATCCTAATAACTAATATAGGAACGTTTATGGTTAGCAAATTATTTTAAGCCAATAGATCTAGATGTAGTGGTTATTATTTCAAAAACGCGTAACAAATGGGCGAGGGAAGGGTGAAAGAGTTTGACAGAAAAATAGGATCGCGACAACACGAGGAAAAAGAAACAATCAGAAGTCACAGCAAATCACGTATTTTCCACAGTGAACTATGTGAAGATACACGTGACACATTCTAAGTACTTCGAATATACATTCAACATTTTGGAGAACAAGATACAACCGAGAGTACTGAAACTGATACCTAATTAATTGTCTCTGAAAAACTCTGAAAAGCCACTCACTGTCTCTCTCAAACTCCTCTATCCATCCAAAAATGTGAGCCAACTAAATAAAAGCCTATAACAACAAACTCATTAAGAGCCCCTTTGACGCGCGAATAAAGAAGCGGGATAAGTAATCGACGAGTTTCTCCTCACATATAATCTTCACTAATTAGAGTGAGGTGACGTATTTTCGCTCACCCTCTCGAATATATCACTCCACTCGATTGTCAAAGAGGCCCTAATTATCTATCCAGACATCATGTCTGTGTACATGAAATATACAGATCCGTAGATATTCACTAAGGTCACATACTATTGAATCAAATATCCGACACGAATGTCTCAATATTTGAAATCACAAGAATGTTGATTTTTTCTTCTTATCTTTTTATATAAGTGAAAAGTTGATTTTAAAAAAAAAATTATGCGACCAACATTCATTTATTTTAATTTTTTAGAGTAAAATTTTTCAGATTAAAAATCACCTCCCGTAAATCTCTTATCCAACGTGACCTTAAACACGTAACCTGTGAATGGGTACCCCTCAAACCATGAAGATGACATGACTTGACGTGACACGACACGGGGGTCTCTTGGACGTGAATTTTATCCGCTTCAATCTCTCTATATCAAGGTTTGATGGATCGTTTGTATCGATAGTACTGACTTTTTAATGATACTGTACAGTACGATTTAATATCGCTACGTACTGAGATGAAAATGAATCTTTCATATATATATTATATGTAAAATATTTTTAAAAAACTCTTAACTTAGTTAATTGGGTGGTTTGCACTCTACTTAAGAGATGTCTTGAGTTCGAATCATAGGAACGCCTTCAGATTTTAAGTTTTTTTATCTTTTATCCCAGAGAAAATTAAAAACAAACAAAAAAACTATGCGACTGCTACATTTTGAACTAACGATCTCACACTTAAATTTGAGATCTCTAATCAATTCACCTACAAAACTTCTTTTATATAAAATAAAACATAAAATATTTAAAAAATATGATAACATACGAGTTGTATATCACGTACCAGTCATATCAGTCACCGAATTGTGCAGTACAGATTATATCATGTTAATTTGTCAAACTCTGCTCTATACATGCCATGTCCTCTTTTCTTCTCCTCCTGTTCATTCTCTTATCTCACATTAGGTGTGAGTTATCTCCGTCCACCTTTGAGTCTAATTAAATGATAACCAATTAATTCAGAAAAAGGAAACTTAACCCATCTTTTTTAGTGGAACAAAGAGAATGTCCTCAGATTGAAGTTTGTTTAAAAACTTGGGTAACAAGTTGAACACGTATTCCCTTCCCTAAAGAAAGAGAATAGAAAATACATTTTAATAGCTCCTTTGATAACAAGGTGAGATGACTTATTTGCGCTTAGAAGAGCGAATAAGTCATCTCATGCCCGTTAAACATTTATACGTGTGAGAAGAAAGATGTGAGTCCTACTTTTCTCTCTTATCGGTTTGATTATTTCGATGTTATCTTATTCTTAAATTAAAGAGCTCCTAAGGGTCACTTTGATAAAGGAATAAATCTGATTAAGATAAGTTAATTGGGGTGGAATGAGTTATTCTTTTTTGACTTTTTTTTCTTAAGTGGGATCGATTAAAGATAAATATGAATTTTATATCTGATAACTTCATCGTGTGATATATTTTTTTGATGACTAAGAAAAATCCACCACTGCCACCAACCAAAGTGTCCAGCCACTTTATATCTGATAACTTTATCACTTGTGAACCAGAGGGTTCCTGGGCTAGAATAAGGGCGGACTTGATAACACCCTGGAGTAGTGTTACCCAAGGGCCTCAAATCTTAGGGCGCATTGGAATCCCTGCAAAAATAATAATATTTTCAAATGTCATAAGGTTGTATCGATTTTATGTGTTAAGTGAATTTTAGAAAGTAAGAAACGTGGACACAAAAGATAGCCCTCTTCCAAATCCACAGAGTCTCTCTAAAGGAAGCTTCCAGAGTGGTGGGCATTGATTTTGAAAAGGAAAAAAAATAAATGACCACCATGTTCACCTTTATTTATAAAAAAGATAAAAGAGGGGTAGAATAATTATTTAACAATTCACCTCCGTCTATAGGTAAGGTTTGACGGTCCGATCATATTGATCGTATTAATATTTTATTGATATAATATGATACAACAACATAATGTATTGTACTATAATATGTCAAATCTATAATAAATATTTATTATAGTAAAATACATATTGAAATCTTGTGTAAGTTAGTCGGTTAAAGAGCGATGCATATAGATTTTCGACTCAAATCTCAGGATGAACCTCTGCTATCGACCTTTTTATTCCCTTCATAAGTGTGAAAATTTGAAAAAAAGTACACACTGACATCGGTGTTTCGAACTTGGGCGTCGTCGTTACAAAACACACCCCCTGCCAACTGAGATACTAATATCAATTAAATATAAAATAAAATATATAATAGTTAAATAGATACGATCTAAGGGGTACATAATGTATCGAACTGGTACATCAAACTTTACCCATAAGTTCAAAAAAATTGTAACCATCTCAAATGAAATTTTAATTTTTTTTCAAAATCTATACTTTTTGTAAAAATGTACAATAGTGGTGATTTTTCACGATCTCTCCGATACCGAGGCGTTCCCAAACGTGACCTTAGTTAAGTAACCGCCTGTGGGTGCGGACGTTACGACGAAAGCACACCGTGCTTAACTGTCAAGAGGATTAAACCTGCAACCTCATTATTGCCGACAAAATATGGAACCGTTCAACCCATTCCTCGGGTTCGAAAACAAAGAGAATGATATACGAAGAGAGAGAGAGAGAATTTCCAAGAGATTAACGATATTTTAATATTTTTACGAATTCGGTCAAAGATAAATTAGGGTTAAATATGAGATTTTAACGAAATGTTAATGGTGGGTGACAGCGACATTATTTTTACAAGCGTTATAACACAAGGCAGTTACCTATAACAACAATGACGATTCAGTAATTATTCATTTAGGAAGGTTATTTTTGCAATACCCCCACCCATGGGCCCATGGCCCTTCCTCTGTATTCTCTCTGTTCGTGAACTGTACCAACTCATATGCGCACAACGTGTTACTACGTACGACTTTTCTTTTCTTTTTTGAGAAACCAATGCTTGATGTTCGTACGCAACCACATATACTATATATTAAATGTGCATATATCATATATAAAATATAATATTAGATGGCATACTGTAAGGGGCACGAGATCTCATATATAGAATATTGCGCGATTGAAGGCTAGTCCTGTGTAAACGCATGTGCAGAGCATGAGTAGGCCCCGGATCTCGGTTTGATTGTTGTATGTCTGGAGCAGTAGAAATTTCTACGACACTGGGAAATGTGGGGGACTGAATTTTCTATTGGAGTAGACAGTGGGTTCATCCTCACACCTTAAAAGTAAGCATCCCATTTTCATTTTTCATCTTCGTGCATTTTAATCTTTATTTAAGTAATACTATCTTGTCACATCATTCACTATGGTTTTTGCTATCCTCCTTTTTTTTTTTTTGCTGTTTGATTTAAAAATTAGACGATGCGAAAAAAAAAATCTAAATCTAGTGCTTCTAAACTTGGGAGAATCAAAATCTAGATTATTCTTCTTAGTCATCTGATTATGAGATCAGATGATCGAGACAAGAGTGACAAAACAAGTGTGATAAACAGTGTAATATCATAATATCACTCATTTTACCTTTATCGTATAAAATTATCAGAGTAGATATATAACGGGTAAGTTCATTGGGTAATATAATAAGTTTATAACATAAACTTTTTGTCATGTTCTATGGAGAGAGAGAAAGAGAGAGTGTGTGTGTGTGTTTGTTCTACTTCTGAACACTTAACTAAGTCTTTCTTTGCAATTAATTCACATAAGTCCCACCATTAAATCTTGTTAAGAAAAATATCATTTCATAATATTTTTAATTATTTCAAAGTATTTATAGAGCTTCAAATAATTCCTCGAGTGAAGAATAATGGGGCGTTTGAAAGCATTTTTTTCTTTAAAATTATTTCTCTTAAATTTTATGTCATGTCAATTTTTTATTTAATTTTTGAAAGTGATGTAAACCGTTCACTACTTGTTTGATAAAAATTATATAATTTTTAAAAATTATTATACATGTTTGGTAGATAATCTTTTTTATTTTATATTATGGCATGAACCATTCAACTTCAATTTCTTTTATATTATGCCACCAGTACGCCTTCCGCCCCCCCCAACGCTGAGATGCTCCACTCCAGCCGCTGCATGCTCCTCCTCATCGCAATCGCCGCCATCTCCCTACTCTCGCTCGTGCTCTCCCTCCCGCTGCCACCCCCAACCCCGCCGCGTCCCTCCTCGCCTTCCGCCGCTCCCTTCCCCGCCCCTCCTAGCTCCTCCTCCCCTGGCCCGACCCTAGAAACCTCACCGGAGTCGCCGCCTCCTCCCATTGCCACTGGCCCGACGTCTCCTTCTTTCGCCGCTCCGCCGCCGTCCGGTCACTCGACCCACCAATGTCGGCCTAGCCGGGTGCCTCTCCGCCATCGCCCCCCACCTCTGTGGCCTCCGCTCCCTGTTCTACCTCGACCTCAGCAGCAACACCTTCTCCGGCCCGATACCCTAGCAGCTTGGCATTTGCAGCCGCCGCCGGGTGCTCCTCCTCAATGACAACCTCCTCACGGGCGTCGTCCCGTCAGAGATTTTCGGGTCACGGCTCCGAGTGCTCGACCTCGGGCGCAACTCCCTGGCCGGCGGCATCCCCCCCGAGGTAACATAATATAATATATGAGCCATGAACTGGTGCGAGACGTACCCCCCCCCCTTCGCCTGGCTGCGTGCTTGTGGCATGGTGCTGCCTCACCATCGTGTACTGGAAGCTCGGTGACCTCTTCTGGTCCATGTAATGGTGCGAGACAGAGGAAGAAAGAGCATGTAGCCGCGGGCCGATTGTCCTTGACGTAGCTATCCATGTACAGTTGCGTAATATGCAGGGAGAAGAAGACGTGCGAGATGTCTCGGGTAATTTTTAAAAAAAAATTGCTCGAGATTTATTTTTATTTTGAAGAAGATTTACACTAGATAAGATTCTTCCCCTAAAAAATAGGATTGATGTTATCCAACGCGTATGAATAATCTCCGCTTCTTTAATTTTTATTTCGAGAGAAAAAAGACGTAAAAATTTACAACCAAACATCTTATAAGGGTTACAAATAAAATAAGACCAACGTCGACAAGGATGTACCTGAAAAAATGGACAAATAAATCCTTGTCTTTATTTAAAAAAACTAATCCTTGTCCTACAACGTTTAAAAAAAATCATAACTTATCTTGTCAGACAAACAGTATACTTTTTTTTGGGTTTTTTGCATATTAGTCCCTACAAATTTATCGAATTATCGATTAATCCCTCAAATCTGATTATTATTTGAATAGCCCCTATAATTATCTCTGTTGTTCAAATAAGTCCCTGCCGTTATTTTAAATCCATAAAAATTAAATAAACCAGAGTTAAGTTGACTCAATATTAGGAAAAGACTAACTAGCCCTTAGTTAGTCATGCGTGTGTGTGTGTGTGAGAGAGAGAGAGAGAGGCCAGCCGGAGGCAGTGCAGACATGTGTGTGTGTCTGAGAGAGAGAGAGAGAGAGAGAGACCAGCCGGAGACGGTGCAGACGCAGGGAAGGTGGCCGGTGATGGCGATGTAGACACGTCATTTTTGACGTTACGACGAGTAAATCCCATATTGCACCGTAATGCCCTGAAGTGGCTTACATTTTCTTTTATTTGAGTGATTTTCATAATTATGATTAAATTACATTATTTTGTGAAAGGGAGAAAATTAAAATATGTGTCCATATAAAATAAATAAAAAGATAAAAATAAATTCAAAAAATATGTGTAGTTGTGTTTACGTAAAAATAGTATAATTGATTTTCTTTACTACATAAAATATAAATATATATATAAGTGGTTAGTATATATTTATTAAAAAGTAAAATAATATAATAACCATAAATAATATATATATATATAAAGCATTAAAAAAGTAAACAAAAATAAACAAAACAAACAAACATAAAATATAATAAATAATAAGATAATATTCCCTTCCCCGTCCTATTCTCTCCACGTCGCTTTCTATTTTCTATTTTCTTCTCTATCTCTCACGTAATCCCCTCTCGTTTCTCTGCTCACTTCCCCCTCCCTTATGGCATACACACACACCCACACACATTCTTCCTCACGTCCCTTTCTTTCCTCTCACTCTCACTGTTCTTACCATCCTCCTCACGTCACACACATGCACACCCACCCTTACTCACGCGAAGCCACCCATTCCCCCTCTGATTCGGTCTCTCTTCCCAGCACATTCCTTAGATCTCTCGCCACCCATCTCCTCTCCATGCAACGCCCTCCCCTCCATCTCCGGTCACCCATCACCTAGCCACCGTGAGCCACTCCTCTCCCCTCCCTTTTCTTCACTCTGTTAAACATCCACTGCCTCTCCGCGTTAACTTCGCCCACGCCCGCATCGCCCGACTGCCGCCCTCGTCACCCTACTCACGCCAGTGACCAAGCCGCCCACCCTCATCGACCTCACCGCCGCTGCACACCGCGACCAACTCCACGTCGCCTGCACCCTCATCGTCATCCAACCCCCCCACTGCCGCAGCCCTCTGCCTCCAGCTCCCTCTCTTCCCCAAGGCAGCAGCCCTCCGCTCTCCCTCTCTCTCTCAACCCGCCAGCCACCGCCGCTGCAGACGCCCTCTTCGACACCGTCGTCACCGGCCACGTCCGCGAGCACCCACCTCATGTCCAACGCCATGCAACCCCCGTGAAGCTCCGTCCAGCCACGTCCGAGCGCCCACGGTACCACGCTGCCACTCCGTCCGCCGGTAGTCCCCGCAAGCCCCTCTGCCAGTGCAGCAGTCACCCCACGGCACCGCACCGGCCGCTCGCCCCCGTCACCGCACCGGCCGCTCGCCCCCTGTACTCCGGCACCGCCTCCGACGCCGCCCTGCCGTGCCCGCCTCCGACCCCGCCCGCCTGCACGCCCGACACCGCCAGCGCCCCCGTCGACCTCGCCGTGCTACCCCGGCCATCTCCCCCGCGGGCTCTCCCTCTCGTCCTCCCGTCTCTCTCTCGTTCTCTCTCTGCTCACTCCCCCCTCCGCCGCTCTCTCTCTCTCTTTCCCTTTCTCTCGTCCCCCCTGTCTCTCCCTCCCTCTCTTCTCCCCGCCGCGACCGCCGCGGCGGTCGTCTTCTTCCTTCCTCCCCCCTCCACGGTCGTCCCCCTCTCTCTCCTTCTCTCCGTTTTTCTTCCCCCCTCCCTCACAGCTCTCTCTCTCCCTCTCATCTCTCTCTATTCTTCTCTCTCTATCTCCCCCCCCTCGCCGTTCCTCTCTCTTTCCCTCTCTGCATCTCCCTCTCCCATCTCTCTTTTTCTCTCTTCTCACCGCATCTCCCCCACCCTCTTTCTCTCTCTTTCGTCCTCTCTCCCGCCGTGTCTCTCTCTCACCCTCTCTCCTTTTTCATTTTTTTATTTATTTTATCCCTCTCTCTCTTATTCTCTCTCTCTCTCTCGCTCTCACACGCCCCCCCCCCTCCGTCCCTCTCACTTTCTCATCCCCTCTCTTGCCCTCTCTCTTTCTTTTTTTCCCCTATACATATATATTATACACGTATATATATACTATACATATACATAATACATATAAATATATAGATATCATATATATATATATATCACATATGTATATATATCTCATCCCTTTTCTTCTAAAAACAAAGTCTTAAAAATAAATATAAAAAAAGGAGTTTTCTCTCTCCCTTTCTCACCTTCTTCCTCAAATTTTTGTTCTTTTATTTCGACCAGTTTACATATATGTTTATATATGTTTGTATTTACGTATATGTTAAATATTTTTAATATGTCTAAGTATATGTTTATGTAAATATATTTATCGTTCATATGTATATGTTAGTGTGTGTGTTCTTATGTCCGGCTTAACCAGTTTATGAAGTTCGCTCTGAAGCTCTTTGGTCGCGCTGTGCTCGTGCTATTGAAGCCCGTCTCAAAGCTCGTCGCCTGTCTTCCCCGATAAGCTTTCCCCCCCCCCCCTTATTTTTATTCAGTCAGTTAATTATATTGCATGCATCATTTAGCATATGTGCCATGCCTTTCTCTCCGAGAGGGCCTAGCTTGTGAGTGTCTTTGTGTTTGTGCATTTCATCATGTCATTCTCCCACCCTTTTAGTTCTAAAGGGGTTTTAAACACACCAACCAGGTACGTGTTCGTTTATGTTATTTACCATTTTATTATCTAAGGATTGGTACTATACCCCCGTCATTTTCATTTAGTTGTTTTCTTCTCTGTTTGTTCCTTGTGTAGGGGTAACCAGTTAAAAAGTCCTCTTCTTCGGCCTGTCGAAAGAAGAGGAAGTTGGAGCCCGCATAACCCCGTGTCAAAGGCGAAAGTGATCAATCCACTCAGGACCCCTCGGTCCCTGGCGATCACAATCTTCTAACGCGCGCTCCATTGTGACTATCTTTTGTTTTAATAACACCCGCGGAGAGTTACTTCCCGCAGCGGTTATCTTCTTCCGTCTCTGACCTCACCCGCGCGGAGGATTATTCCCCGCGGCGGTTTCTGTGATTTACTTTCTGTATCTCTAACTCCTAATTGGTGCGATGGGTCACCTCCCGCGACCGTTTCCATTTCAGCATTTTATTTTCTGCACTTTACTTTCTAATTCCTAACTATTTAATTTCAACATTCCCCTATCATCGCTTTAAAATCCCGTGGAGATCAACATCTCGCGGCGGTTTATTTGATCCATTTTCCTTTCCTGTCACATATACTTATATTATAGTAAAGACCCCTCAGAGGCCACAGTCTCGTGGTGGTTTATATATATATATATATATATATATATATACATATATACATATATATATACATATATACATATATATATACATATATATATATATATATATATATATTATTTATATTATTTATGTCGCATTAAAGACCCCTCAGAGGTCACAGTCTCGTGGTGGTTCATATATTTATATACTTATATTTATTATCTATGTTATAGCAAAAACCCCGCAGAGGCCAATGTCTCGTGGTGGTGTGTATATATATTTATATTTATTATTTATAATGCATTAAAAACCCCGTAGAGGCCAATGTCTCGTGGTGGTTTATATATATACTTATATATATTATTTATATCGCTTTAAAAAAAATTCCGTAAGGCCAATGTCTCGCGGTGGTTTCTAGATGCACATATATTAATTACTGCTCATCTTGCAATATTGCTGTTAAAACCCCGCAAGACCAATGTCCTGCGGTGGTGTGCTTTTATTCATATTGTTCTTGTAACTGTTCGAGGAGTGATATATCGTTACAATTTTCGAGTCTACGTGTCTTCCCGTCTGTCAACTCCTATTACGTAGAGTCCCAGGGCTCGAATTCGGTATCTGAAAAGCTGCCCTCGGAACGGTGGGTTACGCCTACCGGGAAGGGATTGAGTTTGCGTGAGAGGGTCTTCGGACCCCTATCTCTGCCATGTACCAGAGTTCGGTCAGTCTAAATTCTTTCTGTCTCTATTAGAGTGTCATCTGTAGGTGTACTTGTCCACCGTTCTTTCATATCCCCTATAGCGCGCGTTTCATTGTTTTATCATCATTCCTTTCACCCTTTATTACTCAGAGAGGGAGAAACCCCATCTCTCTCTCTCAATCCACCACGTGACGCGTTCACAGGCGAAGGCGGCGAACAGGGAAGGCAACGCTCCCCCCTACGGCCGCCCTCCCCCCTCCCCCTGCGACCTCCCTTCTCCTCCCCCTCTGGCCTCCCTCCCCCCTGCTACCTCCCTGGTGAGGACACTAGAGCACGAGTACGGCCCGACTCAATGAGCCGTCGGTACCGGACCTGTAGCACGACTCGGTCGACATCGACATCCTTGTGGCTGAGCGACAGTATGGAGTCCCTACCTGAGTGTTGGTACTTTCCTATATTTATTGTGAGTGTATTAGCATGTATTTGCTTATTGTGAGTGTATTAGTGTGTATTTTATATTTTAGCTTCTTGTTGGGTCAAGATTGTAATATGGGCTGCACTTCATGTAAGGGGTCCAATTTTTAAATTGGCCCTCAAGACCATTAGGAGCCCAAGCCCAAGGTGGACTTCTAGAAGATTTAGACCATTAGACCAAAAAGACAAAGGTAGAGGATGCCCCTCCTTGTCCCCCATGCTTGTCTCCCACTTACCCTTGACCAAATGTTAGTGGATGTCCTTTGGAGTTAGTGGATGTCCTTTGATATTAGTGGATGTCCTTTGGTGTTAGTGGATGTCCTTGGATCTAGATCTAACATTTTCATATTTATAATCTCTTATTGTATTTTGTGTGGAACTAATGAGAAAATTGAAGAGAATATTGATTGGTGTGCACTCCCCTATCCCTCTTGAGTGTTCTTGGTGTTCTTCCTCCTCTCACCCCCAACTCTCCCTAGATCTAATCTCAAATCTTCTATCTCCCTCATATTTCTTCTACTTCTCTTCTTCCTCTATCTTTTGTGAACGTTCACCGCCGCCGCCGCCGCCGTTCGTGAAGCCGTTCAGTCTCCACGAGCCGGTCTTCATCCTGCTGCCCCAAACTCGGAGTTTCAGGACAGCAGCTCGGTGAAAGAATTGGTACGGGAGATCCGACCGTTGGATCGTCGTGAAACTTTGAGGGTAGGCTCCCCCCATCATAGGCCATTTCCAGTTCAATTCTTACATCGATCAGAGTCCGTTTGCCCCCTTTCCCATCCACCTGTTCATCTTCCCCAAAATCTGCCTGTGTGCAGATCTGCCGGATAGATCTTAGTAGACAATTTTTATCACCCATCAAATATTGTCCAAATCTCACAAATGAGCTATGTGCGTCTTCGTCACCCTCCCCTCTACCAACCATAAAAATATCAGGTCCTAATTTGCCCATTTGATCCTTGGTCAAAGCCCTTGATCAGGGGGGTTAGGTTCTGTCCTGTCTGTTCTTTATTTCGGGACAGTGTGCTTAGTCAGTTTGCAGTCACTCCCATTTTCAATCCCACCGTTGGATGAGTCTGTAGTTCCAGTATGTTGTAGGATTTCAAGTGCTCTTTCCAACGGTACCTTTTGTGTCCCGATCCGACGTCGGAGTTGAGCGTACCAGCCGATCTCACCGGAGCGCGCAGATCTGGACAGAAACACAGCTGCGGGACAGCATTGGGAGATAATTCCCAAGAAATCGCCCGCCTCCACTCCGGCGACCGCCGCTCCCGGGGATCGACCCGGGACACTCCAGGAGCATCCCCGTCAGTCATTGCAGCCAGGAGCTGCCCCGGACGCCACCGTACCAGTAGCGGGTCACACGTACCATTTGGTGGGCCCGAGTGAATGGAGCTGAACCGGCCGATCGCGTCCGCCCGAGCGCCATCGACTGCTGCCCACCAACCCGAGATTGGTGCTCCCGGATTCCACGTGTCGCCTGTTACCTCCCTGCGTGGAGTGGGCTTAGAATTATTTCTGTAATTATTAATTATTTCTGTACCGGGGGTTCTGGATCTCGGTCGGGAAGTCTTCCCCATGCCCCGAGTGTGGAGGTACACTCGCCACCCCCTTTTGTCGTATTTGCTTAGCTAGTATGCGTTCTAGATGCCGCTGCATGTGAGTAGGTTACTTTCCTAGCTAGCTCGCGATACATCACCGCTGTGAGTTGTGAGTGCGAGACCCGTCCCACGACTCGTTCTGAGCGTGAGAGCAAGCCGACCACCCGAGACTCAAAGCCGGTTACTCAACCGTGCAGATCGTCGCGCTTCCCTCGATGGGGACGACCGTGAGTTAGCACTTCTTGTTTGGGGCACATCGCCTCTTCTGGAGCTCTTTAGGTGCCGCGTTGTATCGTTGTTGCTGGTCGTGTCGTCCAACCCGTCGCGTCGTCCTATAGAGTCCAAGGTCGCAACTCGTCCGCGTCGAGTCTCGTAGTCGTCCCGCATCAAATTGGTATCAGAGCCGGTTTGAGTCTAGGGCAGTCTTGTCCAAGGTCTTGCATTGCATCCCAATATTCGGTAAATAAAAAGATGTTGCCCGACCGTTAGGTTACGCCTATCGGGGAGGCGATTCACTCACGTGAGAGGATCTTCGGATCCCGAGACTCCGCCAGGTACCGGATATCAGTTTAAGTCAAGGGTTCTCAACTTGCATCGCTCCATCCATATAGGTCTAGTGAGTCACCCTTAGTTCTCTTTAGGCCTCATTGCATGCCCACCCGTGGAGGTGCCCAGTACCATCGCCCTGACACTATGGGTGAACACCGAGGTGCCAACCCGGGAGGCCGTTCCCTGGAGGACATGATAGCTCTACTCATGGAGCGCATGGATAGGTCCGAGCAAACTCTTAGGGAGCATACCGAGCGTATGGAGAGCCGATTCAAAGCCATGGAGGACCACGCCGAGGCTTCTGACCGATCTGTCCAAGGACTGGTTGGAAGGTTAGAGAGTGTGAAGAGAACCCCTCGCCGAGACCTACCCGGCATTCTCCCGGCCCCTCAGGCACATGCTACCCAGCCCCGTGGCTGCTGCCCAGCCCGCGCCTGCTGCCCAGCTCGCACCACCTCGGGCTGAGGAGCAACGGCAACGTGCCCCCCATTTTGAGGACTACGAGTCCGACAACGATTACGAGGGAAATGGCCGGCGCCGGCATGGTCACCGACCACATAGGGATGATGAGGACGAACGGATCCTCAAGACCGTCCGTGTGGACCCTCCCACGTTTGATGGGTCCAAGCCTTTGGAACCCAAGATCTATCTTGATTGGGAGGCCAGCATGGACCGATACTTTGAGTGGTTCGAGATGACGGACCACCGAAGGGTCAGATATGCCAAGATGAAGTTGTTGGGGCAAGCACAGACTTACTGGAGCAATATAGAGAGCTTGCTCTTTCAGCGTCATGAGCCTCAGATAGGTTCTTGGGATGAGATGAAGGACAAGCTTAGGCGTAAGTACCTTCCTACCACGTACCGTCAACGACTTATTGATAGGTGGCAGAGTCTCACCCAAGGGGACCGATCCGTGTCAGACTACATCGCGGAGTTTGACGAGTACTTTTTGCGATGTAGCGTCACGGAGGAGAGCACCATGCATGTATCGCGCTTCCGTCGTGGTTTGCGGCCCCACTACCAATATGAATTATTTCGCCGCAATGTTACCACCTTGGAAGACGCATACCAGGTTCCTCTAGAGTTGGAGCAGTTCGAGGCAGAGTTTGCTCCCGTCCAGCGCCCGGGGTTCACTTATCCGCTTGGGACCAACCCTCGTACCACGCCTACCTCCTATAGTCGGTTTCCGGTGGCCCGTCCCCCGGAACCCCCTCGGCAGGACCCCACTGCTCCTAGGCTCCGCACTTTCCCTCCGAGGGACCCTCCCCCTCGCCCGCAGGCACCCATCCCTGCCCCTCTGCCTTATCAGCCTGCCGTACCAGCTCGGCCTCTTCTTCCTACACCCCCAGTCCATCGAGAGGACAAGGGTAAGGGGCCAATGATTGGTGGAACATCTCAGGGCAATGGGACACGAGACCGTTGCTACACTTGTGGTGGAGTTGGCCACTTTGCCAGCAAGTGTCCCACCCGGGGAGCACTTGTTATTGCCGACACGTCGGCTCGTGACCCCATGCCTGAGTTGGTGCCAGTCAGCTATGAGCCGGACCAAGAATTGGCTGAGGAATTCTTTGACGAGTTATTGGAGGGCGAGCAGGTTGATGTCCTTGGTGCCTCGTATCAGGATGACGTACATTTGGGTGTAGTCAGGTGCATCCTTACCCAGCCTCAGGTGAGCGACGACTAGCGTCGCACCACCATATTCTACACATTTTGTAGGCTGAAAGGGAAAGCTTGCAAGGTGATTATAGATAGCGGGAGTTGCATCAACGCTATCTCCACAGGCACCGTCAAGCGCCTTGGTTTGACGCCCGTGGATCACCCTTCACCTTACAGAGTTTCTTGGGTGGATTCCACTTCCATCCCGGTCAGACTGCGGTGTCTGGTGCCGCTGCAGTTCCAGGCGTACCATGATGCGATCTGGTGTGATGTACTACCTATGGAGGTGGGTAGTATCATCCTTGGTAGGCCTTGGCTCTTTGACCGAGATGCCACCCTTCATGGTAGGTCGAACACTTGCACCTTCGACCATGATGGCCATAGGATTACCCTCCACCCAGTCCAGCCGAAGGACCCATCTATCCGCGGACCAGCTGGCCCCAGCACTACGACCACTTCTAGTCAGGGGAAGGTCGGTCCACCCACTTTGTCCTCGGCACAGGCATCCACCTCGTCGACTACTCCTAGCAGAGTGGACCCTCCACCCAGGAGGTTGATGATGATCAGTCCTAGAGAGATGGAACAGGAGGTGACTGGGGGTAACCCCATTCTAGCTGTCGTTGTCAGGGGCATAGAGGATGTCTCCCCTAGCTCTGAGGATGAGCATCCCCCAGAGATAGCCGCAATATTGCGGGAATTTTCTGATGTCTTCCCCGAAGACCTCCCTGGAGGCCTTCCACCTATGAGGGATATCCAGCATGAGATCGACCTCGTCCCGGGCTCATCTTTGCCCAACCTTCCCCATTATAGGATGAGTCCCACGGACCATGCTGAGCTTCAGCGGCAGGTCGAAGAGTTGATGAGTCGGGGGTCCCTTAGGGACAGCAAGAGTCCATGTGCTGTCCCCGCACTATTGGCCCCGAAGAAGGATGTCACATGGAGGATGTGCGTTGATAGCCGTGCAATCAACAAGATCACGGTGAAGTATCGTTTTCCCATTCCTCGATTGGATGACTTGCTTGATATGATGTCGGGAGCCACTATCTTCTCAAAGATAGACCTTCGTAGTGGCTATCACCAGGTGCGGATCAGGCCTGGAGATGAATGGAAGACGACATTCAAGACCAAGGATGGTCTTTATGAGTGGTTGGTTATGCCCTTTGGGCTTTCCAATGCCCCTAGCACCCTCATGCGGTTAATGACCCAGGTTTTACGCCCTATGATAGGGGTCTTCTTGGTCGTCTACTTTGATGACATTCTTATCTACAGTCGCACTAGGGAGGACCACTTAGACCATCTTGTAGATTCTAAAATTTATAACTACCCCCGAATTGATAAATAATGAAGATTTTGGGCAAGATATAGAACTAAATTAATGATACAAAAGGGGATGCTCATATGCAACAATTAAGATCCGTGATCGCCACTGAGGCCAGAAACATGCCGAACAATAAGAGATTATGATAGGGGCATGTTACATACCTCAGAAATTCATGAAGGGCAGCCGTGGGCCTGGAGATTAACGCACTATATCGTCCTAGCGCGTTCTTCAGGTCGCGCTATCTTCATATAGCACGATATCAGACAGGTAGCGGGGTTTATTTGGGTTCGTTCCTTCCTTGCTCCAAGGCCGGCCAAGGTGCAAGGGCTCCACATATCAATCCTCTAGTGCCTACAAATAATCATAAACAACAAACAGAAGGCCCATTAAATCGAGATTTGAGTAGAATCTGCCCCTATTCTTAATCAAAAGCATGTAAAAAGGGGGCTCGATTACCTGGGGGTTTGGGTTGTTTTAAACCCCTATATTAGGGCCAAAAGATGGGTGTGATATGTGTGAATGCATGTATTTTACAAAACGAGAATTTTGAAATCAATATGCTATGTATGTAGAGATTAAACTCAACGAATTAAGGAAGAAAAGAAGAACGGGGAAGAACACAAGCATAGCCCTTAAATACTCCCTTAGATGTGTGAGAAGCAAGGAGTTATTGATCTGGAACTAGGAGCATCCTTCTCCTCGTCACTACCCTGAGTTGCATCCCTCACAAACGACGGCCAAAGGGTTCAATTTAAAGGAGGAAGATCGAACACAAACCCTAGGTCGGAGTTTGATTCAATCCGATGACTTGGCGACTCAAATCGAGGTAATCTTGCCGATTAAGGAGGGGAAAAGGTTTCTGCTAGGTTTAGAAACCTTCCTGGATAAGAAACACAGTCAGCAACTTACCAGATAAGGACTCTGGATCGAAAGAAGGGAGTCCGGTTTGGAAAGGGATTCTGCTTGATAACGCGCTATACAACCATAGCGCGTTCATGAAGAACGCGCTATGACGATATAGCGCGACAAGTAAAGGCCCATTAAATGATTAAAAAGAAGAGAGGAATATCCTGGGCAGCCATTTAATCAAATGTTAAGTGAGAAAAACATCCAAAATGGATGCTATAACGATCAAATGTCAAGAAATAACAACTGCTCCAATTAGATCCACAACGCGCTATGAGTAAGAAAGCGATAAGAGCGGGTAGCGCGGGGATACCAAACTTGAGACGAGATCCAAGGCATGAAATTGAAAAGTTGGGCCAAGAAGGGGAGAAATCCCAAAAAAATAACCAATTAAGGATCAAATGGGGCATCAACTAGGAGAACAAAGAAAATGCTCAAATTATCGGCCAAAATTGGGTGTCTACAGATGCCCCTCCTTGATATCTGCTTTGCAGGGGAGCGAAACGGAGGTGAAACGGAGGCAAAACGGAGATGATATGGAGTGGTAGTGATGGGGAGATGAAGTGAAAATGCAGGGGAGCGAAACGATAAGTGGATATCAAGGAGAAAAAGACACCCATCACAACCGACAAATGATAGGAATAATCCAGAAAACTCCGAGCTAACCACAAGATCAAGCTAGCATCAGTGACTCCCGCCTAGAATGATAGGCACGGAGCAAAGAAAGGGGAGCTGATCAACCTCTTGCACAAAAGAGGCACCCGCAGTGCGTAGCAACTACGAATTTCACTCAATCAGTGGAATAGACGCGAGCCCGGCGGATCCATCGACGCCATCATGCGGTTCACAGCTAATGAGTGGATCAAAAGAAGGAGATTGGATTAAAAAGTGATAAGCAAATTCTAGGCAAGGGTCACATCGACCAGCGAGATCCAGTGCTTAACTGGGAGCAATCTTTCAAATTCGGAATGGAATTGAATTCCTTGTTCAAGAATAAAAGCAAACATGATCCTTAAGTAGGAAGAAGATAGGGCGATTATGAATGCGAAAAGAGGCATGATGCATGCAGGGCTAAAAATAAAAGAAATCATCAAAACAAATGTCAAGAAAAGATAAAATATAAGATACTCAAGGATAATATTGCTAAATCAAACAGATTCGGGTCAAGAATTATCCGCAACCACAGCGTGCGAGATGAAGTCTATCGTCCCCAAATTTGTTTTGACCTAACGGCCTATCCGACGATTAACTGCATGTTTCTAAATCATCACTATTTTTGGTAGAGGGGAACTCAAATCCCGAAACACACAGAGAACCAGCCGGTCCTTGAGATAATATAATAATATAAATAGCATATAGTAATGCAATAAAAGAAGGGACAAAGAAATACTTACTTGATGGCGTGCCATATGTTTCTTTTTTTTTCTGCAATCTCAATATTAAGCAAATTCAAGCATATGCAATCTCAATGTTAAGCAAATTCAAGCAAAAACAAATGAACATGATCCACTCTCATCATATGTTCACATGTCATTCCTCTTCTTTCCCCCTTTCCTTCTATTTTTATTTTTCCTTTACTTTGATTATCGCGCTATGTATCCATAGCGCGACAGTGTCGCGCTATTAATATATAGCGCGTCATCTACCCGCAGGTTTTCAAAAAAACCGCCCCCCCCCCCTTTCTATTATTTCAAACTTGCTCTTTCCCTCTCCCTACTCCCTCTCTCGCCCTCTCGCCCTCTCGCCCTCTCGCCCTCTCACAGCCTAGCCCCCCCCCATTTGCATCAGTCGGATGAAGGGAGACGCCCCCCAACGCTCCAAACGGCGCGCCACCCGCGGCCGCCAAAGATCAAACGTGGAAGAAGAACGGGCGCCCTCTCCCGTGGAAGAACATGCCGATTCGGAGGCCACGGTCTCGGCTAGGCTCGAAGGAGACGAAATGAACATCCCCGATGACGAGGCCCAGGAAGTTGAGGGTGCCCCGGCGGCCGAGGAAGCGGCGACAGAGCCGGTTGGAGGCAGGGCGGCCCGAAAGCGGCGAGTGGTAAGAAACCCGCCCCAATCTTGTTTTCTTTTGATTTTTCTTATCTTTTCCTTTTAAATGGATGAAAACGGAAGGGGAGCCACCCCCCTAAATCAAAATGTAGGGCAGAATGCCCATGAATGGAAATTAGGGAATGAGGGGTCGCCCCCTACCTACAGAAGATGAACGCGCTATATTTTCATAGCGCGTTCTTGAAGAACGCGCTATATCGATATAGCGCGACAAAGAACAGCAAGCTAGTATTTTCTGTTTCTGATTTTTTTCTTTTGCTTGATGAATACCAAATTGATGCCTTTTGTTTTTATGTTGTGTGCAGGGTGTGGAGGGTGCAGTCCGTGCCCGGATTTCATGGACATTAGTTCGGGCCGCGTACCACGCACTACCGGAGTTTCAAAGGGCCCGCCTCCGCCATATGGGCTTCGGGGAATTTCTGGAGATAGAAGTGCTGAGAGTTGACGTGGGGCTGATAAGGGCCCTAAAAGCCAGATGGGACACGGGATGCAAGGCCTTCCTCTTCCCCTGGGGTCATATGATCCCGACCTTGGAGGACGTCACGGGCATCACCGGGCTGCGGGTGCACGGATCGGCAGTGACGGGCTACACTTACCCCGACTACCGGGAGATGGCGCGCAGATTGCTAGGCTTGGAGCTGGAGGGGACTGGCCGGACCTCGCTAGTGTCGAGGATCGTCTTGCAGGAGAGTCTCGGCATGTTCCACACGCAGAGGGAGGTGGGGGAGACTTCGACAGCTCATGAGAAGAGGTTAGAGGCTGGAGCCAGAGAGAGTTTTATGACTGAGGCATGCCCACAGGCAGACATGGAGTTGAGGAGGTTCCTTATTCTGCTGATCGGCAAGCTGCTTCTAGCGACCCAGGGCGACGCAGTGAGCTGCCGATTTCTACCCTTACTGGAGGACCTAGATAGAGTCGGACGATATGCTTGGGGTGCGGCAGTCCTTGCCCACTTGTTTGACAGCTTCGGCATCTCCTCACTTCAGTCTTCACTCGGGGGGTTCTACCCTCTACTTCAGGTTTTCTCTCTAAGCCTTAAACTCCAATGATTAAGTTATGCACTTTCTTCTTATATTGATCACATGAGCTTCATTTCAGGTTTGGAGTTATCTATATCTTCCTACCCTCAGGCGCGCCTGGGAGGATCGGGGAGATTTACTGCCCTTGGCCAGACGATGGACCCCTACACGAGATGGCCGGTCTCTGAAGGACCAGGTCACCCACATCCAGGAGACGCTAGACATGATGCGCCACATAGAGGTAAGATTGAATTTTGAAATTGAATTGAATTGAATTATGAGTGGAATCGAGGGCAATGATAAATTGAATTATGCAGGTGGTCTGGACTCCCTATCAGAGGGACATCGGGGTGATGTCTTGGGTGGAGGCGGCCATCCCATACTTTGGGAGAGAGATCTGGTTACATGCCCTCAACCTGGTCGAGCCCCTATATCATAGAATGATCATGAGGACACTAGGGCTCCACCAGGCGGTAGTAGAGTTCCCGACCCAGGCGACGGACCCACGACCTGGGTGACGCTTTCGAGGCCTCCAGGGGACAGATGATTGGCGGCAGCGAGCTCGAGAGCAGTTGGCAGATTGGAAGAGGCGCGGCCGAGCAGTCCCTGCGGGAGCGGATTCAGATGATGCCTATCTCCAGGCCTACTCCCAGGCATATGGCAGCCGAGTCTATCAGAGTGCTCGCGGACAGGTATGCTTTTAATTTATTTGCACTTCCATTATAAAACCTGGTTATTCAGTATGTGATTAACATGTGTTATTGCAGTTTGACACTGAGGGGAGACTGGCCATGGTACAGGGACTCCTCGACTCCACAATCCGGCAGCGCGAGGACCTCCAGCACACCGTTGATGAGTTGGTAAGAACTTGTAATTTTCAGAACGATTTGGATTTGATTTAATTAATGGTAATGCTTTCTTTTCAGCGCGAGGAGCTGGAGGCAGTCCGATCCTCGCACGGCGCGTCATCCTCTACTCAGCCCGTCTGCGACCACACCGAGCTAGAGAGCCAGCTCGCCAGTGCAGTGGCTCGGGCGGAGGCAGCCGAGGCCTCCCTTCAGGAGAGAGTAAGCAATCTGTTCTTTTAATCTTAGTCTTGGAGTTTTATCAATTATCAATTATTGATCAAGATTTTGGATGCAGGAACAGGAGCTGCGCGTGGCAGAAGCAGAGCTGAGGCGCCGAGATGCAGAGGAGCTTCCTCGAGATGTGGCCGAGCTGCGCCTTCTCCTCAGGGTGGAGAGGAGTGAGCGGCAGAGAGAGAGGGAGGATCGGGACAGAGAGAGGGAGAGATGGGAGAAAGAGAGAGTGGAGCGGGAGCTAGAGAGAGTGGAGCTACGTACTCGATTAGGGATCACCGAGCAGCGGGCGAAGGATGCGGAGGATCGCTACCGGCGGGGGCGTGAGTGGGCCCAGCGCGAGGGATACTCCCGAGCGTACTCGAGCACGGATTACTTAGTTACCTCCTCTGAGCACCAGAGGAGAGAAGATGCTGAGAGGGGAGCACATGGTGTAACGACCCGAGAATCCGATTACCGGGAAAGCCCGATAACCTGAGACTCGCACCGCCGCCCACGAGCCGGGAGGGATCGGAAGGGCTAAAAGGAGTGTGGAGGCACAAAGAAATAGGAAATAAAGCAGGACAACCAACACCAACAAGCTGAAAGAAAGAACAACTACAACAGAGTCCAGTCCAACAGAAAGTACAGTCTAAAGCAGTAAAGTGTACCACATGCCAAGTGAACACTCGACCCGGCAAGCTGGCAACTGAGACCCTCCGCTCCGCACCCTCGAACCTCAAGGAAGAACCGCCACACCTGAAAAGCAGGGAATGAGTCTCCAAAACAGAGACTCAGCAGGGATCCTGCGGAACCCCAACCGGAAACAACGGTGTAGACACGCCATTCCTGACGTCTCCTGAGAAAGTCTCATATTACTATACAACGCCCCGCAACGGCTTACGCATTTTGAATCACTCGAGTGCTTCCTTTTCTCGGGTCTTCTTCTACCTTTTTTGGCATCCGGAATCGTCTCGTCACGGCATTCGGACGGCAACAACACCAGTCGGACGCATCAGGAGGTTCCGGAATCAAGAAGGGGGGTCTACCGGGCGGTCGCCGACGCCTGATTTGAGGACCCGGGTGGGTCTTAATGGGGGCGTCCAGGCCCCTGGACGCCCCCATATTTTTAATTTATTTTATTATTTTATTATTTTTCTCAGGGCCCAAAAATAAATAAAAATATATATATTTTAATGGAGGCGTCCAGGGTCCTGGACGCCTCCATAAAAACTAATAATAATAAATATTAATAAAATGCCAGTTGGCATAAAAAAATAAAATAAATAAAAAATACATATTAATGGAGGCGTCCAGGCCCCTGGACGCCTCCATAAAAATAAATAAAAAAAATTAAAATGCCAGCCCTTGTATAAAAGACAAAAGAAAAATAAAAAATAATATACTTTTGGAGGCGTCCAGGCCCCTGGACGCCTCCATCAACTCACTCACGGGCGCCGGCCACCGAACGACAGTTTGTCGTGTGTGAAAAAATCTAAATTATAGGGACGTCCAGTCAGCTGGACGCGCCCATTTCTGAATCACGAGGCGCCGCTCACAAAATCACGCGTTGTGCCAAACCGCGTGCGGCCGTCGTCGGTTTTCGGTGGACCTGCTTGAGGCGTCCGGGACCCTGGACGCCTCCACAAAAGTATTCTAAAAAAATATATAAAAATAGAATAAAATATTATTTCGGCCCTGATGGAGGTGTCCAGGGTCCTGGACGCCTCCACCCTCCGGAGCCCTATAAATAGAGGCCCACCCCCTCAGTTCTGGGGGAGCTAAGCAGTGATCCGATAGGCTGCCGGAGCCCAGAGGCTACGGAGTCATTTTCTAACCCGTCGGGTCTTTTGTAGGTGGAGGTTCTGCCGGCTCCTAGGGTGCCCACGCTTGCGAGAGGAAGGTCGTCTTCATCCACCGCGCTTCCACGTCGTCCCCACGCTGCCGGAGCTCCGCCGGATTTCACCCTCGGCTCATCCAATAAGCCTTTTCTTCCCCTTCTTCTTCATAGTTCTTTACATTTATCATACTGCATCCTCTATCTCCCTTCACAAGGGCGCCTCTTCTCTTATACTTCTTGCATCCATCATCTCATTTTTCTCCCACTCGAGTCCGAGAGGGGTTTAAAAGATAACACCAACCAGGTGTGTGTCTTGCCATCATTTCGTTACTTTTATCGCAAGGATTTGAATACTACACCTTCATCTTTCTAATCCACTTGTTACTTGTTTGTCGTTGTTTTGCAAGGGTAACCGAGGAAAGCCCTCTCCGTCGGCCGGCCGAAGGGAGAGGAAGAAGCAACCCGCCATCTCCCGCTCTCGAGGTAGGCGCGATCACTTTCTTATTTTGGGGTCTTTTGGCCCCTGGCGATCACATCTTGTCATCGAGGCCGCGGCGAGTCACTTCCCCAATGGCCGTTTAAATTTCTGTTTCCTATATTCTCTTTATATTTTGTTATATTCTGCTTATATCATCGAGGCCGCGGCGAGTCACTTCCCCAATGGCCGTTTAAATTTCTATTCCTATAATCTCTTTATGTTTTGTTATATTCTGCTTATATCATCGAGGCCGCGGCGAGTCACATCCCCAATGGCCGTTTAAATTTCCGTTCTTATATTCTCTTTATATTCTGTTATATTCTGCTCTTATCATCGAGGCCGCGGCGAGTCACTTCCCCAATGGCCGTTTAAATTCCCGCTCTTTGTATTCTCTTCATATTCTGGCATCTTATTATCTGCTCATATTCTCGAGGCCGCGGCGAGTCACTTCCCCAATGGCCGTTTCAATTCTTGTTATTTAATTTTTGCACCATTCCCGTCCCCCCGAGGCCGCGGCGAGTCACTTCCCGCTATGGCCGTTTAACCACCATATTTTGCTATATCACACTTGTCCTGCTCGCCCCGCCGGAGCAATCTCCCGTGGTGACCCCTTCTCCCCCTTCTCTTATTTCTGTGTTGCAGCAAACAAACAACAAAACAAAAAAAAAGAAGGACCCCGCGCGTGCTCCGCGTCCTTCTCCGCTCTTCCCCGAACCGCGTGACGTCGCTCACAGATTGGCGATCACGGTGGGACCGCTACTGCTTCCTTTCGGCCACCCTTGCAAGTTCGGCACCATCCGTGCCTCTCCATCTTGGCGCCCGCGCGCGCCCCCGTTGTGCTCACGGCAGCACTGTCAGTTGATTGGTTGTTTGTTTATTATATGTCTGTTATTTTTGTTGTTTTCCCACTCCATATATCTGTTAGTATTCCATTGCATACATCCATTCCTCCTTTCTATCTTTTTTTCATTTTTTGAGGATCACCCTTTCCCGGTGAAGGAAGGACTCTCCGTTTGGGAATTCCTCTCAACGGACTAGAATCTCCTACACTGGGACCTCCGTAAGTCCCCGACATCGAAGAATCTCCTCTTCGTTCACTGGGCTGGTTGTACCATTGAAGTTCCCCGGAGTTAGTCATTTCATTCGTGGTGAGACGAGAGACCCTAGCTGACACGGCGGTGAAACAAAAAAACAAACTAGGGTCCCCACTTTGTGTGAACTTCGGATCTCGCTAAAAATACAAAAAAATCATCAAAATCAAAACACAAAAAAGGGCGTAAAGGCATCCACTTGTTTGATAATCTCTGCTACCTACTTGCTAGTGTATGTTTTTGCGTTCTGGGAAAACTGTGAGCATGTCTCACGAGTCTTTTGAGGAGAACCACCCTAGCCGTGGTTTGACAGCCGACCCACGAGTCTATGCTATGGACTCGGGTCCTTCTCATGACCCCTCGCATGAGGTGCAGGTTATTGCCGGGGACACGTCCCCGCCACAGGATATCACTTCCTTACTGGGCGTCCTCGCCAACACGGAGCTCACCTCTGAACAGCTCCGGGCCTTCCAGGCCATTCTAAAGGGGAAATCTGTTTCCCCCACCCCCCAGGAATCAACTCCGGCCATCGCACCTCTCCAAGAGTCCGTGCAGGCCATTCCATCTCCCTCATTGGCGCAAGCCATCCAGTCTCCCTCGCTTCAAGGACAAGCGAGCCAACAACCACCCTCATTCCAGTTCCCATCACAATCTCAAACTCCCGTTGTTCCCCAGACACCGCTTCAGCCGGGGCCAACTGTCGGCGGTCCGACAGCTCCCTCTCATTCTGGGTTCCCCCCTCAAGTCTCCGGGAGACAGTTTCTCCCCCAGTGGCAAGTGCCACCTTCACCCCCAGAGGAGCTCGCCCAATCGCTCCTCAATAGGTTCAACCGCATGGACGAGCAGTTTCAAAATCTGAGAAGGATGGTGGACGTGAAAGCCACCCCGGAGGTTGCTTTGCCAATCCTTCCCGTCATTCATCTTCCTCCCTCCGAAATGCCCACGTACCGCAGATACAATGGTACCGGCAACCCCTTCATTCATCTCAAGGATTTCATGTATGAGTCCTCTTACTGGCAAAACGATCAGAGGTCCCTGGCATACCTCTTTCGGAGATCATTGGATGGTCCCGCGCTTGAGTGGTTCTATTCTCTGGAGCCCCGCGAGGCCGAGAATTTTGAAATAGTCCAGAGAAGGTTCTTGCAGAAATATAGGGATAGGGTCGGTCCCTCACTCTCCATTACCGACCTAGTGGCTGAAAAGATGAAACCCGACGAGGATTTTGTCCGATATGCTGATAGATGGAGGTCTCTGGCGGAAAGAATAAGGGATACCCTCTCCGAGCCCGAACAAGTGAAGATGATTGTGTCTAATGCAACCCCACAGTTCAGACATGTCCTGGCCATGAATAAACTTACTACAATGGAGGAACTCTATGAGAGGGCCCGATACATCCAAACCCAGCTAAAAGACTCCCCCATCATGAACATATTTGAGTCGCCGAAGCCCAAACTGGTTAGAAAGACAGGCGCTGGTGTCCCGGGCAGAGCCACAGAAGGGGTCGTGACAAATGAGCAAGTCAGTGCGGTCAACAATGCCAACTATGCGGTCAACCCAAGGCCTCCACAAATGCCCCGACTTCCCCTTCAACCAGGTCCTTTCCCTCTTCGTCCTCCACCCCAGGATAATATGCCTCCATTACGCCAACCCCAGCAACAACAACCACAACCTCAGCAACAACAACCACCGCTTCAGTACAACCAAGTTCCACCCCCGGGGAACTATGGTCCCCAACAGCAACAAAGGAGGCCGCTCGGTCCCAAAAGAGCCTACTATCCACCATTACCGGAAACCTTAGCAGACATTTTTAATGCCCTCATGGCATCAAACCAACTCGCCCTACCCAGAGAAAGGCCCGCGTGGCCCCCCAATGTTGATACCTCTAAATACTGCGTCTACCACAGGCAGCCGGGACACACAGTAGATTACTGCTTCCATTTCAAAGATTACATCCATGATATGAATGATGAACATCAAATAGATTGGGATGAGATGAGACGGTACGTCGCGGCTCTCAAGGCTAGGAGACCTCCTCAGAGGCCACAGCAGCAGTTACAACAGCAGCAGCAGCAGCAACCACAACAACGACAGCAGCCTCAGCAGGCCCCACAACAACAGCCCGACATGTGAATAATCCAGAATCCATTACCGGAGCACCAACAGCCCAATCATCAGGTTAACCCCATCTCCTCCTTCCCGGAAGTCGGGAGAGAACAGGTGTGGCACCAGGAAAGTACCTCCATTCTTTCTACCTCCAAACCTATCGTCATGCAACCCCCTCACCTTGCCCGGGTAGCACCTCTCTCTCATCAACCCGCGTCAGTATCACCATCACCATTTCCACTACCATTACGCCCTCTCATCCGCACCCCGACCTCCTATCAACCGACACTCTCCACTACGCCTTCACACCCTCTCATCTTCTCTCACTCCCCCACTTTACCATCCACCTCTACCACATTTACCCCTACGCCTTCTAAACCCCTATCATCCGTCAACCATACATAACCCCGTCTTTCTCCACCACATCACCACTAATGCCTTCAAAACCACTCATCACCCACCATCCACCTCAAAACCATTACCCGTTTCAAACCTTACCCACTTCCACTTTGCCTCCGCCTCCACCTTCCAAACCCCTTATCCTTCATAATCCGCGCGATATCCCCTCTACCTCCGCCATGCCGCCACCTAACAAACCCCTCATCAGAATCCCTGCTCCCGTCATCACCCCTGCTTCATCAACCATTCCTCCACTACTACCCCTCAAACCCCTGTTAAAACCCACTGCTACCCCCACAGAGGTACAAAAGCCGCAGGCAATGGTGCTCCGGAGTGGAAGGATTTTCCACAGGGTTTTCCCCCACAACAGTCAGAATCCCGAGCAATCTCAGCCAGAGAAGGATGATGCAGAACAACCAGAAAGAGCTATCCCTGGAACACAGTATGACCTATTAAAACATTTGGACAAGACACCTGCCCGGATCTCCATCCTAGAGCTACTTCAAAGATCCACATCCCACCAGGCGGCCTTGATGGAATATCTTCAAAAGGTCATGGTTAATGAAGACCTCCCCGTGGAGAAGATTTCGACCGTCCTGACCCCAACAGACACACAACCAGCCATCATGTTTCACAACTACGAGCTCGCTCCCAAGGAAGCTCGAAAATATGCATTGTGCATTTCAATAAAAATTAATGGGGTATCCATAAACCCGTGTCTTGTGGACACGGGTGCGTCCATAAATGTGATCTCCATGAGCACTCTTCAGTTGTGTGGGGTCAACGAGGAACAAATAAGACCTTCCTCGATCACGGTCACGGCTTATGACAATAGCAAAAGGCCACCGCAGGGGATGATTATTCTGAAGGCAGAACTAGGCCCCATGTCAATTCCCACGGAATTCCATGTCCTCGACATGGACCCCACATTCAAGGCTATACTGGGTCGCCCTTACATCGAAGCCATGGACGCTGTGCCTTCCACCAACCATCAGTGCATGAAGTTTCCTTACAATGAGAATTATTAAAGTGGTCAGTACACCTGTCCTTCACACAGTGGATGCTATCAACTCCTCTCTGCCTTCTGTTTGGCCGTCTCATCGGCCCATATTGTCACTGCTGGACGTACGTGATCCATCTCATGTTCCACTAGCACCAAAGGAGCCGGTCAGGGCAACCACAACATCATGTCTCCCTTTTCACTCCAAAGGTTGGGAGATTATGAGGAACATCGGCTATCAACAGGGAAAAGGTCTGGGCGCACAGTTACAGGGTATGCTCAAGCCGCCAAAAGAAATTAGGCCGAACCGTAGGTTTGGCCTAGCTTCAAAGGACCGTTCAAGGCAGATTGGAAGCCCCTCACGTGGACTCTATCAAACCACTTCAACAGAGGGCCCGTTGTTCAGATGGGAGATCACCCACGAGAAGCATATGGGGGATCACATGCTGTATATTTGGCTGAAAAATGTCCGAGGATCACCAAAAGAGGTAAGATCAAGGATCCGGAATGCGAGTGGGACAAATGGTTCGACATACGGGACATTTCCGTTGCACTGGAAAGGATGTTCTCAGTCTCCGCAGCTTGAAGGACCACCATTGATCTCCGAAATACCAGAGAATATTACCACTCTTGCCAAGGTTCCAAACTATCCTCGTCCTCGCCAGAAGGACTCTGTCATCGACGGATCTTCATCCGTCCTCAACATTGCCGTCGACGGCTCATTAGCCGCCATCCTCTCCATCCACTCGTCTCAGCCTTTGCTGATATCTTCTTCCTGGGCCAGACAATTGTCTGATGATCTTCCCAGGTCCCCTTCTTTGCTTACATACCTGCGCGGGCTTTTCAACCCGCGCCAGGTCTTCAACCATGATCTGCTCTATGAGCCTCACAATCCTCTAGCCATAACCCATTTTCTCTCCCTCCAATCTCTTTTCACTGCTTTGTCATTAAAAATGAAAACGAAAAAAAAACGTCAATTTTCAAACTCCCCAACAACACATCTTCGTTGAGGAAACCTCCTACATCTCCCACGGGTGCGTACCGCCTTGCGGACCACCCGTCCAAGGTCCGATGAGCGACCTTTTCTACCCCTCCTCTGAGGGGTCTTCTCCTGTACATTCTACACCATCCTCTTCGTCTTCCTCTTCTTCTGTAAATATTGTCAGTCAATCTAGGAATGATAGGCCGAGGGTAGTACCTAGGAAGAAATCCAAGGGTAGACAGATCCCTCGTCGATTCCTTCTGGATTTGGCCGCCAGGTGTCAGGCCCTTCTTGTCATCCCCAGTTGTTAGAAAATCCCATCCAGCTACCCGAAATAGAATGCGAGGGCGACTGTGCATCTGATGAAGGGTATGGAGTCTACGAGATCACGGATGAAGAATGCCCCACTGAAGATGAGGGTGAAGAATATGAGGATGCGGCGAGCGCATACGCTAGTGGAATGAGGAGATTCGACGAGCCGTCAACCGCCGTAGAAGAATCCACCAAAGAAGTCAACTTGGGAACTGAGGAAGACCCTAGGATCATCCTCATAAGTGACAACCTACCACCCTCTGAAGAAGAGGCATTAATTGAGGTCCTCAAGAATATAAGGACACGTTTGCATGGAGCTACGAGGATATGCCGCGTCTGGATTCAACCTGGTCGAACACCGTTTAACCCTAAAACCAGGGTCCATCTCGGTAAAACAAAGGTTAAGGCGTTTCCACCCTCAGATGGCTTTGAAAATGAAGGAAGAGATCGATAAGCTCCACAAAGCCAGGTTCATTAGAATCGTCCTTTATCCTCAACGGGTGGCGAACATTGTCCCGGTCATGAAAAAAGATGGGAAAGTCAGGATTTGCATCGACTTCCGGGACCTTAACCGCGCGTGTCCAAAGGATGATTTTCCCTTACCTCACATTGATGTGCTGATTGATAACACGGCAGGCTACGAAACCCTCTCTTTCATGGATGGATTTTCAGGATACAATCAAATTCGTTTGGCAGAAGAGGATCAGGAAAAGACGTCATTCACTACCCCTTGGGGAACATATTGTTACGTGGTCATGCCATTCGGATTAAAGAATGCTGGAGCTACTTACCAAAGAGCGATGATGGCCATATTTCATGACATGATGCACATATATCTGGAAGTGTATGTGGATGACTTATTGGTGAAATCAAGGACCAGGATGGAACATCCAGAAGTTTTGGCTAAGGTCTTGCAAAGGTCAAGAGAGTTCCAATTGAAAATGAACCCGAAAAAGTGTGTGTTTGGTGTGTCGTCGGGTAAATTGCTGGGGTTCATTGTGAGTAAAAGAGGGATCGAGATTGATCCCGACAAAGCTAAGGCCATCAGGGATATGCCGCCTCCCAAGAATTTGAGGGAAGTCCGAGGTTTAATCGGGAGGTTGCAGTTTATTCGTCGGTTTGTGTCTCAACATTCACAAAGGTGTAGACCTCTCTACGAGTTGACCAAGCCAGGAGTAGAATTCCACTGGAATTCTAAATGTCAGAAAGCTTTTGAAGGGTTGAAGGAATATCTGGCTAGTCCACCCGTTCTCATTCCACCCAAACCAGAAAAACCTCTGATCCTTTACGTCTCAGTCTTGGATGACTCCGTGGGAGCCGTCCTCGCACAAGCTGATGAAGAAGGCAAGGAACGGGCAACCTATTACTTGTCCAAACTTCTCAATCCCTGTGAGCAGAAGTACACCGGCATGGAGAAAACCTGTGCTGCCCTCGTTTGGGTAGTGCAGAAATTGAAACACTACTTCTTAGCTCATGAGGTCCACTTGATTGCTCGGATGAATCCTATCAAATTCCTTCTGGAGAAAGCCGTCCTTACGGATAGGCTAGCACGCTGGCAAAGTTTTCTCTCTCAGTTCGACATCACCTACATCCAGCAAAAGGCGATTAAAGGCTATGCCATAGCCGAGCATCTCGCTCACCATCCTCTTCCCAAGTTCGACCCCGTCCAATCAGAGTTTCCAGATAAGGAACTAATGTTCGTCAACCAATCAGATGAGCCAATGTGGACACTATATTTTGATGGAGCTCTGAATTCTCAAGGGAGAGGAATCGGCATCGCCCTCCTGTCGCCTGAAGGCCTCGCATTCCCATTGACATACCAGCTCAAATTTCCAGTCACCAACAATATAGCCGAATATGAAGCTCTTCTAGCTGGCCTAGAACTCGCCCATTCTTTTCGTATCACTGAGTTGCGAGTCGTAGGTGATAGTCAACTCATCCTTCGCCAGGTGCTTACTAAATATCGCACTCGCGATCCCAAACTCAAGCCATACCAAGAACTCACTGCTGCCTTTGCCAAACTGTTCGCCAAACTGATCTTTGTTCATATCCCTCGTCATCAGAATATTCTCGCCGATGCCCTCGCCTCGTTGGCATCATCCATAAGGTTCCCTCTAGGAAGATGGTTTAAATCCATTTCCATCTACAAACTTCATGCTCCTGCAATCGATGATGCTTCCTACGTAAATATCAAAGACAGGATAGCAAGGAAGATCCTGCAGGAAGATATCCTTGAAAAGAGGGAAATCATGTTGGCAGAGGCCGAAGAAGAACTGGCTGATGAAGAGAAACCATGGTTCTATGAAATTGTCAAATACTGCCAAGATCAGTCTTATCCTGAAGGGGCCACCACAGAGGACAAGAAAGCCATAAGAAGGGTGGCTCAGAAATATACTTTGGTTGGAGGTCTACTTATAGGAGGAGCCTTACTGGTATTCTGTTAAGATGTCTTGGCGACGACGAGGTTTGGAAATGTGTAGAGGAGACGCACTCGGGTGTGTGCGGTGGCCACGTGAATAGTCAGATGCTCGCCAAGAAGATCATTCGTCAAGGCTTTTATTGGCCCACTATGGAAGAGGATTGTGCTGTCTATGTCCGTAGGTGTGTCAAGTGTCAACTTCACGCCGATAAAATCCATTCACCATCTTCCTCACTTCATCAATATCCTCCCCATGGCCTTTCTCCATGTGGGCATTCGACATCATTGGTCCCCTAGGTGATCCCAATTCCCTCACCAAGCAGAAATCTTTCATCCTTACTGCGACGGAATACTTCACCAAATGGGCCGAAGCCGAACCTTACGCGGAAATCAAGACATCAACAGTCTGCAAGTTCATCATGAAGAACATCCTCGCCAGATTCGGCATCCCAAGCACGATCGTCATCGATAATGGGCCACAATTCATTTCTCAGGACCTACAGGACCTCTGCAAAAGGTACGCAATTGCATTGCATCATTCATCGCCATATTACCCACAAGGTAACGGCCAAGCGGAGGCCACCAATAAAACATTGCTCAAAATCATCAAAAAAACCTGCGAGTCTAGTAAGTTTTCAGACTGGCCAGAAAAGCTTATCGAAGCCCTATGGGCCTATCGCACTTCAATCCGTACCCCCACCGGGCAGACTCCATTTGCCCTCACTTATGGTATGGAAGCGGTAGTCCCGTACGAGACTCTGATCCCTTCTCTCAAGGTACAATTGGACGAGGAATTTTCCCTCGACGATCGTCGTAATTCACTCCTCGCCCAGTTGGAACTCTTGGATGAGAAGCGACTGGCCGCTGCCGAACACGCGCGTGTGTATCAAAATAGACTCGCTCGCTTTTACCAAAAGAAAGTCGTTGAGAGAAAATTCAAAGTTGGTGAGATGGTCGTAAAAAGAATTTTTGTCAAACCTGGAGGGCCGCGTTCTAAGCTCCAACCCAATTGGGAAGGACCATTTGTAATTCAAGCCGCGTACCCTGGCAACGCCTACAAACTAATCAACGCCGAAGGGACCGAGTTATCCCACCCTTGGAATGGGCTTTATCTTAAGAAATACTACCCTTAGCACAAACAAAAAAAATGATGAAAAGATAAAAATATCAAAAAAATAAAGAAATATTGAAAACCACTAAAAATATGGAAAATTCAAAATGCCGATGCCCGGCAGTCACCATATAGTTAAGTCTCTGCATCTAACCTTCATGTTAGGATAGGGCCCATTAAGGCTTGGTAGGCACCGGGTCTTGGTTTGCCAGAACCGTAGAGACCCCTGTCCGGCCACGTCGGCCTATGCTCGCTCGAAGGAAGCTAACATGTGTTCACTTATGTATTTTATTCAAAAAAGTTGGCAGCATCACCTACGGTAGGGCCACACCTAGAAGATCTCCGGAAGCTGTAATCTTTATTCTTTTCTCTTCGACCAAATGAGATAGTCGGCGCCCTTAAAACGCTGAGCATGAGAAACCGAAACTCAAACCCCAAGGGCAAGAGTAGGATCCATTTCCTCGAGCATCGATCAGTGCACGAGAAGAGGGCAGTGTCCCCGCAGGCATACAAAAAGGGAGCCCACAAACGTCAAACGACTATATCTCCCTCACAAAAAGAAATACAAAATCAAAATCAAGAGAAAAGTCTGGTCGTGACCGTGCCTGGTGCGATAAACGGAACCCCTCAAAGAAAAAGTCTGAATCCACAAAGGGGGCCGTGGAATGTAAATGCTCGAGATTTGGTCTGAAGTTGTCTGAAAGGAAAGAGTTGATGGGCCCTTATTCGCTCGCCGGGTTAACGGCTTTGCCGGTCCTCTCAGGAGGTTTATCCCCTACGCTCTTCCATCTCCCTCTAAAGATGAAGGTTCGATGGAATTTCTGAAAGGTGAAAACTGCCCAGGGTCTGCGACCTTATTTTAATATACACATTTGGTTGCCCACTTTGAAAAGCAAAAGCTATCACTGCGAAGGAGTCTCCGTGTTTCTGGCTGGTCAAGACCCCTGTTTACCACCTTGATGTCTTCTTGTTTAACCTCGGGCTTAGGCCAATGCAAGCGCGTCACCTATGGGTGCGACGGCGTCTGATTCCGGGTCAGCGTCGCGCGGTTGGTCGTTAGGGTTCCAGGGTGTTCCATCATATACCATCTAGAGTTGTGAGGAAATAGACCCGGGTCGGGCATATCTTTTACCTCAAACACCTTTTGGGTGAATCCCTGTGGTCGGAAGCAACTGGGAGCCTAAGCATGGCATGACGGTATTGTCATCAGGGTAAGTCTTAGCCGGCGGGATCATCATTCGAGGGGTCTAGAGGCCCAAATCAACCTAGATGTGCACTTAGGATACCTGGGAGGTTAGTAAGAAACCCCTGTTTTCACGAAGGTCAGGTACCATTTAGGTGCTTGCCGGGCGTTAGCAATAAAAAAATCGAAATGATAAAAGCACAAAAAAAATGGAAAAGAGAAATGTACATATTTGCAAACAAAAAAATCTTTTTATGATAAAACAAAAAAGAATAAATATCAAATATAAAAAAAAGAAAACAAATCAATTTTGCATGATTACATTTGCGTGCAGCATCTCACTTTTAATACCGCTTGCATTCGTGTGCTTGCATGTCGCATTTATCATCACCGCATCTTTCCCTTGCCTTCGTTAAATAAAGGCTTGGCCCCTTGACCAGTTATCAAGGACAGTCACAGTGACCATTTGCTTATTGAGCAAGGGGCCAAGTCAGAACAGAAATTCTGATTTGTTTGTTTCAGTGATGTGTGCAGGGATTCAGGCAACAGAAGTATAGGTGAAAAATCAAACGAACCAAACCTTATATTTTATTCCAAAAACCCAAAAAAAATTACATCAAGTTCCGCCCTCTCTCTCTGCATCACTTGTCCCACTACTCTCCGGACAAAACACTCTCAAAGGTGCTACCCAACTACGAAAAGCGGTACTCCTACCGCTCTGTACTCCCATTCCTATTCCCACATCCCGGCGTTGATCCACGGAAGCAGTAGAGAAGCTACCAACACGAAAGCCACGCTCTCGTGCTCTTCGGTAGCGCTCCTCACCATCTCTCAGCCACTGTTCAGCAAGGCCAAGGCTGATTCGGAGTTCGAATAGTTGGGCCTCCATGGCCCTTCGTTCCTCCCTTTCAGTCAATCTGTTGGCTCTTTCTCTCTCCGCGTCTCTTTCTCTCTCTGCACGTTCTCTCTCACGGTCTTCCCTCTCCAACTGGAGAGTGATCCTCAGTTCCACGGCATCCCTAGAGGAGTCGTCATCAGGATGACGCCGCAGTTCCCTCTCCAGTTCTGCTATCCTAGCCTCCTTCTGCGCAGCTTGGGCAAGCGCTCCTTCCGTCTCCTTTTCCTGCCAAATGTACCATCTCAGATACGCGATAAGGCGTAAACCAAGAGAACCCAACACTGAAACTTTTACCTGTATACGGAGCATCCCTTCTGCCTCCGCAGCACGCTGCGTGGCGTGAGCAAGTTGCTCATGAAGCAAGTTAAGTTCGGAGGTAGGAATCCACAAGCTGGAGGAGGCACCACCTACTCCCATCGCTGGGGAAGCCGCGCCAATCTGGGCATGCTACGACCGCGTGAGTAAGCAGCCAACATCAGGAATCTGAGGATTTAATTACGAACGCGCACTGTACACCTACCAAGGCGCTCGTAGCTCCGCGGGCATCGCCCAACTGTTGTTCCATCTCCGCCAAGCGAGTTCGTAAATTCGCTATCATGGCATCCCGGACATCCTGCAGCCTTACAAGTCAGCATTTTTACCGGAAAGCCAAAAAAGGAGAAAGAAGAAAAAAGAAAAAGGGGAAACCTACCTCCGCAAGTCCCCGGGGTTGGAGCCGCTCTGCGTACTTTGTCCTATATAGACGCAAGTAGTCATCGCTATCCCGCGCCTGTGATTCTACAATCGTGCCACCCCGTTGCCAGTCCTCATACTGTTCGGGGAATCGCACGCGCCAGTCAATGCAGGTCGCCGGTCCTCGCGTCTTTCTCCCGACACGAGGTGGCGCAGCGTATCCACCCATTCTTGAGCCAGTCCTAAAGTCCTCATAACTAATCGTAGCCGAAGCGGCTCGATTTCATTCAGGCAGTGCATCCATAGTTCCCGTCCGAACCGGGCACGACTTGCTAGAACCCACGGCTGGTCGGCATCGACCATGTCTGAGTAGGGTCTCCAGTTTACCATCGCTGCAGGGAACTCCTGTAGCTCCCGCCTTAGCACCATCAGTTGGTAAGTTAGGGGTGCCGCACTCATGATAGGTTCCCACCGCCTGGCTAGCGGCACCATCGCAGGTCGCCAATGCCGAGCTCTCCCCATAGGGAGGTAATAATAGCTCCACAGCTGCTCGGCGCAGGCCATCAGAACTTTACAAAAAACACAAAAAATATAAAACAAGCAAAACCAAAAAAATACCTGGATGAATGGTGTGAAACCACTCACAGTCATCTCACAATCCGTTTCTTGGAAAAGGCTTGCAAACAAGTGTGCCAGCATGGCGGCTCCCCAGGCATAATACCCTACTCTTTCAAGGTCTGACAGCAGCTCTAGGAAGCAACATTGGATACCGTTCCCTTTCGAGCCCAGTACCAATCTCCCCAAAAGGAAGAGGAGAAATCTCCTCAAATCTATGTTGCATCTTTCTCAGTCGCCGAAATCTGTGCAGTACACGGCGCGGCATCCTATTTCTATCCTTTCCATGAACTCTTCTGAGGATTCATCGTCCCGCCGACGAGTGTCGGTGAGCCCTAATGCATCCATCAGGGACGCCCTAGCTACCGACCTATTTTTCCGACCATCCAGGTCCAAACCCAGTAACTTCTGGGCACCTTCTCTATAGTCCGCGTAAGTGACTCCGGTCACTGCCTCGCCCTCTACCTTCAGGCTTGTGATCCGGACCACATCCTCCAAGCTGGGCACCATGTGCCCCCAGGGCATCAGGAATGCCCGGCTCATTGGGTCCCATCTCTCACACAAGGCTTGGATCAGGACTAGGTCAAGCTGGATCGGCTCGATCCGAAGGAAGGTACCAAATCCCATCACGTCTAGCCTCGCCTTCTGAAAATCTGGGAGGCCCCTGTACGCCGCTACTACCAACTCCCATAAGATTTGTGATTTCATCACAACCTACGCATACAAGGAATGGGGGTGAGGTTTGGTCGGAAGAAAGGAAGAAAGAATGAGAAAAGGGCAAGAAAACTTGGCTTACGAGTTGAGATTGGGCCCCTTCGCTGAAGTGCCCTTCAAGGTCTGAAAGCCTCCTGGAACTACTACCACTGGACCTGCTTCTCTTCGAGGAATGGGAAGATTCGCCCTCCATCCAACTCTCAGAATTTTGAACTCCTCCTCTCCCGGAAGAACTTGTGCTCCTCGATTTAGTCCTCGATATACCTGGGAAGATAAAAGGGACAAGAATTTATAGAAATGGAAGGAGTGCGGGCCAAGATTGCCTCCATCACCTGTCAATGATAGCCCTCGCAATGAGGCACCGCCCAAGCGGTCCCATGTGTCGCTTCACCGCTCGCACAGGGTGATTGACTGGACGAAGAATAGGACGAATAGCCCCTATGTTGTCTAGAGATACCCTATCATAATTTGGAGGACGTCCGCAAAATTTGACATAACATCCGGGAAAAGGAACTAGGGCCGTCATTATTGACTTCGACGGCAGATTCCCGTGGAAAATGGTCACAACAAGATGCGATTCTCTGCTTGGGCGGAGTCTCGACAGACCTATCACATGGGAACAGTGCAAAGGAGGAGAAGCGTAGGGAAGAAGGAACGCACAAAAGAACAAATAAACAGCAGAAAATCAAATCACTCCATTCATAATTCTACATAAGCTGCCACAAACACTACAATCATAGAGAGGTGGCGGGTCCACTAGCTCGCCAATCCTCACCATCACTCATCTCTCTGGGCACTCTCCTCCTCTCCCCCGAGGTGAGGGTCCCTCAGAAGCCTCCAGGATCCCCGCGCAGTAGCACCTGCCTCGCCTCTGGGCGCCTGCTCCGCAGCAGTGACTCGCTGCTCCTCCCTTGGCGTGGCAAAGAAGCCACTGGCGGCAAAGCGACCGGACTGGCGGAGTCGCTCCCCGAACTCTCGCACTCTCTCGTAACGCGTCTCCATCCCTCCTAGCCTCTGCACGATGGCCTGAAGGCCCAGCTGGAGCTCCCTCACTTGGGCCTCCAAGGCCCTCCTCTCGGTCAGATCCCGCTGTCGATCGGACCTTCTCTCGACTTTCTCTCTCTCTGCCTCTCTCCTCATCATCTGCAGAAGAACCCTTAACTCCAGGATGTCTGGAGAAGGTCTCTCCTCACCGCGATGCCGCAGCTCCGCTACAGTCGCCACCCAGGCATCACGCTCCTCTTCCGCCCGGGTCGCGCGGGCCACCGCACCGGTAAGTTGCTCCCGGAGGGAGGCAATCTCGAGAAAAGGGGCCGAGGAACTGGAAGATCCGCCAGCCACTCCCACCGTCGCTGTCTGCTGGGCACGCTGGAACAAAATAAACAACGGCCGTCAGTGAAACTCCAAAATCTGAAGTTAAAAGTGCGGCACATAACTTACCAGGAGCGACAACTCATGTTGAGCGACGGCCAGCTGCCGCCTAGTCTCTGACAGTTGGGCGCGCGAGCCGCCGACGCCACGCATGTCCCCAGCTTGGGGAAGCCCCGCGTAGCTCTCTCTCTGCCGCCGCAGGAAGTCGGCACTGTCCTGCACCAGTATACCCCCTTGCTGTCCAGGGAGACGTACGGGCCACTCCTCGAGCCTCGCCTTGCCGCGACTCTCCCTCCTGACGCGGCTCGGCTCGTCCGCACTCGCCCACTCATCGGCCAGACCCAGGGTCCTTGCCATGTCCTGCACCAAGAAAGGGGTCCTATATCAGTCAAAAGGAACGCGTCCCCTGTCTAGGACGCGTCCATCATTTGAGTGCAACACTCGCCGAACCCTTTCCCCCTCGCGCGACTCGCTTCAAAACCCAAAATGAATTAAAAGAGGAAGAGATCGAAGCACCTACCGGACCGTGTTCACCTCCTCCCACGCCATCGGGCCCCTCGGGTCCCTCGGGGGCCCGAGCGGCCCTTCCTCCTCCATGGACGCCGTTCCGTGCTCGGGCGCGTCCCTCCTTGGGCGAGGGGCCCCGCGTCCCTCTCCACCTTCACCATGATCGGGCCCACCGAACTCCATCGATCAAAAGAGGAGGAAGACGAGAAAAGGGGCAAGCGAGTTTCGGCAGAAGGCGGGCTCGTTTGCGGGTAAGGCACGGGAGAAGAAAGGCCACCCGACGCTTTAAATTTGAATTCAAGGATTAAGACGCGTCCTCGCGCCTGGACGCGCCCAAAAGGGGGAAAAGGAAACAAAATCCCCCGTGCAAAGCGTAGTTCCCCGCTGTTCAGGGTAAGGTCTCGCGGAGCGTGCCTCAAAGGACAACTCAGTGCAAAGAAAAAAGTGTGGGAGAGAGAAAGGTACACACAACACAAAAAAGCCATTTTCATTTCATATAATAGCCGAAAGTACATCATACAGTGAGAAGGGTGACGTGTACAAGCAACTCTCTAACTCTCACCACCACCCTCCTGGTCATCTCTCTCCTCCCTCCTCTGCCGGGGATCCCTAGGGGGCCTCTGCGAACCCTGAGAAGCCGTGCTCGCCTCGCCCTGCGGTGGCACTCCAGCCTCGAAGGCGCGACGACGCTCCTCGGCCGAAGAAACCAGATAGCTGCCCATGGAAAAAGAACCAGACTGGCGAAGTCGCGCCCCGCGTTCCTTCACCCTCTGGTACCGCTCCTCGCTCTCCCGAAGCCTCCCCTCCGACGTGCCGAGACTCAATCGGAGCTCCAGCAGCTGGGCCTCTAGAGCCCTCCTCTCTGTCTGATCCTGCTGTCGCTCCTCCCTCTCTCTCTCCCTATCCCTCTCCCTCTCTCTCTCCACGCTCTCCCTCTCTCTCTCTCCACGTTCTCCCTATCCCTCTCCCTCTCCTCTCTCTCCCTCATCGCCTCTCTCCTCGACAGCTCGAGGGCGATCCGCAGATCCAGCACGTCACGAGGGAGCTCCTCAGCCTCCCGTCGACGCTCCTCCTACAGCTCCGCAATCTGGGCGTCACGCTCTGCCACCCAGGCATCGCGCTCTGCCACTCAGGCTTCGCGCTCCTGCTCCGCACGAACAGCACGGGCCAGGGCCTCCCGAATCTCGGCCACCTGTCAAAGCACGCATGCACCGTAAGAGTACAGTGATAGAAGGAAAGCAGCTAGAAAAGGGTCGGGGTCAAGCAAACACTCACTCGAGCCTCGCGGTCACGCTCGGCCTCCTCAGCCCGAGCCACCGCGTGCGCCAGCTGCTCCTGGAGGGCAGAAACCTCTGGAGGAGGGCCCCGCGAACTGGAACCCGCTCCACCAGCCATCCAGGCTGCCGCTGTCTGGTGGGCCCGCTGAAACACGGGGCAAACGTCAGTCAAAGGCTAAGCATCAAAAATCCAAGTCACAAAAAAAATGCATTGCATAGACTCACCAGGATCTCCAACTCCTGTCGGATGGCCACCAACTGTCGCCTGGCGTCCGCCAACTGGGCCCGCAGGTCGGCGATCATGGTATCACGAGCATCCTGCATTACACATAAGTTAGTATCCCATGCATATACATATAGAAAAGTGGAGCAGTTTCATTTCACTTACCCCTGCCATACCACCCAAGGAGAGGCGGTCCCCGTACGTAGCTCGGTACCGTCTCATGTAGTCTGTGCTGTCCTGTACGTGGGACACCACTGGGACCCCGCCCTGCTGCCAGTCCTGGTACTGTGCTGGGAAGCGCGTACGCCAGTCCACAATCTTCGCCTTCCCCTTGGTCTTCCGCCCAATGCGGGCCGGCGCATCTACGTCAACCCACTCCTGGGCCAGCCCCAACGTCCTCATGACCAGTCTAAGCCGCAGCGGCTCAATCTCGTTCAGGCAATGGACCCACACGTCCCGCCTGAAACGAGGAAGACCCGCTACAACCCAGGGCTGGCCAGCATCGCCCATGCCCAGGTAGGGCCTCCACACCACCTGCATCACCATACATACATCATATTAGTTACCATTCAGTCACATGCATAAACACAAAAAAAACCATACGCATCATACCATGGCCTCGGGATACTCGCTCAGCTCCCGACGAAGTGACGCCAGCTGGTAGCCGTGGGGTGCTGCAACCACGACCGGCCTCCACCGCCGCGCAGAGGCACGGCCCTCCTGTTCCATGCCTAGCCCTCCCCATCGGGAAATAGTAATAGCTCCACACCTGCATTCATCATACATCATTAGTACAATAATTGCATATTTAACTGTAAAAATGCATAAATAAAATGTTTACCTGGAGAAAAGGTGCGAAGCCGCTGACTGTCGTCTCCTTCTCTGAAGTCTGGGAGAGATCAGCAATCAAATGGGCAAGCAGAGCCGCTCCCCACGCGTAGTGTCCCACTCTGTCCAGATCCGCCAAGATCCCGAGGAAACGGCAGTGGATGCCATCCCCCTTCGTCCCCAGCAGAAGGCGGCCCAAGAAGAAGAAAAGAAACCTCCGGAGGTCTAGATCCACCAGCTCCCTCTCGCTCGGATCCTGGGTGAAAGCTGCACGAGCATCTCCCTCCAATCGTGCCAGAAACTCCGCTCCAGTCTCGCTAACCCGTTGGCGCGGGTCAACGAATCCGAGCGCCTCCATGATCTCCACTCGGCCAACTACCCTGCTGTCCCTGTCAGTCACACTCGTCTCTAACCACAGCAGGTCCAGGGCACTCTCTCGATAGTCGGGGTAGGTGACCCCGCTGACTGCCTCTCCGTCAACCCGTAGCCCGGTAATCCGAGCCACGTCCTCTAGTGTCGGCACCATGTGCCCCCAGGGCATCAAAAACGCCCGGCTCGGTGCGTGCCACCGCTCCCTCAATGCCTGGATAAGAGGAAGGTCGAGCCGGAAGGGCTCGATCCTAAGGAAAGCTCCAAAGCCCATGGCGTCCACACGCGCCCTCTGGAAATTCGGCAGCCCACGGTATGCTGCCACCACCAAGGACCAGCTGATCCGGCCCTTCATCACGCCCTGCACACCACAAAACCAACAAAGAACACATCAGCATCATGAACAGTAATAAATAATAACACTGTATATACTATTTATTCTTTTTATTTTTTTAAATATATATATATATATATATTATTTTTGGAGGCGTCCAGGCCCCTGGACGCCTCCTTCCTATTTTCTTTATTTCTTTTTTTTAAAAAAAATCCAAGAACCAAAAACAAATATATATATATATAATATATATATTATTATGGAGGCGTCCTAGGCCTTGGACGCCTCCTTATTTTTTAATTTTATTTTATTATTTACGTAAATAAATAAACAAACAAAAATAAAAAAAAGTGGAGGCGTCCAGGCCCCTGGACGCCTCCTTCTCTCCCTACCCGGCCTTCTCTCAAAGCCTCTCGCACGCCCGTTTTAGCCTATTGAACCACAAAGTGAGAATTCCGAAGTACTTACCGGGTCGTGATCGTCCTCTCCCGCGTCACCAGCATCCGCAGCGGCCTCCGCGGCCAGAAGCGGCACCTCCATCTCCTCACCCGCAGCAATCTCCTCTGCTGCGGCCTCCTCGGCATCATCCCTCAACCTCCTCGCACGACGAGCCAGTCGTTTCCGCTTCCCTGGACCCTGGCTCGATCCTCCTCGCTCCATTGGGACTAAGAATGGGTCGTTTGGAGTGGTTGGACGGTCAGAATGAACAGTAAGTGAGTTAGGGGGGAGCCCCCCCTATATATAGATTAAGCTTTAATTGGGGCGTCCAGGCGCCTGGACGCCCCCACTTTTTTATTTTTTAAAAAAAAATTCAAAAACCTTAGGGGCGTCCAGGCGCTTGGACGCCCCCAAACCAAAAAATTAAAAAATAAAAAAAATAAAAAATTAGGGGCGTCCAGGTCCCTGGACGCCCCCAAATCAAAAAAAAATAATAAAAAAATAATAATAAAAAATAATAAAAATATAATAAAAAAGGGGGTTAAAGTATGTATATAATCCAAACAAAAGAAAAAAAGGAAAGAAAAAGAAAAACCACAAAAAAGATAATAATTAAGGGGACGGGGGTCCGAAACATCCAAATGCCAGATTTTATTCCATCAGAAAGCAGAATGAGCTACATCAGGGGTTTAGGCACCTTAGGCCTTAACTTCCCCAGTTCGGTTACATAAGCCCTCCACGGCTCGCATTCTTCCACCACGTGCGCTAACGCCTTTCCTGCAACACTTATCTTCCAAGGAGCTTTAATGGCCTTCACTTCCTTCGCGTCCGCTTCAGTACCCAACTCCCTCTTCTTCAAAGGAACGATGCCAGTCGGTGGTGGGAACGATTGGCGTGGGATGCCAATCTGGAGGCAGCACCGATGCGCGTTGTAAAGAACAAACTCGGTCGCGCCGATCAGTTGAAGATCAACTTCGGGAGAAGGCCTCATGAGGAGATCTAGCGAAAGCAAACATGCCGGTGCGCAAGTGAAGAAGCCTTGTGTCACGGTACGGAAGTGAGACCGCCAGTCTTCACGTTTCTTCAGCCACGGAACGCGATTCACTACAGTACCACCGAAGCCTAACACGTCGGCTATGTGATGAAGAGGGCTTTGTTGGAAAAGCTTCGAAGCAGTTGGCATTCCCTCGCGGTGATCAAACTTGAAATGCAAATCCAGCCAGCAGCTCAGGACAAGTGCGCAACCAAAAGGAGGCTTACCCATACTCGAGGCGGTAAGGCCGCTGTAAAGATAAGCAAGGACGGCGGGTCCCACCCTCTTTCCACGCCAGATCCCGCAGATAGCACCCAGTTGGTCTTCCTCCACCACGTTGTCGGTATAAGGGAACAAGAGAGCACCCGCCAGACAAATGGTGAACCCCTTCATGATTCCCTCCAAATAGTCATCGTCTGGTGACCCTCTCAGGGCGTCATGACCCACTCCGCAAGCTTTTGGAGATCGATCCCCTTTTGAGTACGGACCTTTCGGGCTGCGTCGGGCGGCATGAAGCTTCCAAGGACACTTTCAGAAGTCCCCCGTGTCAGCATCCGGATAGCCTTCACCTTCCTGTCACTCTTGAATTTCTTCAATCCGAGCAGAAGTTCCACCTCCTCGAGGAGGATGGTCACCTCAAAGGTCGGGAAGATAAAAGTGTGGGTCTGGGGATGCCAGATCTCCACTAGTGCGCCCATAGCCGCCCAGTCCATACGAATCTTCTCGTAATGCTTGGCGTGAATAAGGAGCCCCTGCAGATGCCACTTCGAGAGTATGGCCCTCATGCCAATGGAGATATTGGAAGTCAGCTTTGAAAGCCACGGCAGCTTGGAAAACTTCCTCGGGCCTAGGAAGAGTGGATATGGCTAGAAGAGGAAAGAAGAAGAAAGGAAGTAAGTAAGAAGACGGTTCACGTGGAGAAATTTGAAATGAACCAGCTTACCATATGCGATAAGATCGTCCCACTCAGATGACCCTCGAGGTCGGAGAGTCGCCTGATCTCGCTGCTAGGCCTGCTCCTCTTCATAACGCGGGAAGACTCTCCTTTCATCCTGAAATCTCTAGATTCTCCTCTCTTTCCTCTCCTGAGCTTCCAAAACCCACCTTGGTGCATTTGAATGAACTAACCTAAGGGGAGTTCTTATAGGAAGGGAAGGGTGCTACAGGACAGAACATGTCACATCAGTGGTCATTGTCAAGATTTTGGTCTGGATCTCCTTTGAACTGTGGTGCGATTCTGCTATGATTCTGCTACTTTATGATGTTGCTAACCTTTGCTGGCCTGTGCAGGTTTTACTAACGGACGTCTTTGTCCTATCTCCTGTCCCACCTTTCATTGATTGGTCCCACCTTGTCATGCATCGTAGTATATGATACTTACGCTACTAGAACATGTCAAGGACCTTGCGGCTCGAACGAATCTGGGATCTGAGTTCCCCTTCAGCAAAAACGGTGATGATCCCGGAAGAATTTGGGTTGTACGGATAGGCCGTCAACTTGTGATAGAATGGGGACGACGGTTCCATTCAGTGAGTTGGTGCGTGGATAAACGGGCCCCAGCCCAGTATCAGCTCACCGGGTCGGTATCCTGACCCGTTCTTCACAAGTTGACAATATTATCCTTGGCTATTTTCTATTTTTGTTTGTTTTAAATTTTTTTTTGAACCCAGCATGCATTCATATAGGACTTTGATTTATTGCGGAAGATCATTCAAGTGATTCGATTGTGAAAGCCGTTGTGCTCTAATTCCCACAAATATGAGATATTCCACTCCGAATGAAATACTGAGTTTCCTTGAGACAGCCCTACGCTGCTCTTCCAAAGGAGACCCTTGTTTGGACAGACCCTCAGATATTCCTTTACTTTGTTTGACCCACCTTGGCCGCAGCACTTCCACATTGGCTGGTAACCGCTCCCCAAAGGTGAAACCTCCGGTTTATGACCCAGGTACTTCCACACCGAGAAGTTGGTCTCCTTTTGTTTCGTGCCTGAGCGCACATCTCACCCTCCCTTATTTGATCTCCGTCCAAGCAATCGTCAATGTTTGAAAGACCTTCTTCAAGGTCGCCTCATTGAAACTCCAGGAAAGATTCCAAACAGTAACGTCAAAAGCGTGTCTCATCACACCTTGGCATCAACTTATCAGTCCGTTCCCACTTCACTCCACTCCACTTCGATACCATTCCACTACGTGTCGCTCCCTTGCAAAGCAGACGCCAAGGCGGGGCAGCTGTAGACACGCCATTCCTGACGTCTCCTGAGAAAGTCTCATATTACTATACAACGCCCCGCAACGGCTTACGCATTTTGAATCACTCGAGTGCTTCCTTTTCTCGGGTCTTCTTCTACCTTTTTCGGCATCCGGAATCGTCTCGTCACGGCATTCGGATCGCAACAACACCAGTCGGACGCATCAGGAGGTTCCGGAATCAAGAAGGGGGGTCTACCGGGCGGTCGCCGACGCCTGATTTGAGGACCCGGGTGGGTCTTAATTGGGGCGTCCAGGCCCCTGGACGCCCCCATATTTTTAATTTATTTTATTATTTTATTATTTTTCTCAGGGCCCAAAAATAAATAAATATATATATATATTAATGGAGGCGTCCAGGGTCCTGGACGCCTCCATAAAAACTAATAATAATAAATATTAATAAAATGCCAGTTGGCATAAAAAAATAAAATAAATAAAAAATACATATTAATGGAGGCGTCCAGGCCCCTGGACGCCTCCATAAAAATAAATAAAAAAATTAAAATGCCAACCCTTGTATAAAAGATAAAAAAAAAATAAAAAATAATATACTTTTGGAGGCGTCCAGGCCCCTGGACGCCTCCATCAACTCACTCACGGGCGCCGGCCACCGAACGACGGTTTGTCGTGTGTGAAAAAATCCAAATTATAGAGACGTCCAGTCAACTGGACGCGCCCATTTCTGAATCACGAGGCGCCGCTCACAAAACCACGCGTTGTGCCAAACCGCGTGCGGCCGTCGTCGGTTTTCGGTGGACCTGCTTGAGGCGTCCGGGACCCTGGACGCCTCCACAAAAGTATTCTAAAAAAATATATAAAAATAGAATAAAATATTATTTCGGCCCTGATGGAGGTGTCCAGGGTCCTGGATGCCTCCACCCTCCGGAGCCCTATAAATAGAGGCCCACCCCCTCAGTTCTGGGGGAGCTAAGCAGTGATCCGATAGGCTGCCGGAGCCCAGAGACTACGGAGTCATTTTCTAACCCGTCGGGTCTTTTGTAGGTGGAGGTTCTGCCGG